>OW240916.1:301951535-302348178 GCA_933207985.1 Pelobates cultripes | reverse complement strand
GTGTGGAAGGAGAGAGATGGGTATATACAGTGTATCAGCAGTAAGTGTGGAACGAGGGAGCCAGGTATATACAGTGTATCAGCAGTGAGTGTGGAAGGTGGGAGCCAGGTATATACAGTGTATCAGCAGTGAGTGTGGAAGGAGTGAGCCAGGTATATACAGTGTATCAGCAGTGAGTGTGGAAAGAGGGAGCCACAGCAGTGAGTGTGGAAGGAGAGAGATGGGTATATACAGTGTATCAGCAGTAAGTGTGGAAGGGCGAAGCCAGGTATATACAGTGTATCAGTAGTGAGTATGGAAGGTGGGAGGCTAGTACATACAGTGTATCAGCAGTGAGTGTGGAAGGTGGGAACCAGTTATATACAGTGTATCAGAAGTGAGTGTGGAAGGTGGGAGTCAGGTATATACAGTGTATCAGAAGTGAGTGTGGAAGGTGGGAGCCAGGTATATACAGTGTATCAGCAGTGAGCGTGGAAGGTGGGAGCCAGGTATATACAGTGTATCAGCAGTGAGTGTGGAAGGTGGGAGCCAGGTATGTACAGTGTATCAGCAGTGAGTGTGGAAAGGAGAGAGAGCAGCAGTGAGTGTGTAGGAGAGAGATGGGTATATACAGTATATCAGCAGTGAGTGTGTAAGGTGGGAGCCAGGTATATACAGTGTATCAGCAGTGAGTGTGGAAGGTGGGAGCCAGGTATATACAGTGTATCAGCAGTGAGTGTGTAAGGTGGGAGCCAGGTATATACAGTGTATCAGCAGTGAGTGTGGAAGGTGGGAGCCAGGTATATACAGTGTATCAGCAGTGAGTGTGGAAGGTGGGAGCCAGGTATATACAGTGTATCAGCAGTGAGTGTGGAAGGTGGGAGCCAGGTATATACAGTATATCAGCAGTGAGTGTGTAAGGTGGGAGCCAGGTATATACAGTGTATCAGCAGTGAGTGTGTAAGGTGGGAGCCAGGTATATACAGTGTATCAGCAGTGAGTGTGGAAGGTGGGAGCCAGGTATATACAGTGTATCAGCAGTGAGTGTAGAAGGATGGATCAAGGTATATACAGTGTGTCAGCAGTGAGTGTGGAAAGAGCCAGGTTCATGCAGTCACACATTGAGTACTGCCCTTGGCAAATACAGTGAATGTAAATAAATAACAGATATTTCTTATAGGAAATACGACCTGAGGTCTTGGGGCCTCAAGTGATGTGAACTGCAGAGTTTGAAGAACTTACCAATTATTATTAATAATATTATTATTATTGTCCCTTTGAATTAATAAACAGTCTCTCTCTCTATCTAGTCTCCCTCTATCTATCTATCTATCTATCTATCTATTCTCTATCTATCTATTCATCTATCTATCTATCCCTCTATCTATCTATCTATCTCCGTAGTGCAGGGTGTGAATTATTGTGGTAATACACAGTGAGGGAATAATACGATGGGTGTTTCTCAGATAACTAGTCTGAATCTTGATGCATAAAATGAGGCTCTTCTGTTGCTGGGTGTAACCTCATAGAGAGATAGTAAAAGCCACTCTTATCCTAAAGGAGAGAATCCCAGAAAAAAGCAATGATTCGTTCCTTTTAATATTTCATATTAAAATACAATGTATCTCTTTTCTTATTTGCTCTATAATTCTCTCACATCTCTGTTTACTTTTCTTTCTCTCTTCCCTGAATTCAGTTTTTTATTTGTTTTCATTCTTTGACTTAATTTCTCTATATTCTTTCTTCGTTCTGTAAATGTTCTCTCTCTTATTCTCCTTCTTTGTCTGTCTGTCAACCTCTCTCTAGCAATTCATTTTGTCTCTCTCCATTGCTATCACTTTTTCTGTCTATCCCTCCTTTTTACTCTCCCCTCGCCTCCTTTTCCCATTCCTCCTGGTTGCTTTTTACAGCCAAGTTCCCCTTTACACCATTTTCTCTCTTCTTTTCTCTCCATCACACCTAATTCCCCCTCTTTATTCCCTTTCCAGGATAGCCTCTTCTCTTCCTGACTCTTTCATTATCGCCTCCCTTCACTTCTCATTAACATTCACAATCTTGAAGCCAATTTAAATTTACTCCCGTCATTCCCACCCCCTTGTCATTTTCTCCCACGGACAGGACTCCACTCGCATTGCCTAGTCTCTCATAACCTTCACGTCCATATGCGTGATTTTGCTATACTTTCATTCATGAATTGCACAGAGCGGAAACTTAACTCTTTAACAACCCAATACCTAGCACGGTTACTAAGATTTTCTGAGGACTGATTGCTTAACTCTTTAGATGGTAGTTTACATTTTTCATAACTTTCTGGTTCTCAAAGGGTTTAAAAAAATGTATGTAAAAAAAATAATTTTAAAACATTTTTTTTTAAATCACCTGTTTATTCGGATTTTGTATCTCAATAAAAAAAAAAGAAAAATCCTCTATTGTAATATGTGATGAAGTATATTAGTAAAATGCACTTATGAAAACACGATTCCTTGAATAATTTTAACAACTAAGTTAATAATAAAAAATACAATAAAAAAGATTGAAGTGAAAACAAAAATAAAAAATAAATGGAAAGGTTATAGTGTAACAAAATAAATAAATACAAATTCAACAAATAAACAAAAGTATACCAATAATTAAATAAATATATAATAATAGAAAATAACAACCACAAAAAAATAATAATATTAATAAAAATATTAATAATAGTAATAATAATAGTAATAATAATAGTAATAATAATAATATTAATAATAATAGTAATAATAATAGTAATAATAATAATATTAATAATAATAATAATACGTGTCTGGGTTCTAAAGTGGATTCCCAAATGTCAGCCTTTGGAGGAAGCCAGCAGTTGAGGTCTATGAGCCAGGCTCCATACAAGCAATGTTATTTCAGAGCCCAGACTTTGTAATTTGTTCCGTCTGGACTGTGAGGGGTTTGGGTGCAAATTCATTATCTGTGGCAATGCTTAACGTATAGTGGGAGCTGAATAGGAGACCGTGCCAGAAGATCAACAATGAGGCTTCAGTTAACCGGTAACAAAAGAATTAGGGGGAAACTGCTTGGATTTCAAAGCACGTCCTCCTCAGCAGAGAGGGCTGGATCAGACCTTGTCCAGCCCCCCCCCCAAAAAACTTGCAGACCCCTTCTCTTGAACACTTCACTCTCTAGCCAAGGTTTATTAAGCCTATATCTCAGGTGGGAGGGCAGGGGAGGGAGAAACTCCCCCCCCCCTTTTTTTTTTTGGAAATTACACTAAATTATATATTTTTTTTTTAAATGGGAAAAAAAGAGGAATTTAAGGGGATTAAACGACATTTTTTTCCCCCATGGCTTTGATCTATTTCTGGAGACTGAAGATAATTTGACTTGCTACTGGTTATATGGACTCGTTTTATTGAGGTTTATTTTATTTTCATGAAGATTCAAGTATAACCATCGAAACATTAGTTTTATGTGTTCTGAAACCAGTAAGTACAGTTTTTAGTTTTTTTTCTCTCTTTTTTTGTGTGTGTTCCTTTGTAACTACCGAGTGGTAGAACAAGTACCTTCTCAGCTTACAGCTTTTTCATTAGAAATATGAACTCCAGTTTCCTGCCCAGAATCTCTGTGCCACCACCCCCAGGCACATAACTCCTTCCCTTGGTACAAGCAAATTGAAGAAATTCTGATCTGGGCTCCTTAGGAGGGGCCTGGCTGCTAATTGATTTTTACTATTCTAGTCACACCTGTTGATATCTACTATGCAATTTAGTCTAGAAATGTATAATTTCTAAGGAAAGTAAAAAAAATAATAATCCTGGAATAATAACTACAAATGCATCTCCATAATTACTGAATTGTAAACTCTGAACGCTTGTCACTGGAGATCATCTGACCTGACTTCACAGATTAAACCAACCAATCATTGCACAGGAGCCAATATTTAAATGCATAGACATAATGAGCAAGGATGCATCAGCAATTATCTCTCCAATTCAACTGACTTAGCACTTTTTCCTATTAACAGTAAAATTGAAAGGTACATTGCATTTTACACCTTTCTGTTTCATTCAGCAATGCATACCAATAGATGTTTGCTTTTATTTATTTATTATCTATTTTGTATAGTTGTGTTTATTTATTTACTTGCCAAGCTTGAAGACGTTTTATTTATTTTTTATAGAATCTTCCTGCATTAGTTAAAATGATACATACATATTTTGAGATCATATAGTTAATGTCACAATGTTATATGTAAAATGAAACAAACAAGACACATTGCTAAGTAATACACACACTCTCTCTCTCTCTCTCTTTCGCACACACACACACACACACACACACACACTCTCTCACATACACACACACACACACACACACTCTCTCTCACATACACACACACACACACACTCTCTCACATACACACTCACACACACACTGCACACAAAATGCTCACATAAATCTCATATCCATGGCCAAAGCTAAAGTCATTGTGATTTAACCCCGAGGCTCCTTTCAATTCCTGTATAAATTAGGCCTGGTCCCTTATCACTAGCACCCAGTAGTGCATGCATCCTGGGGATTGGTACTTAACATTTAAATGAGCAGAAAATAATCTAATTCTATATTTTGTAAAATATTATATATTTTTTTAATGTGCTCCTATAGTATTTTTTTATTTGTTTTCTGATAGATGGTATATCAGTATATATAATTATCTAAAGGTTTTACACACTTCTTTACATTGTTACTTCCAAACAGCAAGAGTCAATATTCACATCCTTACCTATATATTTTGAAGGACATGGAGCATGTTTTGAAAACATAATTAATTTTATTTATTTATTTATTTTGCTGTTTTCCAGATTAAGGCATATGGATATTTCTGATTCACTGGAATTAAATTTGGAGGTAATTATATGCTCGATTTTCATCTGTGTATCAATGTCAGTTTATAATTTAGTTCATAGTTCAGTAAATGGTACAATGTATTATGCAGTTGCAAGATATTTTTTACTTTGAGTGAAGTGACCTGTTTTATATAATTTACTTAGCTTTTTTTTTAAAATATTTTTTATTTTTGTTATTATTTATTTATGTATTTTTTTAAACCTTTTTTTGTTGTTCATGTGGCCATTGTAATGTTTGGACGTGTGGTTGAACACTTTCTTTAAATAAAGCAGTTAATTCCAGGATAGGATTTTGAATTAACCCTTTAATATGCAAATGAACATCAACCCCCACATTACAGGTTTAACGAAGAATGACAATTCTTGATTGCCTTTGAAAAAATGTTTGACAGTCGCAGTAATAGCGATCTGTGTAATAATACAGGCACAGGCTTAACAATACCCGATGTTACTGTGCAGACACACTCAACATTATAAATTTGAGGAATTAAAAGCCTTCTCCAGTAAGAATGTTTAATGTTATCACACGGATTATCAATGAATTTAGAAACACTCACAATTTAACACAGGTGAGGGAGGGGAAAACAAAGCTTGGAACACTGATTAGCATTTTGCTTATAGTGCAACACATCACATGACTACAGTTCAACACACACACACACACACACACACACACACACACACACACACACACACACACACACACACACACACACACACACACACACACACACACACACACACACACACACACACACACACACACACCCACCCCCCCCTTTAATTGTGTCAGTCTTTATTCCAGACCATATTGCAGATGTATAAGCCTTGATGCATTATGGAGGTTTTCCCCACACCCATATATAGTGCACTGTCCATATATAAAATAAATAATTTAAATTGTTCACATTCGCGATGTTTTGCAAGGTGTAAAGGTCTGTGTGTGGACTTGGCAGACATCATAGAGAGTGAGGTGATATTAGATATTAAATGTTTTGAGGGAAGTCAGATTGGTGTGAAATACTCCATACAGGTTGGTTGTGGAATGTACGGTGTTAGGTGAGGAACAGGTTTTAGAGTGTTGGGCTTTGGTGTGGAATGACCTGGACTGTTCTAGGTGTGGACAACTCTGTGTGGTGTTAAGTATACCATTGGAAAATGTAGTGAGGTGGGTTGTGAACTGGAGGTGGCTATAGAATCCCAGCTGTGGTATATGTGATCTATGATATTAATTGTTAGGTTTATGTGCCATATGGTGTTAGGTATGGCATGTGCTTTATCGGGTCTGGTGATGATGAATGTGCCATAGTGTGCTAGGTGTGAATTATGCTACACAGTGTGAGGTATGGAATGTGCTCTTTAGGTAGGTATTGAATATACTGCAGAATGTTAGGTAAGTGAGCTCTGCAGTCGTAGAGTGTTAGTTGTTGGATTTAGAAGTATTTAGGTTTTAGATTGGAACCTTGATTGTACTGGAGAATGTGGATCATGCCCTAGAGGATATGTATTGGCACTGGTTGTTTTATGTGTCATTCTGTCTTGGCAAAAGAATAATATGATGTATGGCTACATTTACTGCTTTGGAAATAAAACCTATAGATTTCTGAGTTATCTGTCTGTCTCTCCGTTTGTCTGTCGGTCCTTCTGACTGTCTGTCTCACTTTCTCCATTTTTAGAAAGCTCATTAGTTTTACACTGTGCACTGATCACGTGGTGTTAACACCCTCAGCTGGGGATGTGTGAGGACAACGATAACTCCTGTTACAATTCTAATATATTTTGGAAAAATAGAACCCTTTATTATGTTGTTGTTTGATGAAAGGGCTGTCAATTTTGGGCGTACGGTGATTTATTTATAGAATGGAATTGTTATGCAGTGTGTCTGTGTGTGTGTGTGTGTGTGTATATATATAAATACATACAGTGCAGTGTTTTATTTATAGTGAGAACCTAGTTAATATGCAGTGTGTGTGTATATATATATATATATATATATATATATATATATATAATTAATATTTTTTTACAGCAGTAGTTTGCTGCATCATGATATTATAAACAGGAAGAGAGGTGTATGAAATAAGCATAGCATAATACATTGCACCACCATTGTCTTTATTCACATTATCTGCAATAAACTAACACATAAAATTCAACATTAAAATAAAAATATAGCTCTTCCATGTACACATGCATCACGCCATTCCCGTTATAGTAATGTATGGCAGGAACAAAGCTTTAATAAACACAGCCAGTCTGATACAAATTCCCATTCATTCCTCCATAAGTGAGAGCCTTGTATAAAGTCACGACATAGGGCTCCATGAGATCGCGTCATACCGTGACAGTACCTGCAAAAAAAAAAAAAAATAATCACGATATCCGCCTCACCGTGACCGAGAGCCCTTTAAACAGCATCATGCACTGAGCACACAACACGCCAAGCCAGCCCCTTCCCACTGCTTCCCTCAGCCAGCCAGCCAGCCATCCATCCAGGCCCTCGCTGTAAATCCTGGCGTATTGGAGGCATTGCTTGGATGGAGGAATGAAGGGAGAGACAGGGAGAGGCGTTCCCCAGCCTGCACCTCCTTGTCCTCCCTGTCCATAGAGGAGCTGGGGCAGGCTTGGACAGACACTAGGGCTGTGTATGTGAGGAGGGCCCTGGCTGCAGGTTAGATGGAGAGGGAGCTGTCCTGGGCTGCGTTGGTGCTGATCCGGAGGGGCTCCATGCATAGCAATTGAGGGTATTTTTAAAATTATTTTTTAATTTTTTTGGGCTCATGACATCATCATTACCTTGGTCCCCTGCTGTCCAGGACCTTTGACCTTGCCGGGCTGGTCCACATTTTTTTGCAATGAAAAGACAAACCCCCTCTCTTTCATTTCATCCCCCCCCCCTTTGCTTTTTTTTCTTATATACATCCCCACCCCCTCCTCCAATGATGGCCCTTTTCTCCCTTTTTTTCCAGAACGGTGGCAGGAGCAGCAAGCCAGGAAAACGGGATCTCCTGCATCTTCTCCACTTCCACCTGCGAGTCCAACCAGGAGCTTGCCCCTACACGCGAGATGTGGGCCATCAAGCTGCCGTCACTGAGGAGGGGTAGAGGGGAGCTGAAACCCCCTCCCCATGTCATGCATCACGTTAGTGGATCAGGATCAGACCATTGAATCATCTTGTCACTTTGGACTGGCTGGGATTTCTCCTCTGGTGACTGAGAGCTCTGAGGAGCAGAAGGCTTCCCGTCATCGTCTCTGGTGGTTAATGGGTCTTTTGGTGAGAAAAGAAGCGATTTACAATGCAAATAGAGGCCTGGGAAAGACTGGAGGCTGTTCATTGCTCATTGAGAGCCCCTGTGTGTTTTCTCATCTCTGGCATAAAGCGCTTTGGTGATTATCCTTTTAGGAATAACTCGCCAGGAGAAAAGTTGGGAGTCAACTTTGAAGGCAACAGCTTTGTGTGGATGCTTATGGAGCTGGTGGCAAGCTGGGAGAACTACCTTTGGGAAGGGATGCTTGTTCTAAGACGCCTGGTCCTCCATAAAGGCTTCAGCCCACCCACAGAGCCTGGGAAATGGATACTGTTACAGAATCAATGTGTGGAAGTGGCTGTTATCTTTGGTTATCTAGCTGTATGAGTGTATTGGTCCTTCATAAAGCTAGATAACCGAAAGTAAAAACTCCTTCCAGATCATCACATCATCAGCAGCTGAGGAATAGAGAGACCAAGGGGGGGGAGCTGGGTATTTAAAGGACTAGACCCAGCTAAAGGGCTCTCTCTGCATAGAGAGTGGATTCTGTCTCTTTAAACACAAATCAGAGCAGAGGATTGAGAAACGTGTCTCTGGGTTTCTTATCTAATCCCCCACAACCCAAACCCCCCCTCCCCCCCTACCTGGACAGTGGTGCTCATGGTAATGTATGTCAAAACTTTTCATGTTCAGCATAAATAAGTATTGATTTTTGATTTTTCTCACTGTAACTCTTTCGTTGCCAGAAGCACTAACACCGCAGTGCTTCAAAGCTCCATTCCTGCAGGCCTCTCTGGTGTCTGAATGGTTAAGAAATATAACTTGTCTCTCACAAAGAGCATATACATTCGAACACCCAAATAATAAGTGTCAAATATGTTATATATCTGTGTGTGTCTATGCATGTATGCATTTATAAACGATACAGTGAAAGAGAAATAATATAATAATACACTCCAGTAGAAATGTTAAAAATATACCTTTATTATTGTTATTAAAAAGGCAATAAAGAAGGGATATAACAGCCATATATATAGAATTCTAAACACAAATTACCACTCACCTCCAGTGTGTACACACACACACACACACACACACACACACAATTATAAAATGTACAGACCGCAGACAGGAATATCTTACAGGCACATTTTGGAAAATCTGGCAGAGAACACTTGTCCATTTTGCTTATATTCGAAAATGGGAAATGTTGATATATATTTATGTTTGTGTGTGTTGTGTATTGTGTCTGTGTGTGTGTGTCCAGATAGAAAAGGCAGATGTTTCTCTATTTTTAGAGGGTTTCCTTAAAAAAGTCTGCAAGGCAAAAAGAACTGATAGAGACGATGCCCCCCCCCCCCCCCCCCCTTTGTCAAAGTTTTAAAATTTCCTGTTTTACTCTCCCCCTTGCATTGAAAATGAAAGTGACATCTCTACAAAAACACACGTGTACCCCTCCTCTGAGCCTTTCCCTGCTTATCTGTTCTTTTTAAGGTTGATCAGATCTATCCAGGAAACAGCTATGGCATCCCCAAAAACTGAAATAATTAGGACATAGACAGAAGTGAAAAAAATGGGGAGGGAGGGGATATAAAGAGATGGGGGTTTAGGGGGGGGGGGGGGGGGGGAGGTATCAGTCCTGCCTAATTGATTCGGTTAAACGGAATGCAGGAGATGTGAACGGCTGGAGGCTTCTCTTCCCACGCTCAGGGGCAAGTAGCAATGCTATGGTCCTGCAGCCTGTGACAGACAGCCTTGCAGGAGGGGGGTGGGGGGCTGAGATACATCAAGTGCACCAAACCACACTCATCTCCTTGCTTTAGAAAGTGGAGGCATTTTCCCACCCACAGCCATCTGCAGGCTTCCAACTGTTAAGCAACAAAACAGTGTCTGCTTTGTATTCCTTTAATAACTACCCAAAGATGTTTATGGATTAGCTGTATTTATTTATTATTTTAATAAATGTATAAAATTTAAATGTGACAAGTTCACAATAACACAAGATCACCGTGCATCTGGTGCTTATTGTCAGAAGAAGAATTTCAATAAAAAAACGAAGGTTTAATTTTAATATAGGTCTGCAAATGTGTAATATGGGACACATGATTGCATGGCATAAACATTTACATAGAAAATCATAGAAAACAAACGTACACAGAGATAAGAAATATAATAGCCTGTCTGTGTGTTTGTGTGTGTAAATATATTTATTTGGTAAAGTTGGGACTGTGGAGCATTGATAAAGGAACTGTATTTAAGGCTAAATTACCTAAATTAGATTGAATTCCACAAATATTTCTTGTTTAGTTAATATTCTACACAGCCCATATTGATTTAAATTACAATTTTCCTTGTGAATTCAACATGATTCAAGGTCCAGCAAATAAACTATTCCTAGCATAAACACCCTAGTATTTTATAAGATACAGTATTATTCAAAATATTGAATTGGCCTTTTGCAAATAAAAAAAATAAAATATGTGAAAATGCTATTTTCAGTTGTTATTGTCACTGTATGCAATGCTGTAAAAAATGTTTTTGAAAAATACAACTGTTGTACACAAGGTAATATATACATAAAGCACTGCCGAAATGGACATGTGAAAACTAAATTGATATTATTTAATAATTTTGATATTCAAATGAAAATAAACAGATACCATTTTAAAGAACATGATAATATTTTATTTTAGGTGTCTTAACGTATGTTTTGCTCTAGTGGCACTGGAGATGTAAAGTGGTATTATGGTAGGCCTCAAATAGAAATCAACACCATATGCAGCCATGGTTTTATTATATTGTGTATCATGCTAATTTAACTAACATTCTAATAGTGAGCAAAACATTCTAAAAATAAATCATGCAATATAAATATTTTTTTTTCCATGTGCTAAATTAAAAATTTATTAGCATATATAGATTTTTTTTTTATTTTCTATGAAAAATACAACTGTGATATAATAGATACTGTTAGCCTCAATTTCCTAGTTATTCATCTACTGAGAAATTAAGCAAAGGCTAGAACTATGATAACATTACCGAATCTATTTATTAGAGTCTCCTAGGCCCTAAACAAGAGAAAAAAATGGGAGCGAGGGCTGTACTAGATTGATCAAAGAAAGAAAATCCATTTAAAGCTTTTGAAAAGATTTCATCAACTAAATTTACTGCATCTTTTATTGTATCCATTATGGTAAATTGTGAAGTAAGAAATAAATTGGTAAAAATCCTACTGCTTAAGTAAACTGCTCATAAAAGGACACCGAACAACTAAAAAAGAAAGATAAAAAAAGGCGTGAAGCATTGAGCTGTTGGACATTTGAAAGGCATGTTTTCAGACAATGTCATGAACCCCAATGATCGCCTAAACTCTTTTATGTCAAGAAAACTATACAAACTACTTTGGCTAAAACTAAGCTGAGACATCAGTGAATGACCACGATCACAGCAGACAAGAATACAATGTTACAGATTCCAAGCACTTTTTATTCTGTTACTTTGCATAATGACTGTGTGCTTGTCTGGTGTTTGGGTATGTAGCTGTCTGCATATGCAAGTGGCATCTTATTATTTACAAATTGTTACACCAATAAGAAATGCGGTTACATTTTGCAAATTGCCCAATATGTTCTAAACACTTCTCTTACAATGGAAAGATCTTGCTAACACCACAGTGTCATTGTTCTTGCGTGCTGGCTATGTCCTAAAGGTTTAATACACGTTTGATTGAATTGATCCCTTTTGTGTATATTTCTTTTTATTTTTGTTGTCGTTTTTTTTTTGTTTGTGCTTTTGGAGTAGATCTTTGTAATAGCAAATGTGTTAGATGGTGATTGACTGATATCCTGTTGCTAGATGAGCTCACATTTGTAGCATCGATATATAGTATCCCTGCAGTTTGAGATTGGGTTATAAAGGACACAGAAGCAAAGCTGTTCTAGAATCACTGCTGAGTTAAAATTTATATTTTACATAGGACTATGTTTGTAGGCCGAAACAATCTTATGGAATTATTAGCAGATATGTCACTGTGTATTGCCTCTCTAGAACATTGAGAGGGGCCTTGTTTACATTTCCTGGTACCCAAGAATGTTAACCACAATTTAAACTTAGAACCTAATTAAAACAACAATAACAACATGTTTTTAATCAAAGATAAATTCAAGTATGTTTCTCAAAATGCTATTTTTGTAAAAAAAAAAATCAAATGCTATTTCAGCAGCCTATTGTAACACTGTCCCATTGCAATATATCCCAACACAGAAGGTTGACTAATATTTATTTAGTAATTGGCTGTTCTATAGTCACCTTATGCTTTGTCAAAGTTTATCCATCAGTAGCTAGCAACTCGACACACGATTTACAAAGGTGTGCAAAGACCAGTGAAACCAGACACTGCCTGCCTTGCCAGTCATGCCCATAAAGTTGTCTGACAAATCTGAAAATAGTCTTATTTGTTTACAAAACAAACCCTGTGCATCAATCAAGATGGCTCAATATTTACAGTGTTATTAAATATTTGATTAAATATTGCTATGGTTAATTTACGTGACTTGTTAATGAATGCCTTATTACAACTCTAGATTTTGTTTATTTTCTGTGCCATTTTCACTTAACAAAACCAGTACCAAGTAATCCTTTTTACATCTGAAACAGATAAGGCCTATGTAAAATATAAACCTTTGCACCATTTTAATATTGCTCTAAACTATTTTCTTTGGTGTATATAAATTACTAAGAAATCAGTCTTCCCAAAATAGCTGAAGTCATTGTGTAAAAAGATGCAATGCATTCATAACAGTAGAGCAGTATAATTTATGTAAATAAACATGATATATTTTTTATATATATATTGTCATGCTTTAAGTCTACAAAATAATATTTACATGCTTATCTGTCAATTTCAAAATTTCATAATAATCCATGCTAATATATTGACCATCTAACCGTTGGTTGAGGCCTGTGTTTTGGGTAGAACACATGACAAAGACGTAGAAAAATGGCAAATAATTTGCAACTACACAAAAGTTGTGGTCCACAATATATTTATTGTACACAACATTGTGTACATATATTATTATTTACATATAAGCAAAAGTTAAAATAAAATGTGGGTGAGGCCTGAAAAGAGGCGAGGAGGATGTCATCTCAATGTCCTGCCAAGGTACACACAGAACTGTAAAGGGCATTAACCTCTTTGAGTAACAGTTATGAGTGAACCATTGGCAACATATTTATCTTACAGGTAAATAAAAAGCTGTGTTGGGATTTATTGTATGTCATTATATATAAACTGTCAGTTCCAGAGTTAAATGATTACTTTAAAAAAAAAGTGTAATTACTTTTAATTCCATTGTGAAATTTACACAAAATATCTCAAATGTTTATACATATTTCTTAAAAAAAAGATTTGGTGGTTTAACAGTGATTTCTGTAAATAATAATCAACACATGCATATTCCTTGAGATCAGCCAGCCTAGGCTTGTTATAGTTTTGTTTTTGTGATTATCAGTAATGGCTGTTAAATCACACTTGTCTGGAGGTTATTCTTTAAACCTAAGTTGTTGAGCGTGGAATAGTGACTTGACAATTACAGGTAAAAAAAAAGCAAAACTGAGAACATTTTTCAAATCAGGTATTCCTCTTACCTGTCTACCTTTGCCTTAAATGTTCAATGTCCTTGTTAGTTCTCAACAATTCACAGTTTAGTGAATACATCCAGAACATCAGACAGTGAAGCCATGCAGATAGAACACTATATCCTCTTATGTGTTAACTGGAGCAAATCTGTCTAATTGTAATCTCTTTTGTTCTCTCATTTATTTTGTGATGCCCAGTCTACTGCTTGTGTCTCAGAACTGCTTAGGTGTATGTAGAACACATTGTTAAAGGCCTTTTGTATTGTAACTAACTGCACTAACATCATGGCAATAACATGAGAGTTTACAGCCTTGTTTGTAGGACAAACTTTATTTGCATAAATTTGGCACTTTACACGTGTCAAGCTTTTGGTGAGCTTCAAATGAAGAGAGGGTCTAGTTTATTTACATTTCAAACAATGTTTGTGCAAACAGGCATTGATTGCTAAGTGTCTGCATGTCTACAGTTTATTGCTAAGTCCAGGGGTCCTATTTACCTAGAGCTATTGTCTGCCACAATTAAAATTTACATTACAAAGTGTGTGATATTCTTTCTCAAGCAGTTTCAATTAAGACAATAATATGTTTGCTGGGAGGTGTATTGTTTACTAAATGCACTCAGTAGAGTCAAATTACTTCATTTATGCCTTGTGGTACAATCTCTTTATGTGTAAACAAAATATATTATGTAAAACATCATTGTATTATTGTAAGCAAACAGCTTCTGTGTATAACAATGTTGCCATATTAAAAAACAAAACAAAAAACAATGTCAATAAAAATATTGAACACAATTTATGGATTCGTGTGTAATAAGACATTAGAACTGATTTTCAGACTTTGTTTATAAAAATGTCAGTTGTTTAAACTGTTTCATGTACTTTATATTTTTGTTGTTTCATTTTTGTTTTTGTTTGTTTATGAATTCTGGCAGCAAACTGTCACTGTGTTGTTTATGAATTATGCACTGATAAATAAAATTGATATCTAGATAGACAGATCAATAGATATCCTGTAGAATAAATGAAACCAGTAAATGAAGTTTATGTAGAACAACTCCACTTTGTAAAACAGTTGGGAGTGAGCTCACAGTTTGCGTGAGTATGCATGTTAACTAGTGAGAAATAGGACGTATTCTTTGTGAAAGGGGGGGAGTAGCAGATTGCTGTTAAAAAGGCAGCTGAATTTAACACCATCTGGGGAAAAAAGCTCCCTCCACGACTTTCTCACACCATCAGACAAAACTAGTGTCTCTTGTTCTTAGCCCTTGTCTATGCAGCCACACAATACTAAGTCATTATACTTTTGCTGAGAGAAAATATGAGAACACAATCTGGGTAAGCAGTGAATGACCAAATTTCATTGTGCTTGCTTAAGTCGATTGAAATCTACGTCTCGAGCAATGAATGGTTGCATTGTCCCCCTCACCGGGGCTATACTAAATGTCATCCCAGTGTAAAGGGGAACTTCAAGCCTGCAAATAACGTACCAGATCTCAATTATAATATTTTCCCACACTAGAACTAATATCATTGCAAGGACCTACAATACAGAAAATGGCAGACACACAAATACACCACAGACAGACACACAAAAGGAACACAGTGATTCGACTGTTTGTGTTTTATGGATACATGTGTTTGCAAAATGATACATGCATTGCATTTTAGTTGTCCATAAAATAAAATGACCTTTTGCTAATGTTAATCAATGATAAGATGCATTAGTGAGAAAGCCATATATCTAAAAATTCTAAAATGTGTAATAATACACTATATTTATATTTATAGATTAAAGCAGCATTTAAACTCGCTCTTTTATGGTTCTCGAGTCTTAACCATTATGTGACACAACATTAGATAAATATTTAGGAAAGTACACAATCACTCTATTTGTACATTAGTAAAACATGATGTTATTTTATACAGATTTTTAAAACACATTTCATGTGTAAAAAAAATCGTAATTTTTATACCTGCAACAATAGAAGCACTATTCCCTATCTATGCTATCTTTTTCGATAATGTTTTTTAAAGTGTATATTATAAAATAAAAAAGCACAAATAATGATAAAATATATGCACATATGCCTCTCTGTTTTAATATAATAATAATTTTTGATGGATTAAATGTCCACTATTGTATGTTTTCCCTGTGATGTGATCTACTGTTTGATATTCAATTACAGCTAGTTTTAATACAGGTTATTTAACCAATATCACATTTTGTTATCTTTCTTAACGCTGGTTAGGCTGGTTTCTACTAATATAAATATATGTGGTTATGGAGGGCTTTAATAAATACTCTTTATATATGTATTGGTTATCCAGGAATGAATGCTGTGAAATGGTTAATCGCTGACTCCAGTCTCAGGAAATCAGAAGAGGCATTTTTAGATTCTAACGTTATTGTGTGTTGTGTGTAATGACCCACAATATATTGTGTGGGTGAGAGAGACTTGCTAAAAAGAGTCACGTATTAAAATTCTCAAATTAAACCTCTGCTTGCTCGCTCTCTCTCTCTCTCTTTCTCTCTCTCTTATTCTATCACCCCCTCTCTCAATCACCAACTATGTAATTCAATAACATCTCTCTCTTACACAACCCCTTATTTTGCACTTACACTCACACATTCTCTCTCTCTCTCATACTCTTTCCCCCACTCTCTAATTCACTCACTATCTCTCATTCACTCACCTACCTCTCTCATTCACTCACTTTCTCCCCTCCCCTCCCCCCATAAGTTAGCTAAGGAAGGGAGAGGGTAAAGGAAGTTCTCCAGGTAAAAGCTCAACAGAAACTTGATAGGAGAGTAATGTATTGTTCTCACAGCAGACATTAATATGCTTTCATTCTCCTTATTATAGGGGATATTTGGTGTTTCTTAAATAGCAAGCAAAACATGCAATGTGCCTAGAATAATTAAAAAGATTCAGAAAATGTATTAACCCATACCTTGCCGAGAGAACTTCAAATGTACGTTTGGAACGACCTTTTAATTTCTGAAATATCGTTTTATTTACTAACCATGCAAACACACCTTTGTTCTTTTCTCTGTCTTTCTCTCCATACTTTCCTCCCTTCATCTTTTCAAATTTTATTCTCGACATTCTCTTCCCATGACTTTAGCCCCATCATTCCTCTCCCTTTCATTCCTTATTTTCTCGTTCTGTTTCTTTTTATCCTCCGTATATCTATTATCCTCCCCACACCTTTCTACCTTGTTCCCTCTCTCTCTTTAACCATCATCTATAAAACATTATCTGGCATATCTCAATCCTCTCCAATAGGAAAATCCCACAATGTCATTTCCTCTGTGTTTGTTGCCATATTTCCCCGATTTAACCCTCATGCCTGCCATTGAAGTAAAAGAGAATATATGAATACTGAATAAGACAAGAATAATGAATAAGAGAATGTTAATCACGTTTTTGAATGTGATCATTTTTGACTCACAATATCCAGCAGATCTTCACCTTCACAGACCAATTCAGACACACACAATACTGATTTTCTATTTTATTAGAATAAAAAAATATAAAAATATACATATAATATAACATATATATATATAAATATTTAGAGACAAACAAGATGAAATGTCTCTTTACTGCTGATTACACTTCGCATTTCTGTAATTAAAACACTCATTCTGGGCTAGAGTAAAAATAAATTACATTACTAATAATATGGATACCCAATTATACAGAATAATTGTCAGGCTAGGTGACTTTTATTTAAAAAAAATAGCCTCTCTCTTCTGATGATGGTATTAACATTTGTCAAATCTGAGATTTCCAAAAAATCAGTTGTTGCCTTCCTGTACGGTGTTTTTTTTTTTTTTTAATTTTTTTTATTTCCTTTCCAGCTGTTCTAATTAAAAACTCTCACTGATAACACTGTGTTTACAGATATGCAAACTCACACAATCATTTTAAATATCGCCCTTATGTATTTTGCATTGACTTATTCATGCCCCACTATCCTTTGACTGTTAACATACTTTCATAGGATGTGGTTATAGTGCAAAAGAAAGCACTGGCAGTGAATGAGTTAAACGTCCCTTCCAAATCTTGGAATGCAATAGTGGTTGCTTAATTCATTGACTGGAATGGCATTTCCTAAAGCAATTTTATGGTCCCAGGTCATTTTGAAGCATCCTTTACCAGACTGCTGTATTAACTGAGATCCTTTAACCAAAATAAGCTAAACTGTGCCATTTGCAGATCAAAATTAACCAGCATTCCTGTAAAACAGGAGGCAGTCATAATTATCCAGAGAACTCCTCAGTGGGGATATGCATTTGTGTACCCACGGGAGGCTTATGCTACCAAAGAATGGTCCAGTACTCTGTTCTTGTCAGTGGTCTCATTGCTGGCAGCTGATTGGTGTCTCCTAGGAGACGGCAGCTGTGCTTCTAAAGCTCACAGTACCAATGCGCTGTGTCTGCCTATATGCAGTAGGTGATGCTGCTCTTCTCAAACCAGCATCCCTGTGCTATCAAACTTAATCCAAATTATATCAGCCCCCCCTCCTCTTCCTTTTAGAGGCGCCCTCTTTGTTATTTAAATCAGTGTAATCAGGCAGTGAAATAGACAACGATAGCATGTGTACAGTTAAAACACACAATAAAAGCTGGTATACAACCACCAGTGACATTTTTGCTATTGATAACAGAAGCAATTATTGCTTTTAATGAGTTAACGTTCAGGTCAGATTAGATTCATAATTAAAAAGAAAAGTTTACATTCATTTTAAATGCAGTTTATTAGCAAAACAATTCTTATACATATTCTTACTAGAAAGGCAAAGTAAATTGCAACCTAATAACATAATGCATTTTGACTTTGGACCATCAATGTGCACTGATATAGTATAGAGATATATTTGTGTGGGAAATCAAATAATACACATTACAGAATTGTTAGAAGAATTGCAAATCTAGAAAACTATTCATTAAATAGTATATAGGCATTCAGTCCATATATTTGACATAGATAAATATTAATAATCATGTATATTTAATAAACTAACACCTTAGTTGGAAACAAAGTGATGTGCAATTTTGAGGTCACATGTCTTTGTCTGCTTGAAACTGTGCTGTTTAATGCTTATTTAAAGCCAGCTAATAACATCATGCATGGACATTTAAACTTGTTTTAAGTTGCAGAGAGGATTAGACTGAAGTCATGCTGTGCTGAGATAATGACAGCATCTTAGCCTCTCAAGTGTCAACTAAGACTGGTTTCCTTCCTCTAACCTGGGTTCTGGGTCTATTTCTTTCCAGTGGTGGATACACTGAGTATGAGTTTCAGAAAACCAGATAGATATAGTACATGTATGTGCAGTCCACTCCTAGTAAAAGATTGTCCTGGAAAAAAATAGACAATGATAACATAAAATCTTTAATGATATTATAGTAAATAACTGGATGTATGAATGTCCTTCTCAACATTCTTTTATGTATTTACACAAAAACAAACTTAGACTTGCTCATGGCGAGACAATTCGGCTCGGCCGAACCATTTGTCCTGAAAACAGAATATTTTTTGGGATCCCCAAATTCAGCTGGGTAGAATTTCAATACCAAAAAACTGATTTTGGAATTGAATCAGTAAATAAAAATAAAAAAAAATAAAGGACAAAATGGGCCAATCAGTGTACTGCAAAGAATAAACATAGCATATGATGTATATATTTTGCAGGCACATTTTCCAACCATTTGTTTAAAGAATAAATAACAAATTGTAACCAATATAGGAAAAAAATAGTAGGAGCAGTAAAAAAAATAAAATAATTTTTTTTTTATTAAATATTAATTAAATATATAATGTATAAATATAGATTTTTTTACAGTGTCTCCTCATTTAATGGCTGTCCCCTAGTCATCGATCATTTTTTTCACATCAATTATAGCTTCTTTTGGCGCTATGGGTGGAATCCAGAAACAAACATGCTTGGCTGTTGCTCATTTCAGTTGGTTCCAGACTTAAGTATATTTCAGCTCTGAGTTTGGAAATTCGACCAATCACTCAAATTCAGACCAATTGCATTTCAGACTGAAACAAATTAAAAACTCTAACAAACATTGATATATACACATATAAGGTACAAAGTGAGTTATGTTACATGTACTTCATGTATGTATCCTAGTTAAAAAAAGGGCAATACACAACAAGGTAGTCACATGTTATCTGCTTGGTAGCCATCTGACTATACAGCACATACACAATGCACAGATAAAACATTTTGTCCAGCACTATACCAATAATATCTTATAACAATTACACTTGGTGTCATGGATACTGTGATTATCTTTGTGCTCAATATTGCCCACTCTAGAAGAAGACAAATCTGGTCTGTTGATCGCTAATATTCATGTTTGATATATGATTGTGCAGGAAGCTGTCAGAGTCTGGTTTGACGTTTAAAATATGACAATCTAGGTTTAGTTGTATTCTAAGGAAAAATAATTGGGAGCAGTATCAGTGATTGTATAGAAATGTAGAATTGTTTATCCATTTATGTTAAAATATTTATTTTATTTCACAAGTGCCTCACTCTCTTTGTAATTCATTTTACAAAATATAAAAATACAGTATGTAAAAGACAGATTTTAGACTAAATCTATACTGTTAAATGCATTTCAAGTTTTTCTTTTCCGGTGGTAAATATTTTGTCACAATAATAACATAGCATGCTATAAAAATTCATAAACCGTACATCATACATCCATATTATAACATATTATTATAGTAAATAAACACCACTCAGCCATATTGTATAGTGTAATAACTTACATAACAGTGTATTCATTATGTCATGCCATAGTATAAGAATTCTCTTGAACAAATTATAGTGACCTAACTTTTTTGTGAAAAATAGGGGGCTATTTTTTATGTCTCTATGATTTCTTTATTTTGAGATAAGGAGGTATGCCATTTGAATATTCTTGTTTCTGGTTAGAAAGCAGAGTTTGATTGAACACTAGCAGTCTTATTCACTAAAGTGAGAATTTACAGGTAATTAAAGTTAATTTAAAGTGAAATTCAAATTTAAGGCCAAAGTAAGCAAACTAGAGAAATTCTTCATGTCAGTTATCCTTCCAGTCTCATTACACAGAATGGGAGACCACAACTAATATTGGTCTCATTTTCTTCTACACCATGTGTAATACGTGTAAAGGGAATTACGGGAGACTATAATTTACCATACATGCACCACAAGTCATCCTTTCTGTCCACCACCACATATTTGCTTGATACAGTAAAGAATAAGCCATGGCTCTTGAATTTATTGAACAATAACGTACACAAATATCATAGGGGATATCCTCTTCCACTTTTACAAAATGTGTCCTCTCTCACAAAGTGCAAGGAAGAAGTAAGGGTTGAATTGGAAGAAGGGTGTCTACTTATTAAAGTGGGCCTGCCTATTTATGAAATACTCATACAGATTGTATTGGAATCCAAAGATATCATAAGCAAAAGGAAATGCTACCTTGTAATTACTTTGTCTTATGGGCAAGCTTGAGGTTCACAAAGATTTGGAGCTTTGCTCACAAACTTTGTCATATCAGAGCAGTCACCATAATTGGTGAGTGTGAGAATCAGGTATTGTTTTGCTCATTGCGAGACATAATCTATGGAGGCTGTTGTGGTCTTGAAGAATGTTCCGTAGACCTCAGTGGTATATTCGCATGCATGCACAAAAGTACAATACTTATATTCCTCTTGGTAGATCAAGCACCAAGAGCTGAAGATGGTCCCCAGGAAGAATATGGCAGCAGACTTGAGGGACAGCTTTAGGTATAACTACCTTTCACTGCACCATGTGGCCACAGGACCTTTGTGGAGATGTCCCCTATGAAGGTTTCGATATGGTTTAAGTGCCATATCAGTGCAATGTCCAATTATCCAGGTACTTTGTTTCATTTAAGTAAACATCTAAATCATTACCTCCACCATGCCACAAATTATACATTAGAATAGCTGTATCTTCCCTAGCCTTCCCAGTGTGTCCACTATTATAGATCATTTTTTAATATTACTGTTCATGTCCCCTAGCAGAACCTTGCTACAGATGATCTATAACATACTGTTCTGCTCTTAAAATCAAGGGACTAATAGTGCATTGTCTATCTGTCTACCTAGTCCTCAAATAGAACCAATCATGCAGAAAAATAAAAATACAACATGACAAATAAATATGTGAAATGAGAGCTTAGTGCTGGTGGGACTTATGTCAAACAGCCATGTCTTCAGTTTCTTCCAAAGGGTGGGAAGACCCTAAGTTGTGTAGAGGCATGGGTTCCAAAACTGTACACACCAAACTAATTATCTCCCTTTTTTTCACTTGGATATATGTAGCAGTTTAGGAACTAATGTGAGGAAAGAGGAAATTAAATGGTGTGGATTGCTTGGTGAAGCATGGTGAAGAGTTTGAAGGACGCACATTGACATATAGACAGTATAATTTGTTAGGTTTTCCTGAGATGTGGTTGTACATTTGTTGACCTGTAATGATGAATGCTGCAGTGTTTTGTATGGCATGTGGAAACATGAAACGGTGGTTGGGAACACTTATGTACAAATCATTGTCTTAATCTAACGCTAACATTTTCAGTAAGGTTATGGGTTTGAGGTTGTTGATGTTCTGGACATGTAGCATGTGTCATATCCTACACAGGATCCTCAGATTCAATGTGGTTGTTTCCTTTTATATGTTTTTTAATTAAATTAGTTTTAATATATTTGAAAATGCTCTGTGCTTGCCTGTTTTCTGTGATCCTTTGAAGATCCAGCTCTTTGAGTGTAATCATCAATATATTGGTGGTAAGGTCAGCAAGAAGTGTGATACAATTATTAAACAGTAAAGTGATAATGATCCTTGCAGGAACACTAAAATGTTAACCTAGTGGGTTGCCAAGAAGGCGGTGATTCACTTCATTGATATCCCTATAAAGTGTGTGCTTCTTCCTATGTACATCTGATGTTTATTCCATGGGCAAGGTAGGCTGTGGAAAGATGAGGTAAAAAATGGGATCAATCATAACCTCCACTCGAAAAATGTTACATGATGTTCCATAGTATTACAACTATGAATGGCTAGAACAAGTAAGTTGTTCCAGTAACAGACATCAGTGAGAAATCAATCTTGTTAAATAACTGCTATGTTTAGAATTGTAAGTTGGTAATTTTTATATTGTTAGCCAAGACGTTGAAGCGTAAGTAAGTTTCCATAGCTGAGTTGACTCCAATTTTTTTTTTAAGTTGATCTACGCAGCATTACACGCGTTCAACACTCTATACATATTTGGTCATTTCAATAAAAAACACAAACAGAGTTTAAACTTTTCTTTTATGCCTCTCAACAACTTAAATAAAGGAGATCTTGATCTTTAATCAATAAATGAGACAATGCATTATTATATATATATAATTAAACTTTTGCGAATTATTTTGTCTATTTATTTTAAAGCCACCCTACCGATTATTCAGAATTATGGAATAGTTTATTAGTTTAATAATAATGATGGTAATGATGATACATGTTTGCTAATTTAAAATATTTAAAATATTGTATTAAAATCAATTTGCTTGAAATTCTTTATTATTGAGTTATGTATTACGCAGATTTAACCACACCTTTCTTCAAGGATTTCCTGTCTACAGAGTAAAAAGTAATAGTCACTAAGACTGACTAGGTGATCTCAAATAAATATTAACATATAGCAAAGGTAAGTGGTAGTTTTTACCTAAGAGTTATCTTCAAAATGGTTGAAAGAACTGCAAAATGTTAATAAAATGTTCATATAATGTTTTATTTTATGCATTGGAATGGGTTAACCTTAATTTAGAAATAGTATTTAAAGTATAATATAAATGTAGAGATGTAGCGAACCGTCCGCGAACTTCTCGCGAACGGTTTGCCGCGGTTCGCCACGAGCTGTTCGCGGCGAACTCTGGTCAGCTGACGCGTCCCGGCCAATCTCCAGCAGACCCTCCCTCCCAGACCCTCCTACTTCCTGGACAGCATCCATGTTTCAACATGTTTCAACATGGATGCTGTCCAGGAAGTAGGAGGGTCTGGGAGGGAGGGTCTGCTGGAGATTGGCCGGGACGCGTCAGCTGACCGGAGTTTGCCGCAAACAGCTCGTGTCGAACCGCGGCGAACCGTTCGCGAGAAGTTCGTGGACGGTTCGCGACATCTCTATATAAATGTAATAAAAAAACAAGAAAAAATAATGGATTACTGAACTATACCATATGAAACAACCCTGTCCAACTCTACAGAAAGGATACATCTGGAATCTCAACATCAATTTCATTAATTTTGAATGGCTAACTTGCCCTCAGAACTCTCAACCAATTACTAGTGACAGCCCTGTTTTTATCTATGTGCTCCGAAATGGTTTGACATTAAAGATGGTGAGAGCACATGAGAATCTAGATAACATAACCACTACATAAAGCTATAGTACTTACATTGCTAAGAGTGTCTATGTAACTCTTTTTGTGCTCTGTATAATAGCCAAGAATATGCTATAGCTTCAGCCACAACACTCAAACACACTGGCATTATTATTCACAAAGGTCCAGTGACACTTGTAATCATGATAGAGTTATACATATAATATCCACCCCGTACAACAGCCAATAGGGAAATAGAATTAATAATGACTACAGGGATAGTTCAGTTAGGAAATACCTAGGCTGTAAGCATAGATTTAACATGTTTCACATTTCTTTCCCCTGAATGTAGCCTTTCATGTTTCCGAGGTTGATACAATGAGTATCATTAACTTAAGCATTAGTAGCATATTTTTTCTAACCTGCCAATCGATGAATGTGTGTTGAAATGTCAGATGCATAATTTTTTTTTTTATATTTTTTGAAAATGTAATTATACTACATATTGATTTAGGGAAGATCACAGTACAAAAAATAAATAAATCCCATTTTAAATATTGTGATGTAAATATTACATATACAGTGATGTATGAGAAGTTACATTTTATGCCAGTCAAAACTGTGGCATAAAAATATGTTTCTCTCCTGAATGCAGACCTGTGTTGTATTTAAAAAAAGGTAGTTGGTAGGTAGCTTTTAGATTTTGTTCTGCACTGCTATGCAGTGTGAATATAGACCAAACCAACCCTGCCATTACTGGATTGTGATTAAACAACATTTAGTAACTGATGGTTAGCGTTTAACCTTCAATAGACCATTTGTTTGTATTAGTTCAATGTTTGAAAAACCTTCCAATAAACAGTAAGCAGATACTCACATCAAGCCTTGATTAATCATTACCCTTGCTATTCATTTCAGCATGTTGATACACGTCAATACTTGTACAGACATTTACTGTAACTCTAATCTCCTGCTTACACAATTCATAATCCTTATATAATAACAACACATATATACTAGATATCGTGATGTAGAAAGTAATAGATAGGTGTCTCTGTACCACTCCCAGACATGTCTATTTATCAGTTCCACAAGCACAAAAACAAACTAAAATCAATACAAACATCAAGGCAATTGAATCCAATTAATTGTGAGGCTATGTCTCCCTCTGATAAAATTGGTACAATTCCACCGCAGTCAGAAGACGCGGATAAATATGCCTCATTTCATAAACATCATGCCCCATATTTGGGCCTTGAAATGTTTCCCTATGATTTCCATGATACAATCAGCAAAGTCTGAGCTGACATAAATCTGTCTGGGGAGGAAATGTGAGTGCAGCTTGATTAACTGGTTCCTTATATCTGGTGCAGATGCAAGCAGAAAAAAGTCTGACATAAATCAATGTTCTCTGTTAAAAAGCAGAATAAATAACCCCCACGGACACTAGAAGATATGCTGTAAGTTACTGTTTTTGGGGTAGGATCACTAAACCGCATTACTTGATGGTAACATAAACAGTAGGACTATACGAGTGGGTTTCTTGCTAAATTAATGGAATATAGAACACTGTGATTCTAGACAAACCAGACAAATCATATGAAGAGCAGTTAATAGCAACTTATTTAATGATGGTGTAATGCAACATTTATTCACAATCAGTAAATTACATCAATGCTTTATTAATAATATTTAAACCTGGATCACATTCTCTTTTTGTAAGGCAGCCATTTTGTTTTCATTTAAATTATTAGTATAATAGGTATACACTTACATGTAAACAGACTGTCATGTGGGAACATTTATGGTTATTAATAATTTATGAGGTGAAAATGTATTTACGTTTAATATATATAGTTAATGCATTGCTAAACACAAATACACACACCAGTCAAGCCATAAGACTTGCTTTTCCCACAGAAATCTCACTTTAACAGTGCAAGGGATTCTAGGTAGGCATATGCAAATTAGCTCAACAAAGAACCACATTTTTTATCCACTTACTTCAGGTGGAAGGGGTTTTCATCCACACTTTTTACCCCACCACAACTCTTTTGGTATGTATATATATATTTATTGTTTTGCTTTATTGTGGGAGATGTGCCTTTGAGGCTCCCATACCTTAATGTCTCTGCACTTTCCCCTAAACAAGCGTTTACTTGTGACAGACGCGGAAAGACGCGTGACGTCATTAAGCATCATGTGACCACATCAAACCGTGGATGCTTTACTTTTCTTTAAATCAAATATCTATGTTATGCTATACATAAATTATATTATTCTTCCATTATATTTGAAATGTTTTTTTAACATATGCACATCTTTCTTCCCTTTTTTCCGCACTTAGAATGTGCTGGGATTTGACTACTCACTATTATATAGTTTTCACGATACCCTGCTCCATGGCGCCCTGTGCGACCGCACAGCTCGCACAACCCTAAGGCCAGCCCTGAATGTGACCTCTGCAGTAGAGGAAGCTCAGTGACAAACAATATCTCAATAACATGACCTCTGAGGAAACTCAGCAACAAACAATATGAAAATTTTGTGACCTTTGTGGTAAAAGAGGCTTCAGTAGCAAACAATAACCTGGTTATGTGACCTCTGCAATAAAGGATCCCCAGTATTAGTATTACAGATACAGATCTCTGTCTTAGAGAAAGCTCAGTAACAAACAATATCCCAATAAGTTGACCTTTGCAATTGAGATTGCTCAACATCAAACAATATCCCAAATACACAACCTATGCCAAGTATATGAACTCTACCATAGAGAAGACTCAGTAACACACAATATCTTAGTTACTTGACATCTGAGTTAGAGGAAGCTCAGCAACAAACAATATGCCAGGAATATGACCACTGTGATAGAAATAGCTCAGTAACACACAATATCCTGATGCCGTGACCTCTGCAGTGGAGAAAGTTCAGTAGAAAACCATATTTGATTACTTGACCTCTGCAATAGAGGAAGCTCAGTAACACAGAACATTCTTACAATGTGACTTGTGTGATAAAGGAAGCCTCTGTGGTAGGGAAAACTCAGTGATCAAACATTATATCAATTACCTGACCTCAGTGATTGAGGAAACTCAGCCAGTGGTGTATTTGGTTTTGTGCTGTCCTAGGTATGACTAAATTCAGGTACCTCACTAATTCGAATTTGCCCCACTCCTTCTTGTCAAGGCCACACATCTTCCTGTTTAAGATTAACACACACTTTGACTGACACACGCCCTCACTGATACATACACTGACATATACTCACTGACTGGGAGCGATATGACATCAAGATGGATAGGGAGACAAGTAGTGAAATGGACAAAAAGACATGTAGGGAGACAGACGGGGACACAGGTAGTGAGACAGACAGAGACAGTGAAACAGATAAGCAGGTGGCTGTGAGATGGGCATAGAGACAGACTGCGATAAAAACAGTAAGAAAGACAGTGAGGCAGACAGCGAGCTATATGCATACAGTAGATATATTGAGAAATGTGTAGTCAATAGGTAGTGTAAAGCAGGGAGCACAAAGTTTGCTATAAAAGGAGTATCCTATTGAGAACTTTTATTCATATCATATAGTGTCACCACTTTATTGTGTGGCTAACCATATAACTGGCAAAAGACTGACTGGCCAACATCTGACACACCTGTGTGCTCAGTGTAAGAACTATGTAGCCTAGCAGATGCTAGTTGCAAGTAAAATAATAATATGCCGAGAAGAAACCATGTATTTGCATGACAAATGGTACTGGAAACAGTTGTTACAGATAGGGTGAGCATAACAGTTGCGTGCATAGAGTGATAGGGAATAAAGAATATATAAACCCTTATCCAGTCTTCCTTCGATGTTGCGTTGACATTAATTATGAAGGAAGGAAAAAAAAACAGATACTCTAATAAGAGACATGACATACTTACAGTACCATTGGCACCCCTGGCAAATGTTCCAATTATAACGATTTCTGATCTCTCACGAGAAGTGTGCACCTTTGGCATCGTGTACCAAAGCTGGCAGCTCCAAAACTTTACCTTAGAGTAGACCATGAGAGACCCGGTAGCCTGGAGACTGAAGATGCTTGTGACATTTGGTATCAGATATTACTGTAGGTGATAGTTTAGGATCCAGTGATCATCAGTCAGTGTGGTTTAATATAAGAACAGTGACTGAGTCACACCACACAAAAACAAAAATTTGAGACTTTAGAAAAACAGACTTTTCTAAAATTAGAATATGTGTAAAGGAGTCATTATCAGACTGGAGCCATTTAAATGGAGTCCAAGAGAAATGGGATTATTTAAAAGTTGCACTACTGAAGGCAACAGAAAATTGCAGTAGGCTTGTCAGTAAAAGCAAAAAATTCAAGAAACCACTGTGGTACTCCAAAGATGTGGCCAAAATAGTAAAAAACAAAAAGTTAGCATTTAGTAATCATAAAAAACCCAGAGTGAGGTAGACAGAATGAGGCTAAGCAGGTTATAAGAGCTTCCAAATCACACACAAAACTTTTTTTAGATACATAAATGAGAAAAGAAAAGTAAAACAAGGATTAGTTAGATTAAAAACAAAAAGAAGGAAGGTATGTAGAAGAGGATAAAGGGCTAGCTGACTGCCTCAATGAATATTTTTGTTCTGTATTTACAGATGAAAATGAAGGAAAGGGACCTCAGTTAGGAAAAATGATAAATGAGTCATTTATTACATGTGAGTTTACAGAGGAAGAGGTTCTATTTCAACTGTCAAAAGTAAAGACAAATAAGTCAATAGGACCTGATGGAATACACCCAAAGCTATTAAAAGAGCTTAGTGGTGTACTAGCAAAACCATTAACAGATTTATTTAACCAATCGTTGTTAACAGGGGTAGTCCCAGAAGATTGGAAGTTAGCGAATGTTGTGCCCATTCACAAGAAAGGTAATAGGGAGGAGTCGGGCAACTATAGGCCAGTAAGCCTTACTTCAGTAGTGGGGAAAGTGATGGAAACCATGTTAAAGGATAGGATTGTTGAACATCTAAAAACACATGGATTTCAAGATCAGAGACAACATGGGTTTACTTCAGGGAGATCATGCCAAACTAATCTTATTGATTTTTTTGATTGGGTAACTAAAATTATAGATCAGGGTGGTGCAGTAGACATTGCTTACCAAGATTTCAGTAAGGCTTTTGACACTGTTGCAATAAACTGCAATCTTTAAGTTTGGATTCCAATATTGTTGAATGGGTAAGGCAGTGGCTGAGTGACAGGCAACAGAGGGTTGTAGTCAGTTGAGTATATTCAAAGCTTGGGCTTGTCACCATTGGGGTACCTCAGGGATCTGTACTTGGACCCATTCTCTTTAATATTTTTATTGATATTGCAGAAGGTGTTGATGGCAAGGTATGTATTTTTGCTGATGATACTAAGATATGTAACAGGGTTAATGTTCCAGGAGGGATAAGCCAAATGGCAAATGATTTAGGTAAACTAGAAAAATGGTCAGAATTGTGTCAACTGACATTTAATGTGTATAAGTGCAAGATAATGCAACTTGGACGTAAAAACCCAAGGGCAGAGTACAGGATATTTGATAGAGTCCTAACCTCAACATCTGAGGAAAGGGATTTAGGGGTGATTATTTCTGATGACTTAAAGGTAGGCAGACAATGTAATAGAGCAGCAGGAAATGCTAACAGAATGCTTGGTTGTATAGGGAGAGGTATTAGCAGTAGAAAGATGGAAGTGCTCATGCCATTGTACAGAACACTGGTGAGACCTTACTTGGAGTATTGTACTGGAGACCGTATCTTCAGAAGGATATTAATACCTTAGAGAGAGTTCAGAGATGGGCTACTAAACTGGCTCATGGACTGCAGGATAAAACTTACCAGGAAAGGTTAAAGGATCTTAACATGTATAGCTTGGAGGAAAGACGAGACAGGGGGATATGATAGAAATATTTAAATACATAAAGGGAATCAACACAATAAAGGAGGAGACTATATTTAAAAGAAGAAAAACTACCACAACAAGAGGACATAGTCTTAAATTTGAGGGACAAAGGTTTAAAAATAATATCAGGAAGTATTACTTTACTGAGAGGGTAGTGGATGCATGGAATAGCCTTCCAGCTGAAGTGGTAGAGGTTAACACAGTAAAGAAGTTTAAGCATGCGTGGGATACGCATGAGGCTATCCTAACTATAAGATAAGGCCAAGGACTAATGAAAGTATTTAGAAAATTGGGCAGACTAGATGGGCCGAATGGTTCTTATCTGCCATCACATTCTATGTTTCTATGTTTCTATGACATGTAGGCAGAGCAATCCTTTACTATTGGGTGGCCCCATGCTTTATGGTTAAAGGTTGGTAGGCGATCTGGTAAGGCTGAGTTCAGGGTTGCCAAGGACAGCTGTTTACCAGAGCAGAATTGGGTTCTATATTTATCCCATATAGTTTTTTGGGGGCATTATTTAATTATTGGTGGTTTTCAACATGTAATAATACACGTTCTAATTTTTGTTATTTATGGAACACGCTATTTTCATGGAGACCCATAGAAATTACTGTCTTTCTTTTATAACTGTAAAAAACTTTTTTATTTGAGGGTTGAATTTGAGGGTTTTCAAATTCAGACATATATAGAAAGAAAACAACCTCTTTAGGAAATTCTTTGTTAAACCATTCAAAAATAAGTGGATTAACTGGGACAATAGAATAGTAATTTAGGAAAGCTTTTAAACTTATATATAAATGAGAATGAATGTCTTCCTTTGCTGCAAAATCAATGCCAATGGCACTTGTAGATTTCTTATTTGGAGTTGAAGCCCGCCTGGCAAAGATCATAGCTTGGGGCTGAATCATGGAAAGTGGCAGGTGCACCACTCCATAAAACATGTCAAAAAGCACAATGCTGCATTTTCTAGTTTGTTGCTTAAATATAAAACCCAGATAACTGAAAACCGTTACAACAAAATATAATGACTTATGGCAATATAATCTGATTTTTAACAAAGCAAAAAAAATAAAATAAAAAAACTAAAACTAAAAAAAATTATAAATCAATTACAATTTTATACAGTTGGAAAAAATAAAATATAGAAAATTATCAATACTTGTATTTTACAGGTTATATGCAGCACAATAAACCAAAATCTATTTCAATAAATAAATAAATAAATACATATATATACTATTTATAACTAAACTTTAAACACAGTGTATATGCATAGTGATATGCTAGAACAGAAACAATTCAAATAAAAAATTGCTATAAAATTAAATAAATATTGTGCACATTACAGTTGCAAACCAAAAGATAAATTTTTTTTTAAAGGCTGTTTAAATTTAATTCTCAAAAGATATCAAACAAAAAATGATACATTCTGAGCATTACTCTAAATATCATTTTAGACCTGAATTATAAATTGATAGCCTGACTTGCATAGAATATGTGACTGAGCTCCTGTGCTCCGACTGGGTACCTCCGCCAGGTCAGCTTCCTCACTATTACCAGGGGACCCTGGAGTGCTTCAGACCCAGTTGCCAAAACTTGTCTGGGCTCTCTTTCCTCTTGATGCCCCTCTGCCTCCTCTGTTGCATCCCAGGTAGGTATCAACACCAATGACACTGACTCCAACTCCTGCCTTTACAAAGTCAGCCAACAGGTCTAAATACTCTGTTACTGGAATCCCCGAACATACCAGACAGGACACAGAGTTCAAAAATGGAACTAACCCCCTAGCACATTACATTTAATTTATAGCGACACATTCAATCGAATACATATAACAAAATCATATGGGCAAACATACAAGCACTCATAATAACACAATACAATATCTATAAAGGTGTGGGGAAGACAATGACTAATAAGAAATAAGTACCTTGCTTGCATAAACCATAATATGCAAATCTACCTGAATATGCAAATTACAGAGTTTTGCTATTCAGATGTTGAAAATAACAGTTGCAGCCAACAGGTGGCACTACACATAAATATTGCAAGATTTTCACAACCAACATATGGCATTATACAGGCTTGTAAGATTGTTAACAGCCAACAGGTGGCACTGCACAGGCTCTACAGCCAAATCCACCTAGTTGGTAAAAAGCATCAGTAGGACAGGCGAGAACACACAACATTTAACAATTAACAAAAATACACACCCTGCACCTCTAATGGGCACGGGGTGACTTATACATAAGAGTCTTTAGGGGACCTATATGAAGTGTCTTCCTTATGCTCCCAGTAATGGAGACTACCATTACAGAACTATTTAAAATCAACCACAGACCACATTGTGTAATTTGATAAAACTGACATTATTTTGGATAATGTTCACACATATAAACCAATGGTAAACAAGTTTTTCTATTTGGCCAAGGACCATGCTAAAATTCCAAATAGCAAACAAACATCTACAAAACAAAAAAACAATGTAACCCATACACAAAGGGAACTGTGCCTAGAAATTGTACATAAGAAACAAATCATGAATTATACACTTTTTAAATATAAACTGAGAAACCCACTTGTGATCTCTACCCAGTTCTCTGTTGGGCATACTAAAATTGGAACTATGAAAACATAGAGGCTTCTGGTGTGTCTACCAGCAGAAGGAAGGGCACAACTTATGACCATTGTAAAGATCAAGGATTCTACAAGTAAACTAAATTACCTGACTCCCAATATAGCTAAGGCATTTCAGGGCTTCTGTTCTGTATTGCTGAAAAATGGAAGCATACAGCAGAACTCTCATAGTGAGTCTACAAATAATCAAGGTCTAATGTATGTTATTCATAGATCAGACATAACATGGAAACTGCATCTACTACCACTCAGTATTGTATATTAATAGTTACATAGGCTGAAAAGAGACATGCACCCGTAAGGTTCAGACAGTCAACCCAGTTTGAAGCACTTTCCAATTTTACAGCAAACTATGAAAAAATACCTTCTTGACCCTAATGTGGGAATCAGCTTTCTCTTTGGATCATGAAGCTGTTACCTCACATATTAAATATTTTATCCCTGAATATTTGTTTTTGCAAGTATTAATCCAGTTGCTGTTTAATAATTTCTAAAGACTCTGATAAAAACACCTCTTCAGCAGGAAATTCCACATTCTTATTATTCTTACTGTAAAAAATACTTTCCTTTGCGTTAGACTAAATCTCTTTTCTTGCAGTCTAAATGCATGAGCTTTTGTCCTGTTTATAGTCCTGTTCATACATAGATTTTCAGACAATGGTTTGTATTGTCCCCAAACATACTTGTATAATGCTATCATATCCTCTCAGAGGTCCTGTTTTTTCTAAACTAAAGAGATTTAAATTTGTTAACCTTTTTACATAACCGAAATGTTGCATTCCTTTTATTAATTTTGTAGTGCTTATCTGCACATATTTCTAATGCCAAAATATAATTCTCTAGAACAGGTGTCCAAAATTGCACAGCATATTCAAGGTGTGGTGTTACTATTTGTGACGGATCACCTGGCACCCCGACTGAGTACCTCCGCCAATCGATGCTCCTAGTGCTCGATGAGGACTCCAAGCACTCCAACCGACACCATCAGCACTGTAGACCCCACTTCCAGCGATGCAACTGCGCCGGGGTCTCTGCTGTTTCTACCCACCCTGGACCCAAGGACCCAGCTTCCAGTGGGTGAACCTCTCTTTCCCCAGAGAGCAGGAACAGGAACAAATCAAGCTATTGCAAGAGCTTCCTCTGGGGAGTAAGTGATTATAGCAATCCCCAGAGTGTAGGTATCCCTTCCCCCAAACATGAGCCAAGGCTTAATGCTGGAACAAGACTGATTTACTGGCACACAGAACTCACAATTTATGCAACACAAAACTCCTCCTCTGGGCCAGGCTAGATAATTGAGTTTCTACAATACACAAAGCTCAATTATCTGCTGGCCAGAAACATTACAATTTCATAAAAACATCACAGGGACCCCAAAACATGCAATAACCCCATAAAAAGTATATCCTTGGAACTGGGGATCTGGGTGAACCACATATCCAAAATTCACCCAGATCCGTTCAGTACTTTGGAAAATACAGTTTAATGCAGATTCTGCAGAACATATACAGGCTAAATGAAAAACAATCACTGTATAATGTGTCCCCTGCTGTATAGTCCAAAACCACCGCACGATGTCTCTGTGCAACAAATACTGGCGAGATGGCACCGTGTTGAAAAGTCCAAACAGTGTCTGTGAGTTAAAATGGCCGCCATCCATTGTTCTCACCATGTGCTTCTGATACAGGAAATGGTGGCCACCCAGTAACTCCACAGTATGTCCCCAGATGGTTCTTAAAGGGCCAGCAGCAGCACAACACAAATCCATTATGCCCAAATCATGTCTTTAAAGGGCAATACATCCCAGGGGCCATAGTCACAGGGCAAGAGGCGGGCAAGCAGTCCTCTCCAGGCACAAGTGGCGAAGGGCACTTCGTCACACTATTGATTTATAAAGAGGCAAAATTATATTTTTGTCCCGAGAATTAATGCCCTTTTTTATACATGACTATACCTTACTGGTCTCAGGAGCTGCTGATTGAAACTCCACATTGTTACCTAGTTTGTTATCTGTAACAATTCCCAGATCCTTCTCATGCATTTTTATCCCTAATTCTCTACTTGTTTATCACAATATAATTTGACTCAGGTAGAGTCAGACTTACTGGGAAGAGGTTTATCTTTTATTCCAGTTCCACGATTTAAAAATTTAATTGGGTAAAGGATATCCATCTATTTGCTCGGAAACTTCCATTGCATAAAACACATACCCAAAACAATGAGAAAAAGGCCAAAGCATTGGGTTTGGAACCTAAGGATTATCAGCTTACTTTAATATTAGCAGAACTATTAGAATAGAGTGACCCCTTTGAAAGGGAACAATGTCCACTGACAGACCTTGGTCGTTAAAGTGAATATTGCCCTAGAATGGGAGATTCTAAGCACATAGAGACCTTTGTGGAAATGGTGTGTAAGGAAATTGATAGCTTGTCCATCCCTAAACTTACCATTAAACCTAATTCTAACCTACCACAAAAAGAAGTTCAGGCTCTAAAGAATCTTCAAGCAAGAGATGAGATAACAATTAAACCCTCTGATAAAAGGGGAAACATTGTAATCCTGGATACCAGCCACTATGTTTCAATTACTAAGAAAATCCTCACTGATGCTACAACATAAAAATTTTTAAAATCAGACCCCACAAAAGTATTTCTAGAAAAACTGAAATACATTCTACAAACGGGGCTAAAGGACAATTTGATATCTAAGAAAGAGTATGACTTTATGCTTAACCTAAATCCACGTATAGCTACGTTCTATAGCCTACCCAAAATTCATTAAAAATATCAAGATCTGACGGGTAGGCCTATAGAATTAGGAAATAATAATATGACACAGAATGTTAGCATTTACTTAGATCACATCCTAAGACCTCTGGTGGCCAAGCTCCCGTCCTACTTGAGAGACACGAAACAAACTTTGTCACACTTGAATACATTAACTATACCAACCAACTCAATACTTTGTAGCTTGGATGTGGAGGCGCTCCACAGCTCAATCCCCCATACTATAGGGCTTGAACATACACAGTATTTCCTACAACAGAGGGGTACGCATCTTCACAAACATAGTGAGTTTGTCATCAAACTGTTACATTTTGTATTAACACATAACTTTTTTATGTTCGATGGCACATACTACTACCAGGTGCAGGGTACGGCTATGGGGACGTCTTGTGCACCCTCGTATGCCAACCTGCACCTGGGGTGGTGGGAAAAAAAAGTCATTTTTGCAGACCACTCCAACAAATTCACTGGATGTATTCTCTCTTGGAAAAGATACATCGATGATATCATGATTATTTGGAGTGACACTAATGAAGAATTTTTCTTCTTTGTACAGTCACTCAATAATAATGACCTCAGTTTAAGATTTACATTCGAAATGGGCAAACCCTCTCTTAATTTCTTGGATCTTACTTTAACCCCTGAAGCAAATGGTACTATCAAAACAGACCTATTCAGAAAAAGTACGGCTACCAACAGCCTACTTAACAGGGGAACTTACCATCCGACCCCTCAAAAAAGAGGCATACCAATCGGACAGTATTTGCGCCTTAGGCGAAACTGTTCCGACATTGAGAACTTCAAGCTTAGAGCAAGAGAACTACGAGCGATGTTTAGAGCCAAAGGATACCCTCATAAATGTCTTAAAAGGGCTTATCATAGAGCACAACTAAGAGACCGGGAAGGTCTCATCAAGGAAGATCCGTCCTTCATAAACCATACTAACTTTGATTCAAAGCAATTGAGATGTATTGCCATTTGCGATGCAGGTTGGGATTAGGTTAAGATCATCCTGAACAGATATTGGCCTTTACTCAGGCAAGATGAACATCTCAAAGAGGTCATCTCACAAAATGCAGTTATAGTGGCACGAAGGGGAAAAAACATTAAAGATGCCCTAGTACATAGCCACTTTAAAACATCTAAAGTAACTCCCACACACTGGCTATCAAACAAACTCTTAGGGACCTATAGATGTGGCCGCTGTAAAGCTTGCAATTTTATATGTAAAGACTCCAAAAGTTTCCAAAATAGCAAACAGTCAGATACATTTCATCCGAATTCTTTCTTTAACTGTAACACAAAGGGTCTAGTCTACTTAATAATATGCCAATGCAAGAAGCTATATGTGGGCAAGACTTTTAGGCCATTTAAAAGACGGATTCTGGAACATATTAATTCCATAACAACTAGCAGACATATTGAAACCTCAGTATCCAGACATGTAAAGAATTTTCATCAAAGCGACCACTCTGTACTTAAATTTTTGGGCATCGAACTGGTCAAACTTTACCAAAGGAAAGGTAACCTGGACAAACTTCTGAGGAGAAGAGAGTGCTTTTGGATTTACCGCCTCAATACACTGTCACCAGTAGGGTTAAATGAGGGTTTCTCTTACTCTCCCTTCATTAGTGATCTCTAATAATATTACAACATAATCTACATTGTTTTAGGAAATGTTATTACTATATATTGTGACACTGGAAATAGTATTTTCACAAAACACCATTTTTATTCACTTCATTCACAGTTTTTTATGAGATACCTCTAATGCTCCAAGATCAATGCTAATTATATGTGACCTATTTCCATTGAGTCCTCTTCCCCTTGATCCCTAAGTTAAGTCTTGACTACAGTACACCCCCTATGGACATTTACAGTATTATGGATGTTACTGATTACTTCCTCATAAATAGAGTATATTCGAGATAAGTACCTATTTTCCAGCTAACCTGCAGGGTATATACTTTAGTCCATGGGTTTTATCTTTTTGAAAATCTCATTTCAGTATCTCCTTTACAGATATTTCATATTCTTTAAATGAATGGTACTTTTAAGAGGCAGTACCTAGATGTGTACCTATACCATTGTATTCCACATCGATACTGCTCTTAAGTTCTGATTCCCTCCCATGCACCATTTGTGCTATATAGTGTAATCTCATGCATAAAGTATTAAGTCCGTATGGACATTCAATTTAGTACCATCGTCTATATGGTATTGATACACACTAGATATGGGAGGAGCTATCTCTGTACTGCATGGAAGTTTTCCCTGCACTTAACTCCGTCCCCTTATTTCCCCTCCTTTCCATCCTCCTATTCCATAAGGTATCACGGCAATGAGCTATGCCCAAGCCCTAATGGGAGGAGCTGGAGCCTTATGACGTCAGGTGTTCTGTTCTTAATTTCACTTATGGCAGCACTTGATGTTTAACACTTTCTTTTTATTTGGAAGCTCTGGGAGATTTTTTGGTTTAAGGGGGAATCTTGGGAGGTTTCAGCCTATACTTTACTATGGACAGCACAGAACACCCTCAAATGTGTTTGGCTTAGGAGCAGCAGGGTTTACTAGTTTAGTGATTTCATTTCCTTTGGAGCTACCTATCATAGTTAGCACTGTTGGCTAACCGCTGAGGTTTTTGAACATTCCAATTTAAATAGTTCATTCACCATTTTCAATGTTTCTACCTATGACTTATGCCTTGCCAATATTTTAAGATCCTGACATGCTCCAGCTATCACTACTGTCCTAGTATTGCTGACAATCCTATATGTGCATATCTCCTGACCTCCTGGTCTAAATTTTGTACTAGCTTTACCACTATTTAGTGGATTCTTCATAATATTTCTATATTTGTATCCTGCTTGAGTTCCATAGATTGCTGTAGGGATCTGTTCCTTTATTTAAAGACACAGAGGATTCTATTAAGTTCTCTGTACTCCTTACTTCTAGCATTTTGTCCCATATATAGTGCCTGGTATCTCTACGTATAAATAAAGTATTTATTACTTTGCACTTTGGGCAACCGCTTGTGATTTATCGTTCCAGTAATCCCCCTTTACCTTAACTCAGTGTTTATTTTCCGACCAGTCACTGTTTATATTATTATTACTATAATTCTTTCCTGACTCTGTATTAAAACCAGTTTTGAGTCTTACGTCTTTTTGAGACTCCATTTATTTATAATTTTTTCCTCAGATACAATTCCTGAAAGAAAATAAACCTGAAAGATTAAAAAAAAAAAAGGTTTACGTATTTCCACACTCAGCTCCTTAAGTTCTCGTGGGTGAATACCATCAGGCCCTGTGGCTTTGTTTACAGCAACTCTCTTTAGTTAATCTAGCACCTTTTCTTGAGTCATTTAATCACAATTTTTCTTGCTGCAATAATTTGCATATCTCACTTGCTATAAGTTCCTCCTTAATATATACTGAGGAAAAATAGTTATTTAAAATGTCTTCCTTTACCTGGTCTTCATTAACTAACACACCCATTTCTGTTTTCAGTGTACATACACTTTCATTTTTTGGAGTCTAGGCATCAATGGGAGTCTGATGAGGTTCATCCTATTCAGACCTACCTAAAAAAGCTAGAAATACAAAACTGCAAAAGAACTGGCATTTGCCATCAAACACAATACTGAAGCTGAGCTCTGGTTTTGAGGGATGTTCATTAAATTATAAGTTAGTTTCAGTCTTGCTGCCATTCCATTTTCGTCCAGATATGAATGTCTTTGTGTGATCATAGTTTTTCTTAAGGAAAGTTGATGCCCAAGAAGGAGCCCTCAAAGTCCAACTTGAGATCTACAGCTGATGCATAACAGACATTTTTTTGCATTGTGGGGATTTGTATCATGTTTGACCTCGCCACAATCATTTGGTACCTAGCTATATGCTCTCACAGAGATTTCAACTTTCAGACAAGAACTGGCGCCATGCTGATGAGACCCACAAGACCGATACTGCAGTCCATGGTTGGTTAGTGGTTAATGATCCTGTTGGATGATAGCCTATGCTTTGTTTTTGTTTTTTTAAATCTGTGTGAGAATATCCATTGCTAGGGATATGCATAAATGCAGTATAAAAAATATGTTATACAATATTTGACTGTTCTCAGTTGCTTTGGATCTCTGGGATAGTAGTGGAAAAATTATTACTTGGACCTCAAAGTCCAACTTGAGAAATGCAGACGATGCAGAACAGTAATTTTTTAGTATAAACAAAGATATATAAATCGAGGCTAACCCAGATTAGCTGCCAGACTGTCACTACATTAGAGTGTCTGGGCACATGTGGTACACCTTGTTCTCATATCTATGTATATTATTAGACAAACAGTAAAAAAATAAAACTGGTTAAAACTGTAGGATGACAAATGTGAAGGGAGTTAAAATGTCACTATCGTCAACAAAATGATGGGTGTAATAATAGAAAAGAGAGTGTCTTCCACTAAATCTAGATTCCCAACTATCAAAGCAAATATGGATGTAATTATATAAAAACAAAGATCTTCAACTAAATCTAGATTTCTAGATATCAGACCAAATATGTTAAAAACAATACCACAAATTTAGAGAGCTGTGGCAGGAGATCAGTTGCACATAGTCCATGAGTAGTGTTGACCAGTTGCCTGACATAAGATAATTTTTAAAATTAGACTTGTGCATGCCTCCTAAATCGTGATTCATCAGAATTTTGGCTGATCGGTGGTTCATCTGAAATCCAAAACTCCAAAATGGTATATGAATGAATCTCAAAACAAATGAGATGGACAATGGATGAAACTGTTTTCTTTGACTCATGATTCGGAGTTTTGTCTATCGAGCCAAAAAAACAGATGATTGATGGAAAAAGGTCATTCATGGTTAGGGTCCAGCCGCTAAATGTTCGTTTTAGTCACAGATCAAATGAGAAATAAAGAAAAGATGAAAAAAGGAGAAACAATAAAGAAAAAATATATATGATATATTTCATAAACATACAATATAAAAATATAAAAACATTTTGCTTCTTTTTCCCCACTATTTGTTGTCTTCTCACTTGATCTGTGAACCAAATGGCATTACAATGCACCTATTAATATACTGCGATCTATATATTTTGCTCTACACTAAATGGCCAATTTTTGTGCCTTTTGAGTTTGTCTGAATTGTTTTTCCTGAATTGATTGCATGGATAAAATTTGTCTGAATTGAAAAAAACACTTTAAACACCAATATCTATATATATATTTCAGAGTAATTGATTTAGGCAAATTGAATGTTTTTGCATTAAAAAAGTCTAATAATAGCTGCAAAATTACAACCTTTTCTAGATAGTCATTTGAACAAACACTTATAATATACAAATCAAATATAAACTGTAAGTTGTGGAGCAAAGTAATTTTGGACCATGACCAAATGCCATCAATGACCATCAATATTTAATACAGTATTTTAGCCAACTTTCTGTGCAATATTTAGGCACATTTTATCTGTTAAGTAGCATTACTGTTTTTCTCATTTGTCTAAAGAAAAAGCATGAGCTTGTTAAAATTTGTGACATATTTAGTTTCAAAGACATATTCTGCAATTCTAACACAAAATAGTTCTTGAAAGGGTAATGTAATAGTATCTCAAGTAGATGCAGGAATTTAGCTGTGCATTCAATGGAAAATAAATCCATCCATCCGCCATCCGATTTTTCATCCAACAAATTCGATCATGCATGTCCAAATTGACAAGAGGATACTTTTCAGGGAATGGAATTAGCGAGAATGTATGTTTGGGCTTTTCAGTTTGTACTTTACTCACTTACACAAAAGGTAGCTCAATGGGATTTACATACTTTTAAAGATTATTGTTTTATGATTTGTTGATAGTATCTCATGAACATCAAATAGGAAGACATATTTAGTGATATGTTTCGACTTTTCAAAACTTTATTTCGTCTAGACTTTGTGGATCAACTGGCACTTTCACAAACTGTTCCTTCCCATAAGTGTTCCTTCCAAAACAATTCCTTCAAAAAGTGTATATATTAAATTACACAGATACATGCGATATTTTTTAAACAGGTTTCTCTAACATGGTATAAGCTGGGTGTGATGGTATATTGAATTACCATAAAATAATAGACGGTGCAAATGTATTATGGTCCTTGGATGTCAGACTCTTAACCTATTAACCACAAAATTGACAATATAGATGATTACAGAATGGGACTATTATTTGGTTTATTATAGTTATACCAATTACATGATTCTTTAAGTAAATTTCCAACATGCGTGTATCAGAGCTAAATTACTCCCTCATGTACACCTTAACACTTTCAAACTTTTTCCCAAGTCAAGAATGAGCATCAGTCCAATGATCTGATTTCTACTGGTTTAGGGCTTTGAACACAGAGCACATCTGGAAAAGTTTTTGTTTTTTACAAATGGTCATGTTGAGGTACAGGTAACCAGGACCTTTTGAGCAGAGACATTTTGACTGGACCTGCACTCTACAGCTGAAACACTCTTCAAGATCACCTACAAAACACATGTAGCTATTGGCTAATAGCTACTCCCCTGACTTTAGAATTATGCAACAATACAAATTTTTATTAAAAATACACTTCAACTCTTGAAGAGACTTTGTATTAGTAGCATCTCATTATAGTTTCCTTCAGGGTGTTACTTAAGAGTCCTTTAAGTTTGGCATGGAAAAGGCCCTACGAGAGTCTGTATTAATATGTGCACTATTTAAATTTTTTTTTTTTATGGAGTTTGATTGAGGTGGAATATTTGCAATGTAACTCTATAAAAAGTATTTTATTCAGGGAGTCATGTGGATTTTTTTATCTGAAATCCCCCAAAGAACTTAATTTGAGGATTAAGTTATTTTGGGGGATGGAGTGCATATCTTTCTTGGATTTTGTAATAATTTTTGGAATGCATGAGCAGACGTCTAAAATAAACATATTTAGAAATACTACTCACAAATAGCCTACCGCAAGTCCATATAGAACTAAATAAATTATAACAATAACATCAAAGCATGTTATTCATTGCTAAATCTAATGGTAAAGATCTGGAAACAGAAGTGATATTTTTGTCACGTGACAATGAATAATAAAACAAAACAATGCCCTGTTTTATGTGGACAGATACAAATGATATTGCACTAAAGATTTCTTGTGATGAAATCGTGTTCTAGGTCGCAAAGAAATCCCAGATTTCCAGTAAACAAATGATTGATTGTTTTAAAACATCTACTGTTGAAGAACTATCTTAAGAAGATTACATACTACTCTCTGATCATGACCCAGTTGAAACCATTACATCCAAACTAAACAGATGATTCCTGGTCAACTGGGTAATATAGTTTGATATTTCTTTGCACTTACAGAATAACAACAACATTGACTAAGTAAATTGCACTCACCACTCAAAATTTTTATGTGTGCTTTTTGCACAAAACGTTGAATTTATATCCAGTTGCTTTTATTGTGTAGAGAAATAGCTGTGAAAAATGAGACTGTGGTCTTTTTAACATTGTTAGCATTTTTTGTCCTGCAAAATACACATATTTCTACATAATACATTTGTATGCAAAATGCATTTTATATATAATGTTAAAGGACCACTATAGTGCCAAGAAAACAAACTCCTTTTCCTGGACATATATAGATCTTAGGTCGCCCCCACCCTCAGGGTGCCCCTCCTGCTGGGCTGAAGGGGTTAAAACCCCTTCAGCCACTTACCTTAATCCAGCGCTGGGCTCGCTCGGAGCTGGTGACCTTTCCTCCCCCTCCGACATCAGCTCCCGAGTGGAGCCGAATGAGCAGGCGCGGCGCGAGCATTCAAACCGCCCATAGGAAAGCATTACTTAATCACATTGAGCTCACTGAGAAGCCACTGAATTGGTGCCTTCATTCACGTGTGTTGCTGCTCATGTACACACACCATCTTGTGTATGTGCGCACCTCTGCTCTGTAATCTGGAGAAGCTGTGTGAGCTGATCTGTGATCTGTTGCTCCAGTAGAGAGGGAGCTAATGGAAGGAGGAAGCAAGCCTCCCTGGCTGTCCTTTAACTTGGCCAAGAATAGTATACTCTTTTGGGGTGTGGAGTGGTCCTTTAAGAACTCTTCTGCAATAAATCACTGCTGCTTCACAGCAGGTATAACCCTGATTAAGTAAACTTTAGTATCAACCCCAAACTTCAACTTGACACCTACATGGTTCTTACCGTGACTTTAAATATTTTAATATAGTAAAATACCAAATTCAGAAAATCTACAGGGGTAAGAGCACAAACAAACCCGTCACATGGTTTATGAATAGCAGTCAGTTTGAAAGAGTAACACAAGCTTGCATAAAGTAATCATAACGAGATGATGCTGTTAAAGGTATAAATTATTGTTGCCATGGCAGCAGGATGCACCTGTTTGTGCATGCACAAAAATAACTAAAAAGGCAAGTTTGTAACAGAAACCGCTGAGCAGCACGCTCTGCAAATAAATATAGTTCTAATTGAGCCATGAATTGCGCACTAAAGAATATAGAGTATATTACTGTACATCTATCACAAAAGTTCATGCATTTTGTGTTCATTTCAATTAAACCAAAAGTAAAAAAAAAAAAAACATTTGTCAGCATTTTATAATTTAGCACAGTAGCATAAAAGCTTTTTTTTATTATTATTATTTTGAGTGGACTTCACATTGTCTGAGGCTGTATTTGTTTGTTGTTTTAGGCCTAATGAACACATTTCCAATGATAAAGAAAAATATTATTTTAATAAACTGCCAACTGATTGTCATATGAGGTAATAGTTTTATGAAAACATAATTTATATACCTAACCCTCCATGTATTCTAAAATACATGCTTTGTATTCTCAAGAAGACCACTGGTCAATATAAAGGTAAAGAATAATACCTTACTTTCCCTACTGATCAGAACTACTGTTACTTTTAAATGATCCCAAACTGGTGTCACTTACTCTGTCATAGTAAGAAACACTAGAGGCCTTTAAGGTTCATTTTTAGAGTGTACAGAAAAACTCCAATGAGCGCCAAAATCGGGGCTTAGATTCCTCTTTAGGATACAGGTGCCTGGTTTACACTGGTTTACACAATGTGATGGTAGTTTTTGCATATATCCATTCTAGGGAGCAGATTGTTAACAAATACTCACAAGCATGGCATTTAATGGTTATACACAATTAAGCCATCATATCTACTACATGTCCCAAACATAATGGGTTTCAATGAATTATATATTTTTAAGGATTTTAAGAAAAAGGTCCATGTTGAATCACAAATACATCATATCACTTCCTTATCTCTACAATCGATAAACAACTAAATTAAAAAAATAATGCTTCTGTGTTGAATTTTTTTTTTTTTTAATTCACAAAATAATAGTTTCTTCCTTATTTCATATGCCAGCTATATTTTATGTACTTAAACATATTTTCAGATATTACTTTCCCTGGCATCATAACACTGAGGTTTTATTCTCGGGAAGGGTTAGGGTATAAATAAAGACTTTTTTTTAAAGGCTACTCTTGCATAAAATTTTGAACATCAATCTATTTTCCCATTTTTTCCCCTGCATATAATTGTAATGAAGTATACATATTTATCTGCATATGCATGTGTAACAATATATACATACATTGTCTTTGACCACTGAACAATTTAATATTAGCCCTTAGAATATTTACATTTAGCTTTGAATATGGGGTTACTGTCTATTTTTGATAAAGGAAGGTTTGTTTTGAAAGTTGTTTTTAAAATAATTAAATGCCAAAAAAATAAAAATAAACGTTTTTATGTGTAAACCTTTGGTTCATCTCTGCTAATTCAATTCTATTATTTCATATTTAATTACAACCATGACATCAGTATAGGAGGTAAAAAATGTTTATACATTTAATTCAAAGATATCAAACAACAGAATGCTGTATATGAAATTATCATATTGAACAAGGTGCAATCCTCTCTGCTAACTGCAGTTAACACATTCATGGGTGACTCCTGATATCTCTCCAGCTCGGTGGATTTTGAAGTGTGATTATGCAAATATGTGACTGATAAATAAATTACTATAATTGTAGCTGAAACACCACTCACATTTTAAAACCACAGAATCTAAATAATATATTATGCATTATTAAATTATTTATCATGGCTTATAGAAAATAACTGTAAGGCAAAGCACAAATTTATTTTGAAATACGCCTTTTCTTATTTAATATATAGAAAAATGCAAGCTGTGAAATTGTCCTTTGTCTTTATGCAAACCCTTGCTTGTCTTTAGTGTTAGTCATTCTTATGTCTTTAATGTTAGGTTTAGATATATAAAGGATTAGTGAATTTAAAAAAATATATATATCGTAGTCCACTATTGCAGCGTCTATTTATTAGAAATACATACAGTAATATTTTATGATTTATCATTACTTGCAAAGTGCAGAAGCAAGTTATAATTATTAAAATGTTATAAAAGAAGCGCACATCAGATCAAAGAAAACTATAGTAAAATATTAGTTAAACGGTCTGAAAAAAAACACAAAATCTGCAAAATATATTGTTTGCAAAACATACTTTAAGTTTGCGGTGGCTGATTTGTACATTTCTGTTAAATAATCTTTTTACTGCTTTTACCTGTAAATTTAATTCATAATGAACAAAGAAAAAACCAGAAGCAAAACAAATGTTATTATTTACATTAAATAGGAATTATTTTCAATATTATGATAAAGAATTCTGTCTGTAAAGTAATATTTTATAATTTTTCAGACTACACCTGATCTGTTTTAATGTAATGAAACGAGGATATTTGTTACAGAAAACGAGTGAGGGCAAATTTACTGAGCCATCCGTATGGATATTGTGTAGCATGCTTCATTTGTCACATTAGCATTTTGCCATTTTATGCAAATGTAATCACCAAATGCATCATGTGACTGATTTAATATGCATCGAAGATAACGCGTAGGGTCCTTAGCAGAAAAAAATAAATAAATATTTTATTGAGTAACAAAAAAAAACTACTACTACTGTCAGTATATGGTTAAAGTATTCTTAAAATGCCTTTCAATGTTTTGTTTACTGTACCGATCACCTCATGGTGCCACCATTTCATGACAAAGCCCGTAGTGAAAACATTCGACTTAAAATGTCTGCTTCAGCACATCGCTGAGTTTGTGTGTCATTAAACAATGAAAGTGCATAAACATGAATACCAACCATTTAATTAGCACCTTTTCTAGTCATGCATAGAGAATAGCTCATTTAAATGCATCATGTCTTGCGATTATACATTTAAAAGCCACCGATTCATTTTTAATGTAATGGCCATTGTGTTAAGGCAAAAAGACAATAATCGAACCATATGTCAAATCCAACTCGGTATGAGATTAATAAAATGCAAACATTTATTATGCTAAATGTGTTAATCATACTCTGATATTTGCAAAATATTTGGGAAAAAAGGTTATTGTTGATATTTATGCATTATATGCAATGCTGGAGACCGTCTAACATTTTTCCGTCTAATTAAAAGCTAATAGAAAATGAATGAACAGTCATCACAATTGGTTTCCAGGAAATAATATATTTGTAATACCTGTGCATTGTGTGTTAAACAGAAAGCAAGCCAAGCAGCTGCAAAAGATGTGGCTTTTATTTTTTAGCAGTGTATGCATGAGGCAAAGAAATTATGCTCAAAAGTATTTATTTTTTGTAGACCTGTGCAATTGTTTTCACCCGAATCACGATTCATCCACCTTTTGGGCAATCAGTGAGTCATCCAAAATCCACAACTTGGAATCGCCATGTGATCGAATCAGGAAACAAAGAAAACGAGCAATGAATGAGCCATTTTGTTTGTTTATGATTTGGAACTCTGTCCCTAGAGCCAGAAAAAGATTGGAGGAAAGCCAATTTTTAGAGGCACAGAGGGGGAAATAAGCTGCTGAGTTTGCTATGTTGGGCAATAGCTCTGCCCAATGATGAGGGATCTATCTCCTGTCCAATGAAGAGGTGAAAAAAAGAAGATAATTCATGGTTAGGGGACAGTTACTAAATGTTATTTTTATCAATAGAACAAGTGAGAACTCATAAACAGTGGATCAAAATGAGAAGCAGAAAAAATTCTATATATACCCATCCAGGAATCTTTTAGATACTTTGACTTTCGCTATTGAGGAAGACAAACTATGTGACAGTGATTGGTTTTACCATTCTTGTGCCTTTATGGGAGTACAAGATAGACTGTGATTGACCATAGCATGAGACTAGTGACATTGTTAGGTTACTGCTATGCCTAAGAAGATAGCCTGTGTCATTGATTCTAGTGTGAGACTGGTTAGGTTACTGCTTGGCCTAGCCAATGCCAGTGCTGCTTAAATATATTCAATTTTCATTCATTAATTTAGATTTGACTGATTTTTAATTTTGTTATCTCTTTTAAGACTGTTTGATTTGCAGTGTTCTTCAGTGATGCTGCTTGTGCTTTGCAAATTGCAATAGAGTTTCGGTCAGTTTTTGACTTTACAAGGTAACATTACAGTGGCAGTTCTTTTTTTTTTTTAACTCTTACTAGAAAGAAAATCCTTTTACAGTCAAGGGTGCTACATCAGCAGTATTGTTTTAGGCAGTGTACATCATCACTCAAGAGTCAGTTTTAACTGCCTTTTTTTCTTTAACTGTGTGCTGTGCAAGTGTGCAAACACTAGGCAGTGCAGTGTTTCTTAATGTTTAACTAAATAACATTACAGTAGATATAAATCCATCAAGACATACTCCATCTTTCAACACAAAAATTAGTTTTGGCTTGACATGGATCAATCATCCAATACTTATTTAAAATAGTCCAATAACCAAAAGCTGGTGTTGCGCTAGAATATTACTTTGTGTACATTGTTAGTGTATAGCTCACCAGGACATTTTCATAAAAACCATCTGAAAAGATACATATAAAGACAATATAGTGCAGACCATCTGGTTTCAAAAATTCTTATAGTGCACACTTATATAAAGATTGGGAGTTCACACTCAGATTCCCCAGAGCCTGATAAACCCTGGCTCTGGGTGGGATAAGCTCCTATGGAGAGGGAAATATTCCCACAATCTGGTGTCCCAAAGAGACCAAACGTTCTTCTGCAGAACTGTATGGGAGACAGAACCAGGAGCACACCAATGGCACAGTATAAAAGAATATATTTATTGGTAAAACAATTAAAACTGCTTACTCAGGAAGTTGATTAAAACGCTTGATTAAAAGTCAATAGCTCCAGTTACTTCCTTGTTCCAGATACTGGACTCATGACGTAACACGTTTCACCCACGTTACTTGGGCTTCCTCAGACATTCTCTTCATGCTGCCTGATGTTAATTTGTATCCATAGCTCCGACCCCCTTTTGTTTCTGATTGGTGGGGTTCACAAATTATGCAAATTCCATACCTCTTGTTCCCACTTGCTCTTCCTAATGGAGCTCTTGTAATTCTTACAAATTGCAGCTCACCATATATACAGATCATTCATTAAACCAATAAGTAAACAGAAAATAACATCATTATTCCCCATATAAATGCATTTTCATCCACCATATATTGCAATTACAAATCATATGCTTACATTTATCTTTATTCATACATTCTTATTGGCTTTAGAATGGTAAAGGGATTATCTACCAAGCATAGTTTGTCTAAGAATTTATCATTTGGGAAGATAAATAGAATCCTCATTCTATACTTATATTCAGGGGAACCCAAATTGTATCAAGCACTCGGAGTAGCAATAAGACACACAACACAGGATAGTAGTGAATCAGTAGATTGCTTCTGCCATTTATTGGGAGAGCTTAGCTTTTGTACAGTAAAAGTATGTGATTGTGTGCGAGCACACATATCTTGTGGTAGATATGCCCCATAAAAGAATGTAAGAAATAGACACATTTGTTTAGGGTCATGTTCACAAAAACAGATGGTTTCCCAGAATTCAAAGTAGATAACAATTTATGAGACATGCTCCGGTGGAGGCTTTTCTGCTCCCAGAAATAGACATTTATGGTGGGTAATGTTCACTTAAGCATAAAGCATTACATGAGTCCAAGTTAGCCAATTTTAATATAGGCTAGCCATTTATGGCACCTACAAGCTTGAGCCTTGGAATCAAGGTGCATTCCTTCACATGAGTAATAAAGATATTTTACGTAATACACATTCATATCCTTATCTATATTAATAAGTAAAACAAACCCATCATCAATTTCTGACAATTTAATTCAGGACCTCTGACATTTGTTAAATGTGGCTGTTCGGCTTATCAAGTTGAAAAAGGGAATTTTTCAAAAAATTTAAATAAAAAGCTTTCCCATATATCCAGTCACTAGTGTCAGGGATCACCCTTCAGTTTTTTTAAGCAGTGCCCTAGAAGCAGCAGAAGTTATTTCATTTGGAAAAAACAAGAGGATTTTTCATAAAAATTAAAAGGTTGAATGGGTGAATGGGTCATCAATTGCTCACTCACTTTTTCCTTTAATTTATTTAAAAAATCCCTTTATTTGCAAATTAATCAAAGTGAAGATTAGGGTAAAGAAAATTGGGAAGATTGAACTTCAGAAAAACTGTGTTGTGGGGACTTTTGTAAGCATTGTGGATTCTGAATGTTCTCTGCAACAGCTAACACTCACTCTCTTTGGTGCTCGGTGGACATGACTATAGCTGCTGGGCAACCAGACACAGAGCTTGCCACACAGCTTATCCCAGGACCTCAGAGAGTCAGACGTATGAGGCAAATCAGGTTCAGACATGTAAACTCTAAGTAAATCAGTTTCAGAGGCACTAGTCTTCTTTTGGCTCTTTTTTACTTCATTTGCTCCCAACAAACTGTCAAAAGCCTCATAGAAAATCACAGGCCCTGTCAGTAAGCCTGTCCCTCCATTATAACATGCTGTTACAAGGATCACACAGGGAAGCCACCAGGACCAACTTTCCTGTTTTCCAGGAAGATATCAATTTTGCTTATGAGGTAACATCCTGTCATAGGTGGTGTGTGGGAAGTCCTGTTTTATCTTGCTCCTGCCTCAAGAACTGGCTAGCTCTGTGGAAATTCCTGGCCATCCTCCTTCAACAATCTAGTAAGGTTGCCATTTTTATGTTGCCCTCTGGAATTTTAGCATTCACTTCAAGATGTAGGATCTGCTCAATAAAGCGCACACCTGGAAAGGAACCATCTTGCAGGTCTTTGACAATGTTAACAGCTCTGTTGCGGACCACAAACCCAAACAGAGAATAGGTTTCTCCTGCTCTACTAACAAATTTGCCACTATTCATCTGATTACCTGCAAGATGTTTTCTGAAGTTTAACTTTCCTGCATCAATTCAGCATTTAGCAGGAGAGATCAATAACCCACCTGCCCTAGAGGTCCACTGATAGTCGACCATGTTGTTAAGAATACCAGGCCAATAAGATTGCCATACCAATAAAGTATTGCTTTTGGCCAAGAACACACATTTAACAGAACACGCCAGCCCTGGTGTCGAAGACAAGGATGAGAAAGCAAATTGACTGGGGTTGATGGGACACCGGGACCACCAGACCCCATGATGAGCCTATGATGTTGTTATGGGACTGGAATTTACCTTTAGGTTGACAAGATCAAAACTTCTAAACAAACAAATATGTGATGCATATATATCACAGTGCAATATTATCCCATTATTAATTATATATTGTACTAGTCGAACAGTTAGAGATTACATTTTATGTATATAGGGTATATATATTTACATGTATATTGTTAATGCTATAATTGATTTTTTTTTTCATTGCAGCTGCTGCACTAGGTGTGTTGATATCCTGCCACCCACAAATCATGCGTTTAGCATTATCTAACACTATAAGTAGTGGGATGTGGTGTTAAATATTTTGTGGTGCTGGATATCAACATATATTCTTACATTCCCGTTTAACTCCCATCCACCATGGCTGTCATTTTAGGGAAAGATGAGGCAGGCATCCGCTAAGTAAATGTTACAATCTAGTAAGTGTAGGTTATATTTCCATACCTCCCTTCAGAAGACTGACACCATTGTGCATTTTAAGATTTTTCCCTTAACACAAGACAAAAATAATTATCCCGTACAAAGTGAGAAGATAATGATTAATGCAATGTATGCTTCCCATTCTCACCACTGTTAATGTGTTTTTCCACCTGTATATAAATGAACTTTTCATTATGACTTGTCAATGCGTAAGAGCATCGCCCAAAATGTGTTAGACTTTTTGTATACCTTACGGTTCCTTTGTCTCTTCCCCCCCTTCCCCTCGTGCCTCCTGCCTTTTGATGTATAGATCAAGGTATGAATAAATAAATACATTAAGATATGAACAAAGACTATATTTTAACCTAGCGAAGTGAATGTGGTTATCTGGCTCTAGTCTCAATATCTTTTCCATTTAGATTGGTGTTTGTTAATATGCAAGTAAGCAGATTGTTTATATCTGTGCCTCATAGCTCAAAATCCTAATGTGTGCATTGCAGTGTTCTATAATGTGTGCAACCGTTGTTCACTTGTTATAAAACATAAATTCTATGGAAATATTACTGCTGAATTTCATTTTAATTCTTCACAATTTTTCTCACATAGGGCTCATTTTTGTTAGTGATTGCTGTCTGTTTCCATGTTACAAAACGTTACTGTTAATGACTGATTATCAGTGGCACCCAAAAGTTTAAAAGTCCCCCATACAGTCTAACACCTGGTTTCCATGCTAGATGTCATTTATCTAACTAAAATTATACCTGTCTCATCTAGGTGTAAAGAGGTTAGGATAAATAAATGATTGCAAACTATTGTTACATCCCATATTAAACAATACATCTGTATTTTAGTACATTTAAGCCTATCTGTGAATGAGTGCATCTCTATGAGGAAAATTTAGTATCCCCATGCAAAGCAAAAGACGCTGAATGGCAGTGATGCCTTGTGTGCAGCACTGCCCTAGGAAGTATCTCCAGTGGCCATCTGAGGAGCGGCCACTTGGAGGTGTGCCCAGGGGGCAAAGTAAACACTGCGTTTTCTCTGAAAAGGCAGTGTTTGCATTAAAATGCCTGAAGGCAATGATTATACTCACCATAACAACTACATTAACCCCTTCAGGACGGAGTCAATAGTACACATTCTGATCAAAACAAAACGTAAACAAAAACTGGAATTTGCGCTATATGTCTGTTCAACTGTAATTCACCTCTTTCATATTAAATGCACCCACACTTATTATATATTATTTTGTTCAGGAGAAACAGGGCTTTCATTTCATATCAAATATTTATATATGAAACATAATTTATTATGAATAAAATTAAAAAAACTGTGAGAAATTTTATTTTTTTTTAAAAATTTGTAGTTCCGCCTCACATTTTAGCTGTAAATGTCATAATACTGTTAGTTTTTTTCTGCAAAAAAAATGCCCATATTTGTAATCAGCGATGTCTCACGAGTACAACAGTACCCCCATTAACAGGTTTTATAGTGTTTTGGAAAGTTACAGGGTCAAATATAGAACGTTCCATTTTCAAATTGAAATTTGCCAGATTAGTAATGTTACCTTTGAGATGGTGTGGTAGCCCAGGAATGAGAATTACCCCCATAATGGCATACCATTGGAAAAAGTAGACAACCCAAGGTATTGAACGTGGGGTATGTTTAGTCTTTTTTAGTAGCCACTTAGTCACCAACCCCTATGTACAGGTTTTATGGTGTCTTGGAGAGTTACAGGGTCAAATATAGTGCTTGCGAATTAAATTCTCTGCACTTTCTCCCTGTTTTGTCAGGCATGTCAATCAAATTTTAATTAATCAAATCACATAATTATGTTAAAAGATTACTTAAATATAGACGTAGAATTTTAATATATTTATAGGTATTTAAATTCTACGTGTATACTAATGTAATCTTTTATGTATTATATGTATTTATCTATATATATATTTGTGGTTATTTGTATTTTATATATAGTTAGTGTCATGCAGTATCTTTTCGGGTTCGGCACTCCGCTATGCAGAGCCGGCCCCGCCCCCTCCCCCCTCTGACGCGGCTCTGACTGTACTTAAGGAGACCGCGCCAGAGAGAGGGGCTTGGTGATTGTGTGGGAGCTACTTCCGCCAGACTCGCTTGCTCCACAGGTTCTGGCATTGTGGGACCTACTTCCGGGTATGCACGCCGGCTCTGGATACACTCCGGCTCTGATAAGCCGTCAAAGCCTTCTAAGCTGAGGGAAGGAATATGCTTAATGTCTTAGAGGATAACTGGAGAACGGATACCCTTCTACTTTACAAGTGGATTATATCTCTGAACTCTTGGAGGACAACTCTCATTAACCTTAAGTATAGCTTTCAACTATTGTCTGCAATCTCACTTATTAATGAACTAATTCCTGCTTGCTCAATTCTGCTCTGCTTCAAGTTACTAATTATATGGAGGACAACTCCCTTCATGCTTATTAACTATGAACTGTTCTTGCTTGCAATTCATTCTCAGCTACTTGCTTAATGTTGCTATTGAAGATTATTCTCTTGAACCTAAAGAATGTTACTTAATGCATCTCTGAGGAAATACTTATCAATGAACTTTGTATTATTTGAACCTACACTTCTTCTTATTGGATTATTGCCTAAATGCAATTCATTTAAGTTTAACACTTATTAAAACTTTGTTTGAATCTCAAGTTGCCATCAATCTTCTCTTTTCTTAAAGCTACAGTATTGATACTTTAAAGATTCACAGGTTCTTTACTTTTGTAATTAGGGAGTTCTACAAGCTGCAGTTGAGTTCCAACCCAAATAACCCAAGTAGCGTAACAGATAGATATATATAGAATGTCATTCTAAGTGTATTTTGTTACCAATATATATATATATATTAATAACAAAATACAGTTAGAATGAAATTACATATGAATATATAATTTATATTACATTTTGTTTCAATATTTTATTTAATTTTATTATTTTATTTATTTATTATTGTAATTATATGTATATATATATATATATATAATATATGTGTATATATCTATTATATATATAATACATATACATATTATATATATATTGTATATATTTATTATATATATAATACATATACATATTATATATTAATATATATATACTAATATTAGTATTAAAATACACTTTGTATGACGTTACATATATATATATATATATATATATATAATATGTATATATATTATATATATAATATATATACATATATTATATATAAAATATTATTATAATATATTATATATTATAAAATATATTATATATAAAAATACTTTAAATTTATTTTTAAACATGTTTATTTTATTTTTTTTACTCTACCTACCAGCAGGGGAACTGTCTGATATTTCAGACAGCCCCCCTGCTGGCAGATCCACAGCCAGCTATAGGGGGCCATGTGATCACATGGCCCCCGTGGGCCTCATTTGCCGAAGGAGGACAGCCTGGGCTGTCAGGCAGCCCTCCAGAAGAGGATCGCGGCGGAGGTAAGTACCTCCTATCTCTTGGGCGTTCTATGCCGCCGCAACGGCTTTAAAGCCCTTTAAAGCCGCAACAGCATAGAACGCCGTAACAGCGTTAAGGGGTTAAGCTGTAGTTGTTCTTGTGACAATAGTTTCCATTTATATAACTTGAAAAGTTTACCCAAAAAAATTAAATGTAGGCCTTAGTGTGAAGATACAGTGCACATATTTGTACGAGCAGAGGAGGACAAATAGCTTCCTTCTGTCAGAAATGTAAATAGTTTTTTAGCTGCAGTCATTTTTGCAAATCACTGCAGTATAAAATATTGAGTACAGGGAAACAGGAACAGGAGACTTTCTTGCAACGTAACCTTGGTAAGGATCAAGCAGTTAGGTAATGGATTGTCCCTTTAATCATATTTCTTTTAGTCAAGCATTCTTTGACCTTTATTTGTAATCATAGTAAAACAGTTCAGAATCCCTGAACACTTTCTTTCATGCCAAGAACCCAAAATGTACCATCATTAATTGTATGCATAATGCCCATGAGCAGATTTGGGGGAACTGTGGCACCTTTCTGTCAGAGACCATGCATTGAAGAACAAAAAAGAGATATAGATAGATAATATTATTTATACAAGATAATATTTATTTATTTATATTTTAACTAATGATCGTTTCATTCTCCCACCTAGATTCTATGATTAAACTGGGGGCACCATTAAAATGTAAAATAAGTATGCAAGATGTATGTTAACTGTATAAAATAAGAAAGTACAATTGTAGTTTATGCTAGCTTTAGTGTACCTATAATCTTAATTTTATCACAAGACATGGAGGCTCATATTGCATATCCCTTTCTTTACTGTCCACCAATAGCTGCAAAGGAAATAAACAGAATGAAAAAACAATGAACATACAGTAGCATAGGCCCCTCCCTGCACAGGTCCCAGTATAATAGGCAGCACTTTCCTTCCATTTCCCTCTTTCTTTGCTGCTCCAAAGATAAGTAACAGTTCACATATTATTATCCTGTGATCTCTTGATTTTTACTATTTATTGTCATTTATTGTAATTTTTTGCTCCATTGTTTATTCTCTGTTGATATATCCAGTATTATTCAGTTTTTTTTGTTTAAGGAATCCTTTTTCCATTTATTATTTATGTTTGCTCATTACTATATATGTATATTTATTGCCTCCCAGGGTTCCAGACCTTCTCTGTGTGATAATTGATTTTCTCTATTTGCTCTTATCTCCTTTCAGTCTCTTTTACCCTTCCTTGTCTCTCCCTGTACTTTGACGCCATTTGAATCTCGTTTTTCTCTGTTCTGTTCGGCTGCTTTTGTGCATGAATCTCGCTATTCGGCTAAATTCATCACGAACACATGCCGTTCGTTAGTTTTACCGGCATATAGCATCATTCGCCTATCTGCCGCGTTCGACTAATTGGTTCGTGCGTTTTGCTCATTCGTATGTTTCTCCATTTACTTGTTCTATTCACACGAATTCGTCAATTTTACCGAACGTTTGGCTGTTTTTCTTGACGAATTCTCAGGTTCTTTTGCTGCGAATCTCGCGAGATTCTCGGCAGCCATTTTCTGATTTCCTGTCTCTCTTCCTACCTCGTTGTGTGTGTCACTGGTCTTGGCCCTGGTGAGATCTCTTTTGTTCATTGTTCTTATAGTTTGGGTGACTAACCCTTACTACTCTATAGTCTTGGGTAATAGGGATATTGTGCATCTTTCATTATGCCCAAACCCAGGATGCCTTCCAGCTCCCCACCCCCTGTGGGGATAGATTCTCCACTATTCATTGGAGAGGCCCCTGTCACCCCAGATATACCACCCACTCTGACAGACAGGCCCATCCACCATGCAGGGGACCAATTCTCAGCGCTACAGCGCTATGTGACAGATGCCATTATGGCAGCCATGGGATCCATGTCCTCTACCCTCTCCCATACTATCTCCCAGGCCCTTCTGCCACGTCCTTTGGACACGCAAATGTCTGGTTCCACAACGCCTCTCTCGCGTCCTGCTGTGGACCCGCCTGGGGACGCACCCAAGAAGGCGACATATAAAACATCCCTCTGCCTCCAGAACTACTAAGATTGGCGTACCTTCGGTTGCCCCAGAAAGCGTGCTCCACACATGCAAAAGAGCCTTTCCGCGCCAGGCAGAACAGGCACGGCTATGGAAATGTGCCAGAGCACAACCCGAGAGTGACTCCGACTCAGAAATCAGGTCTGGTGAGGAAGCTATGATTGAATCGGATGATGACTCCGAAGTTGATTCTGCTGAGCTGGGCCTTGACCTCCTTCCCTCTGCTCAGGCAGAGACATCAGGAGGTGACACGGGGGCGCCTCACCCCGCAACTGCGGGGTCCGCCCTCTTGGATCCGTTGGGCGAACCTCTCTTCGACCCGGATGAGCTACACCATCCAAGGTCGGTGGAGTGGCTCCCGGTGGAGCATGTATCCAAGTACCTCGAAAATTGGGTACGACGCCCGCTCACTAAAGCGGCGCGTAATAAATTGAGGGCTGAGTGCCTGAGGCCTATGGTGCCCAAAAAGGTCTGCCACCCCTGAGGTTGACCCAAAAATGACCCAGTTCCTTGCAAAATTGGGCTGGAACCCACGTAAAGGTCTAGACTCTGCCCTAAAAGCATGTCAGGATAAGCACCTAGACATATTTGGCCCACTGGCAAAACATTTTGAACTGGCAGAGGATGCCAGAGCCGGAAACCGTATGGTTGACCCCGAAGACCTCCGTGGTTGGGTCCAAAGGGCTATTTGTGTCAATACCTCCCTCTCTATTGAACAGTGTGAAGCCATTTTATTCAAAATAGAGCCTAAATTGGCCAACCTTGCCCTCACAGAGGCTGGGAAGGATGCCCAAGGTTTACTTTTTGGCGACTCCTTCATTAACGACCTGGGACGCTTTGTGGGAGCGTTTACAGCCCTTGACAAGACCCAAGCCTCCATGAGACATGTATTCCAGGGTCGGGTCTCCACCAGGGCCGGCAGATCCAGGAGCCGTCTGTCCGGCCGGTTTTATTTTCAGTCCCGTGGCTCGGGACGAGGCTCCTTTCAGCACCACTCCAACTTCCAGGAGACAAGTACCCGCTCCCCATTCTTCCCATCATGCAGATGCCCGTGGCGATCCAGAGGCTACCCATACCATATGTTTCTTCTCATGTTTATGTAGGGGGCAGACTCCAACATTTTTTCCCAGCCTGGGCACAGATAACCTCCGACCACTGGGTACTAAACACTATTTGTGGTTTTCATATAGATCTTGTGGGGAACCCTGTAAGTATCCCTCCTTCTCGATCGATCTGCTTCTCCCTCCGAGATCGCAGGTTGATCGACGACGAGCTATCTGCGCTCCTCACCAAGAGAGCGATAGAACGGGCACCCCCGGGCTCCACAGGAGTCATAGCAATATTTTTCTAAATGCGCCCAGTCATAAACCTGCACCCGCTCAATGCTATGGTGAGGTACCGCCATTTCAAGATGGACGGTATCCATCTACTGTGAGACCTACTCCTTCCAGGGGACTGGTTGGTAAAGCTGGATCTCAAGGATGTGTATCTCACTGTGCCTATAGCCGAAGCATCCCGAGATCCTGCGTTTCCGTTGGCAGACAGGGACTTGGAGGTTCACCTGCCTTCCTTTTGGCCTGTCATCAGCACCATGGTGCTTCACAAAATTGCTGCGCCCACCTATGGCCTGGCTACGCAGTCGAGGCATTCATCTTATTATATATTTAGACAACATCCTGCTCATGGCCCAGGATCGCTCCATACTTCTGGCGCACCTGCGGCTGGCGATGAACCTCCTCTCCCGTCTGGGTTTCATCATCACCCAGGAAAAGTCGTGCCTGACTCCCGCCACTCGTATGGAATTCTAGTGGATACGGAAGCCACCACTCTAAGCCTTCGAAGTCCAATACTCGTTCAATACGCAAGGAGCTCTGCAGAGCTCTCATACTGCCACACCTCACCTTGAGGCAACTGGTGTGCCTCATCGGCCTCCTCGCATCCTCTATTCAGGCCGTGTTCCTGGGTCCGCTCCATTACCGTGGACTGCAACGCCTGAAAATAGCTCACCTGAGAGCCGGCGCATCCTACGCGGACCACGTGGTGCTAGACAGCGAGACGAAGGAAGAGCTTCGATGGTGGATCCTCAACCTATCCGCTTGGAATGGCAGGGCAATCTTCGTCTCTATGCCGGAGTTCACCATCGACTCAGATGCGAGCCTCCATGGCTGGGGGGCTCATTGCGAGGGTGTGGCGACAGGGGGTCGCTTGTCGGAATCCGAATCCCGACTCCACATCAACGCATTGGAACTCTTGGTGGGCTCCTTCATGATCCACAGCTTCGCGAGGGACCGGGCTCATACATTATACATGCATCCGCCTCCACATGGACAATGTCTCCGCGGTGAGGTATATCAACCACTTGGGCGGTACTCAGTCTGCAGTTCTGGCCAGATTGGCAAAAGACTTTTGGGACTTTTGCTTAGACCGGAACCTGGTGGTCCAAGTGGAGTACCTACCAAGACTACACAACGTCCAGGAGGACTGGGGTTCACAATATCTATTGGACGCCGGCGACTGGAAATTGGACACAAATGTGTTCTACAGTTTATTGTCTCTCTGGGGCCCTTTTGTTATAGACCTATTCGCGTCCCGCATCAACACCCAGCTCCCACGGTTCTTCAGCTGGCGGCCGGACCCGGCGGCGGAGGCAGTGGACGCCTTCCTGCAGGACTGGAGCGGAGGCCTCCTATACGCCTTCCCCCCGTTCTCCATGATCCCTCGCACCCTTGTTTACTCCTACAGACACCTAGCCGAGCTGGTCCTAGTGACCCCATTCTGGGAAATGCAATCGTGGTTCCCCCAGCTTCTCGGGATGACAGTAGATTATCCCAGGCTGTTACCATCCTCCCAGGAACTTCTACTGGACCCGTTGGGGTGTTGCCACCCCCACCTGTTGGAAGGTTCCCTCCCGCTCCTGGCGTGGTGGATTTCAGGGGACCCTGGGAGATCCAGGGAGTTTCGGACACTACTAGATGCCTGTTGGTGGAGGCATGGGCTCCCGGCACTAGACGGGCATATGGGTCAGCTTGGCGAGCTTGGGCTGGCTGGTGCCAGGCTAGGGACATGGATCCTGTTTCAGCCCCTGTAACTATGGTTCTACAATTCCTGACTTCCCTCTTTGAAGCAGGTAAGACCTACAGGACCTTCAACCTATATCGGTCAGCCATTTCCTCGACGCATCAAAGGTTCGATGGCTGCCCGGCGGGCCAGCACCCCCTGGTGTGTCAGCTCCTCAAAGGTTCTCACCTATCTCGACCACCCAGGCCGTGCTACACCACGACCTGGGATGTATCGGTGGTATTATCTAATTCCGCTCTCTCCCTACGACAGCTATCAGCCAAGTTGGTCTGTTTGTTTTGTCTCATCTCCTGCAAAAGGGTCTCGGATATCCGTGCACTGTACTTTGATGCCAGATCTTATACCCCTAAGGGTGTCACATTTAATATCAGCAGATGCACCAAAACGTCTATTACCGTATATACTCGAGTATAAGCCGAGTTTTTCGGCACATTATTTGTGCTGAAAAACCCCAACTCGGCTTATACTCGAGTCAGTGTCTGTATTATGGCAATTTACATTGCCATAATACAGACTGGGGGCTGGCAGAGCTGTTACTTACCTCTCCTGCAGCTCCTGCCAGCTCTCTCCTCCTCCGCGCCGGTCCGTGCAGCACCTCGGTCAGCTCCCAGTGTAAGTCTCGCAAGAGCCGCGGGGTCATAGTGCGGCTCTCGCGAGACTTACACTGGGAGCTGACAGAAGAGCTGCACGGGCCGGCGCGGAGGAGGAGAGAGCTGGCAGGAGCTGCAGGAGAGGTAAGTAACAGCTCTGCCAGCCCCCCTCCTCCCCCCACTGAACTGCCAATGCCACTGGACCACCAGGGAAGGAGAGCCCCCCTCCCTGCCATGTATCAAGCAGGGAGGGGGGACAAAAATAAATAAATAATATATAAATAATAATAAAAAAAAATAACAAAAAAAATTAAAATAATATTAATTAATATATAAATAATAATTAAAAAATAATATAACAAAAAAAAATTAAAATAATAAATAATATATATATTTTTTTTTTATAAAAATGCCCACCCCCCACCAAGGCTCTGCAACACACACACACACTGCATCACACACACACACACACTGCACTCATACACACACACTGCACTCATATGCACACACTGCATTCACACACACACACACTGCACTCGTACACACACACACTGCATTCATATACACACACTGAATTCATACACACACACTGCACTCATACACACACACTGCACTCATACACACACACTGCACTCATATACACACTGCATTTATACACACACTGCGCACTCATACACACACTGCGCACTCATACACACACACACTGCACTCATACACACACACACTGCACTCATATACACACACTGAATTCATACACACACACTGCACTCATATACACACTGCATTTATACACACACTGCGCACTCATACACACACTGCGCACTTATACACACACACTGCATTCATATACACACACTGCACTCATACACACACACTGCACTCATACACGCACTGCACTCATATACACACTGCATTTATACACACACTGCGCACTCATACACACACACTGTAAATAAATATTCAATTAATATAATTTTTTTAGGATCTAATTTTATTTAGAAATTTACCAGTAGCTGCTGCATTTCCCACCCTAGTCTTATACTCGAGTCAATAAGTTTTCCCAGTTTTTTGGGGTAAAATTAGGGGCCTCGGCTTATATTCGGGTCGGCTTATACTCGAGTATATACGGTAAGTCAATATCTTAACTGAGTTTCCCCTCTACACTGGCGCTGTGTCCGGTGGCCTGCCTATGCGAATATGAAGATCGCACCAAACTACACCGTTCTGCATCCACTCCCCATCTATTTTATCCGTCCTCCGTTTAATCCCGTCACTAGCACCACCTTGTCTCGCTGGGTTAAATGGCTACTCTCTCAAGCCGGTATTGATACTGCGCTTTTTGGTGCCCACTCTATCAGGGGAGCCTAGGCATCTTCAATGATGGCTTCAGGTGCACGCCTGGAGGATCTCATGAAGATGGCTGACTGGTCGAAGGAATCGGTTTTCCGGGAATTTTACTTTAGACCGGTTCCATGTTTGAGGCAGTGGTCGATAGGCTTTAAACGTGCAATATGAGCCTCCGTGTCTTGTGATAAAATTGCATGATTTTGCTATTACATGACGAAAAGTCATGATTTTATTAAAGACACGGAGGCGAGTATTGTCCCACCCATTTTGACTACCCATGTTATGTTTAGCTTGTTTTCCCCCCCAGTTTATTTCACTGTATAAGTGACAGGTATTGTCTTGCTTGGTACGGTAAGTGGGGCCTGTATTGGATGGGATTTGACTATGTAACTATGTCAGTTTGGGTCTATCTGGTTCTTACACTGCAGATATTGCTGAGGCCTTGCACTGTCTGGCTTTGATGTTAGTCTCAAGTACTGGTTTAACCCCTGGCTCCTGTTCTTTATGTTTTCACAGCCTAAAACGATCCTGCGGAGTGTCTGGCTTCAACATGTATGGATCCTTTCCTGCGAATGAAGTTTGGTTGGAAGTTATCCAGTTATACTTCCCTGTTTCTTGACATGATGATCCTCCTCTTGGCTTGCAGTTTATACGTCTTTTGGCTTCTCTTTGGACTATATTGCTGTTCCTGTTATGGACTTTGTGTATTGTGTCGCATCTTTAGAAAGAGGGAAATGGAAGGAAAGTGCTGCCTATTACACTGGGACCTATGTGGGTGCAGGGAGGGGCCTATGCTACTGTATGTTCATTGTTTTTTCATTCTGTTTGTATCCTTTGCTGCTATTGGTGGACAGTAAAGAAAGGTATATGCAAAACTCGCCTCCGTGTCTTTAATAAAATCAGGACTTTTCGTCATTTAATAGCAAAATCATGCAATTTTATTAATGACAGGAGGCAAGTATTTGCTTAAGTCTCTCTTTACTAGAACTCCACAGCAGCACAGAAAAACAACCAATCAGAAAAAAGTTAGGTACTATAAAACTCCCCTCCCCATGCATCATTTCCTCTTTCAAACTGCGACAAAACAGAATAAAAGGCAGAAAATATAATGGGGAAGAAACGAAGTCCTAGATATAATGAATACGACAATGTTCACCATCCGAGAAGAACTGCCAAACCAGATAGTGTTGGACTGTAAACTGAAACGAGAGAAAAAACTGAATCGAACAGGTTGGTTAGCCAATGAAATGTACCCTGAACAAACATGTAGGTACCCAATGTAGCAACCAAAATTACCGTAATCTGCATAGATCACATCCCGATTTATGAAAAACAGACATAAGAACAAGTGACAGGTAGCAGAGACAACAAGCAGAGTTGCATATGTACCTGATGAACTCAAACTATAAAATTAAACAAGGGTGGGATAAGAATTGGCGTGAAATACTTGCCTCCTGTCATTAATAAAATTAAGATTATAGGTACACTAAAGCTAGCATAATCTACAATTTTATAACATGACAGGAGGCTTCGTATTTGCTGTTTTAACGCTCAGCCAACAAATCCAACGCTGATTGTTTCACTGGTACCTATTCCGTGAGATATTAGAGCAATCCTAAATGGACCTTCCAACTGCGAGAAGTGACGGTAGACGGATCGATGAAGATGCCAGCTGACGAAGCATCCCAAATACGGAATAACACCATCCGCTGACAGATCCATTGTATGTGGGGTTGCGACCTGTTTTCTAGCAGCCGGTCCATGAGCTGCCAAGCTGACCTATTAGCCATTTTCCTGTAGGTGTAAAATGCAGAAGGTCATTTGCGGACTTAGGGCCATAAGAAGAAACTGCCACCATGTCTTAACTCTTGATGTGGAAGATGGCTCCTCCTATTGTGCCAGGGTCACCAGGTGATGTGGCCTTGCAGGCAAATTTCCAACCTCAAGGAATGCGCCTAAGTCCACCACCAATTCCGTAATAGAACCGAGTAGGGTCTTTTCGTTCCCTCATGACCTGCCCGGTGAGTTGTCTCATCCGAGAATAAATTTATTATGCAAGCGTGTGGTCAAAGCTAGCCGTATCCTAAGTGGTTCCAGTATTCCAAATGGACTGTGTAATCCATGGCTGCGGTAGAGAAAAGACTCCCAAAGGACGTCCAATCAAGGTCCCAAACTGAACTTGTGTGATGAAAGGTGGTCGATTATTCTGGGGGTATATATATATATATATATACACACACACACACATACACACTTTCTCTCTCTCTCTCTCTCTCTCTCTCTTACTTACTTACTGGTGGAGGAGTGGAGTCAGTGAGTCCCTGGTGTGTTGGAGTTGGGGAAGCAGGGACTCCTTCCTGCTTCCCCTTAGTGTGCTGCAGTGAAAGGCAGCAAATGGAGGCTGGCTGCAGCTCTGCCCCCGCATCTGGTTCGGCTCTGCCTCCACAGCTGAGTTGGCTCCGCCCCCAATTCTCAGTGCAGTACTTCTGTACTGCTGAATTCCCAGCCTCTGCGTGTGTGAGCTGTGTGGCTCCTGGCGCCCTGTGCAGCCACACAGCTCACAGAGTCACAAGCCTGGCCAGCCCTGGTGGCACCCCCCCTACCTGGTGGCACCCCCTTAATTGGTGGCACCTAGGGGCAGATCGCCCCCCCCTTAGTACGCCACTGCCTGTAACTCACAGCAATCTGTGATATACACACTGTCAGCCAAACTCACAGCAATCTGTGATATACACACTGTCAGCCATACTCACAGCAATCTGTGATATACACTGTCAGCAAAACTCACAGCAATCTGTGATATACACTGTCAGTAAAACTCACAGCAATCTGTGATATACACACTGTCAGCCAAACTCACAACAATCTGTGATATACACACTGTCAGCCAAACTCACAGCAATCTGTGATATACACACTGGCAGCAATACTCACAGCAATCTGTGATATACACTGTCAGCAAAATTCACAGCAATCTGTGATATACACACTGTCAGCCAAACTCACAGCAATCTGTGATATACACAATGTCAGCCACGCACAGCAATCTGTGATATACACTGTCAGCAAAACTCACAGCAATCTGTGATATACACCGTCAGTAAAACTCACAGCAATCTGTGATATACACACTGTCAGCAAAACTCACAGCAATCTGTGATATACACTGTCAGTAAACCTCACAGCAATCTGTGATATACACTGTCAGTAAACCTCACAGCAATCTGTGATATACACTGTCAGTAAAACTCACAGCAATCTGTGATATACACTGTCAGTAAAACTCACAGCAATCTATAATATACACGGGCAGCAAAACTCACAGCAATCTGTGATATACACTGTCAGTAAAACTCACAGCAATCTGTGATATACACTGTCAGTACAACTCACAGCAATCTGTGATAAACACTGGCAGACAAACTCACAGCAATCTGTGATATACACTGTCAGTAAAACTCACAGCAATTTGTGATATACACGGGCAGCAAAACTCACAGCAATCTGTGATACACACTGTCAGCCAAATTCACAGCAATCTGTGATAAACACCGTCAGTAAAACTCACAGCAATCTGTGATAAACACCGTCAGTAAAACTCACAGCAATCTGTGATATACACACTGTCAGCAAAACTCACAGCAATCTGTGATATACAAACTCACAGCAATCTGTGATATACACTGTCAGTAAAACTCACAGCAATCTGTGATATACACTGTCAGTAAAACTCACAGCAATCTGTGATATACACTGTCAGTAAAACTAAATCTGTGATATACACTGGCAGCAAAACTCACAGCAATGTGTGATATACACTGACAGTAAAACTCGCAACAAGCTGTTATATACACTGTCATTGAAATTCACAGTAATCTTTGATATAAACTGGGGGAGGAGTGGGGGGGGGGTGAAATCAAAGGGAATAAATGTATGTTTTAATGTAACTGTGAAGCATTTGTTGCAATTAAATGTGCTATATAAATAAAAGTTGAAATGCATTTCTCACTCTATCAATATCGTCAATATCGGTATCTTTAGTGGCTGATACCGATATTGCCGAAAATACCGAATATCGGCCGATAATATCGGTAAAACCGATAATCGCTTGATCCCTAGTTGTAGACTACTGGTGGAGGCAAGAACACTTCACACAATTTCCTCAGAAATTGTAGCTTTTCTAGTATTTAAACCATTAACTATTGGCTTCTGGTGAGCCTTTCTTGGCATTTATTTAACCAATATTGTTAGTTTCCAACCTCTCAATAAAGTCAATCAGCTCTAATTAAATTAAGGCCTATATTTCTTTACTGCCCAGTGTCAACGTTACATAGTAATATAGGCTGTAGTTTCAAGTCTATCATGTTCAACGTTTGACACATTTCTGTTTCTGCTGTTGATCTAATTTGAGAGAATATCCAGTTGTGCCACAGTATGGGAAATAATTTATTTTTGATTACAAAATGGCAATAACATTTCTCCATTGATCAGCCAGCTGTTCCTCAATACAATTAAAATGTATTTCCGTGAATATATCTTTTTTAAAAAAATTTTTTTTTTAAAGAGCACATTTCTTTGCTTACAAACCTCTACATAATCTAATAAAACATTTTTTTAGGCACATATTTACAGTTCTTTCTGTAATGAGTCTGTTCCTCTGTTATAGGCAAAATCTCATTTCTTCAAGACTTAATGCACACCAAGTTATCACTGTGGCCTCATAAATGGCACGGCTGATGGACGAGGCATTCCAATTACTCTTGACAGTGTTTGAAAATATTTTCTAACTGCCAAATTGTAAAAGTAGCTGGATTGAATCAATTTGAACACCATTGTCATTCACGGTCAACGTGAATTGACAAGAATGCGCTGAATAAGTTTCACATTGTATTTATTTGACACTTTACAGGTAAAGCTATTTATTATGTTTTTTTTGGCAAACCTACCAATAGAATTAGCAGTTAGATTATCTATTTACATTTACATTTTCCATACCAGGTCTCAAAAATATAATAATTTAAATGAACATTCTGCATGATTCTAACATTTAGTGCCAAACGTATATTATAATAATATTCGTCAATCTTTAAAGGCATAAAACCTTTATAATTTACCGAAGACGACCCCTATTTTTTGAGCTCAAAATTAAGAAATACATATTTTAAAGATCTATAGCACTGAAGTGATCTATAGCACTGAATTCCAGTGTGGCTGATCAGAATCCCCCACCAGTCCCAGGTCCCATCGCACTCGGGTGGCCACTCCCTGAGGTTCGGCCATATCTGAACACTGGTTCCCTGGACCGCCGTCCTGCTGTTGCCGGCAACAATGCACTCTGCCCGCAGTACCCTACGCTATTGCCTTAAGTATTTGGCTTAATAATTCAATTTTTGAAGTAGATCCAGCCACACGTGACTAGCTTGGTTTGTAGTAAGGTCACGTGCACAAGTGTTTTTTTTTTAACCCCTGCAGTGACATTCTGTGTATAAGACAACCCTCAATTTTAGACTAAACCTCCCACCACCCCCCAAAAAAACCAGTCTTATACATGGAAAATATAATGTGCCTTTACATGAGGTAATAGATCAAAAATATCAATTTGGCAATGCCCCTGGGATCAGTGATCAGCCATGTAAAATACTATTTATGAAAATATTATGACATATTAGGCAGTATTTAATAGAACTAATTTTAAGTTTCTATATCCATTTTCCAATTTAGCCAACAGGTTAATCAATTTAATGGAAGTACGGATGAAGGACTAGAAGTGGCAAGGGAAATGTAACAAGTAAATATGTGTTGGCCTCTGGCAAATTAACAAATTAAAATGTTGAAAAAAATAAATCTAATAGAACTGACGTGAACATCCAGTTGTTTTCATTGTAAATTTTCCAACTTTTGGACTGTGCGCCATTTACGTGGCAAATCCTTAATAAAACTTCCACATTATCTTTGCCACCCAAGTGCACACCAACATCGAGGTTCTCAAATTCTCAAAGCAATACCAAAACATGATAATGTGATTGCTACTGCTTTCATATAAAGTGTCCTGACTATAGGAAACATTTGAACACTAGATGAGCTTAATTTATCATACTCTGAGCTAGTCTACAACCGGTATATAAGCTTGATCTCTTTTTATTTTTTTTTTAGAGAAATTAGCCTAGAGTTAGATATGTGTAATCAGAGTTCAAAGTGCACATTTACCTATATGCTGTTAAAATTATCTACTGAATACAGAATATGTTTGCCGAAAACAGATAAGAAGTGCATTTAAGATGTGTTTTGGTATGCAGTAAATATAATTTAGCTTAATCCTTTACATGCCAGAGGGAAGTGAAGCCCACTTATAGGGTTAAACATTCACATGATTGATGTGCATGTTTTAAAGATAAGGTTTGAATGTGAAATCGTTTCAAAACAAGATGGATTGTGTCAAGGAAGACCAGGTTCACTAGATACATTCCAAAATGTTCCATTGACCATAGATATATTGTGTGTGATTTGTGTTGAATTAAAGGTAGTAGTGGGAATTATCTACAATTTTAGGTCAATTTCTAAGTAAACCCATCTGTTCAAGCCTTATGTTTGCTGCCTCATATAGCATTAGAGTTCTTAGATATTGGAAATTTTTCTGGTGATGGTTTGGTTGCTAGTGTGCTTTAAACAACAAAATGTTTAATTACCTTCATGAGGAATGGCAGATATGTGTTCAAAGTGTTAACATATTTCTACTTCAGGTAAGTCACAAAGATCTCGATTTAATATTTTTGGTTAAGCTTTTCTTATGATTTACTATCTTGGAATTTTTAAAATATTTTTTAAAATATTAAAATATCAAAAATATATCATATATATAATAATCCAATATGTAAAAAATATCAGAACAGTAAAATGTTCCTTGTTTGTGAAGGGCGACAATCTAGTCTCTTAACTTTGTAGACCATTCTTTTGACTTAGTCAACTTTCTAGCATGCAATGAAATGTGACACTCAACAAACCCCCTAGCCAGTTCAGGCATTTCAAGTGTTCTGGCTCAGGCACACCTGGTGCAACTGACAAAGCCCTTGATTAGTTGCATCAGGTGTGCTTGAGACATCACCTGTTTTGCAGATTTGTGTTGTTGTGGGGTATTCTATTCAGGGAGTTGAATCATTTTGAGACTGGAGAAGTCATTATAACTTGCATTTTCAGTTGAATTTGGGGAATCCAATTGAAGCATTCATTGTGTTGAACTATTTCAATTGCTTTTGTTTGATTTGTTCACTGCAAACAGCTGAAAGTCTGTACATTTTGACAATAAACCTGTTTTTCAATGGGGGTAGAATATTTTTTGCATGCGTTGTATCTCTGTATAATCGATCACAGTGATCTCAAGTGGTATAGTGTATAGTGGTATAGTGTTGGGCAGACTAGATGGGCCGAATGGTTCTTATCTGCCGTCACATTCTATGTTTCTATGTTTCTATATCTGTATTGATATATCACTAGTTTACCTGGCTATCTGTATTGTATGGGTATCTCTGTATTGTACCCAGTTCTGTGCATTGGATAGGAAACTCTGCATTGTACTAGCTTTGAGTATAGTATAGATATCACAATATTATAATTATCTCTAAGTATTGTATTGTTAACTATCATTAGGGGTTGAGTGCATGAGGTTAAGCGGATGGATGCCACAGGTCAGAAGATGGCTACTACAAAGTTAATGTGTGGAGTCAAATTCTTGAAAATGGTTCCACCATCTTATGACTTCATCAGCCAACACTGATGCCAAGTATCTAGAAACTTGTAAGGAGATATGAATTCCACTGTCCCTTTTCTAGTACTCATTATTGTATAACACACAAATTCAAAACATTCCATTTAACTAATTTAGATGACAAGTACATCATATTCATTCATAGCAAAATACACCATTCTAATATGACTCATCTTTTTAAAAGATGGCAGAAAATAAACAATACGATGTAATAGATACACAGAATGGATAGCCAGCAGTGGTGGTACTACTTAAACACAAGTCACATGTACATAAACTGCAAAACCTTAACATAGTAATTCAAAATAATAATTTAATAATTACAGTTAGACCATAAAAAAAATCTAAAATGAATTGGTAATTGAAATTCTGACTTGATTTCCAAAATATCAAGGAAACCACTTAAAATTACACTACAAATCATTATCGAGAATCTTGCTCTATTTCATAATCATAATCATAAACAATCATAAATAGGATAACTAAATAAGCATCACACTCTGTATCCCACAGAGGAAAACCCATCACAACATGACTGATATCCCTGCAGCAAGTTTCAAGACGTAGGACTTATTAATTCGTATGAGTGACAATTTACAACTTTACAGACGTTATTAATCAACGTAGGGAATTGGAAAAAGAAAATATCGGGACATGCGGAAACATTTAAATAAGTTTTTCTTACCAAATACTATCATTTTCAGAATTTTATATAGGACCTACATATTCAGCTGTCCTGTGTAATTTTACAAAGGGGCTGAAAGAATAAATAAGAGGAAACCATATAAATTATTATTATTATTATTATTCAATAGTAAAAGGAAAATTCTAATATTTTGTAATCATTAAAATAGTCACTTATGTTAGGCATACTCACCTAGATGGTGTGACATATAAACGATTAATAATGATAGGAGAATGACAATTCACAAAGTATTATTTAGTCTCTGGCAGTGCTTGCAGACAATGGGGAAATTGTGGGAGGCGGGTGGAGGCTATTCTTTTAAAAAATTGTCGGGGTGAGACTTAGTCTCCATCACCCATGGGTGTCAGGTGGGTGTATTAAATTTAATAAGAGGGGAGATCATGCCATTTCTCACATTCCCCGAGCCTTTATCCACCTTCCTAAATTAAAACTAAGCATGCCTAATAATAGGAGGAGGGCCCAAAATATTATAAAATGTATAAAAAATATCCATACCATCAGACGTCTTCTTTCTTCTTTCATCTTCTTTTCTACAAATAAAAAATTATGGCCAAATAAAAAATAAAAAAACATGATTCCTCATATTACAATAAATAAAAAAGACCTGATTTGCAAGAACCTGACAGAAAATAAAAGTGCTCAAGGGAGCAGAGCAGGTCCCGCCTTGTTATTTTGCAGGCCACAACCTCATGGGCCTTTCTAGCAAATGGACAAAAATGGGTTCCCAGTTGCTAGATTTTAGTTACAGGGAACAGCCACTGGCTGCTCACTTTTAAGTACTTTTGCCCCATAAGCAACATGGCAGGTCAGGGCTTAAAGTGACACTCCAGGCACCCAGACCACTTCTACCCATTGGAGTGGTCTAGGTGCCAACTCCCACCACCCTTCACCCTGCAAGTGTAATTATTGCAGTTTTTATAAACTGCAATAATTACCTTGTAGGGTTAAGTCCTCCTCTAGTGGCTGTCTACCAGACAGCCACTAGAGGGACTTCCGTGTTCTTAGAACACAAAAAGTGTTTTAAATGACGCTGGATGTCCTCACGTTATGTGAGGTCCTCCAGCGTCGCCGAAATCCCCATAGGAAAGCATTGAATAATGCTTTCCTATGGGGAGGTCTAATGTGTGTGTGTGGCCATTGCCGCGCATGAGTATTAGGTCTCCACCGCCGGCTGATGTCGGCGGGGGAGGAGATTAGGTGGAGCCTGACCCAGCGTCGAGGGACATCGGTGCTGGACTATGATGGTGGATGGGAGGGAGAATGGCAAATACCTGCTGTTCACATTTTTTAAAATCCAGACTAAATTCAGGTTCGTTCAGAGCCTGCTCTGCAAAATTGAACATTGTTAAATAGTGTGAAATCCAAATAGGCCAGTACAACGCCAGGTCGTTTTTCCCCATTCAGCATGGGGCCACTAGGACTTTGGTATACTACCCTGTTGAGGAAACTTAGGGAAGTTAGGGAAGTTTTTAATCCTTGTTTTAAGAAACCAGGTACCGTGTTGTGGCTCTACGTGTTAGGGTCCCAGGTTGCCTTGACTTTATTATATAGAATGTGTGTTTGTCATAAGCAGTTTCCAGCTGGGGACTCGGTCTTTGATCTCTGGTGAGCTGCACATGCAGTTCCTCAGGTAACGCAGCGTTTTACAGTAAGCCATTATTTATGGGTCCAGCCCCCCCACCCTCTTTCCCTCATATTTTAATTTCAAGAATTGTATTTGGTGGTAACAGCATCACTTTGTAAGAAAATGTATCTTAAAAGAAACACTTTATTCATTTTAAAAAGTGTTTTTAGAACCTTCAAATTTGAAGTCCAGGATATTGGAAGGGAGAAGGTACTTTGACTTTGGGATTCCCAATATTGGAATGACTAAATATATGATGCAAACTCTTCAACTGGTCCTATTGTATACCTTTGGAAACCGGTTAAAACACTAGCAGTAAAAATGATAAACAGTTCTTCCAATATATTTTTAAACGATACATTGTTTGCGCTGCATCATCTAAAATGAAAAGACGGCACGGAATATTAAATTAAAGAACAAATGCAAAGTTCCCAATTTTTATGTAAATGATCTAGTGCTATTCTGGATTACAGCATAGTTATAATGCTGAACACACAATAATTTAATTTTTATACAGTTTTAGAAGCTGAGATCACAAACAAAAGTAATTGGTGGATTTAGATTTCAATCTTACCGAATGTATTATGATAAAAGTTAAACATCTCAACATTCTGTGAACTTGATTAAGAAAATATGCCTAACTTCATTATAAATATAGGAATATGTCTTGCCTTAAGCAATAATTCATAAAAACTATTCCATATAAATACCAATCTCCATGAAAAATTGAGATTCTAAAAAATCCTTACATCCATCCTTCCAAGATTTCAAAGGCTGTCCCTTGGTCCTACTAGTGATCACCATGTCAAATAAATTTAATTGGGCTACTCTGTCTTTCCCTTTTAATAAATGAAATACTGCAATCATGTATTCCCATTAATCTTCTTTATACTAAGATAATATATTTAGGACGGAAAATTTATCCTTGTAATTTTAATTTGACAATCCATCTTTGGGTACCATATGCAGACTTTTTACTGCTTGTACGCATTCATTTTAATGGGTAACATTAGGTTTAAAATGATGGAAAGAAAATCCTTGTCCACAATGGCACACCCTTTCTTTAAAATAATTTAACAGGCTAATAAATGCACCCCAATAATTTGGAAGAACATCTACTAAGGTTGTTATTATATTGACTAACATTAGTAAGTTCTAGAAAGCAAAACAATTTAATTTATTTTTTTCTTTTTTCTTATTAAATATGTAGAACATGATTTGTATTAAAATTATGAATCTGGGTCAAATAATATCTTATATTTAATATATTTCTCAATATTTTTTTATTAACCCATCGCCTGCACAGCATTTTGTGAGTTTTGTTTCAGAAGGAGAATATTTTAGCACTTTTTCAGTTTTGCCAAACACAGTTTTAGAGGGTGTTCTTTGCTGTACCCCGACAAATCATATACTTTTTTTTCTAGCTGTTTTGGTTAACCATTCACATGCCAAAAAATTGCAAATAGTATTTAAAGTTATTTACCAAAATGCTTTAAAATTAGAAATGTATTAGTATTCCTTTTTGCCACACACATTTCTAAGGTTTCATGAATTAGTTCATATTTACAAAACATTAGCATATAGGTTATCTAATTTTATCCATCTTTAAAAGTATGATATTTGATGGTATTTCATAGAATAATTGTGTGCGCAGATGAGAAAAAAAAGTATAAGATATCCTGCATAATTATATAATTTGAATGACAAAAGAATTTAAATGTCAACTGAAAATTTGATACAGATTTGAACTATATATATATTTTGCAGGTCATTGTGATAAACTGTTTTCTCTGGAGTATAGTTTTTTTTTTTTTATGAAAAAGGGAAGCGGAACTGGTTAGATATTAGAGCTGTAAGTTTTTCATTCTCTAAATATCTACATTTGCGGGGAGTTTTAGTAATCAGAATAAATTTGTGTATAAATTCTCTATTTTTTTTTAAAACGTATAGCAATAAGGGAGTACTGCAGTAATGTGGACCGGGAATTATTTAATAAAAAGATCTTAACAGCACCTAACTAATAAAACGGTTACTCCAACCACCATGACCACTTCAGTGATTTGGCTAGTTACACCCCCAGGACACGTGACTTTGGTAGTCTGGAACTCTGATCTAGGCTGCCTAATATAAATTCTGTGCATATAATACGTCCATTGTCAGAGCGCACAGCACACTTTCAATGGGCATATTAAGCTTCTCTCTTGTATTCGGAGCCTGCAAGAAGAAGCGTGGATGTCCTCTCCTTCCTTCAATGTTCTGAGCCCTTCCAGTCTCCCTATAAGGCCAATAGTGCACTTTTATTTTTAAAGTTTTTTTTTCTCACTCACCTTCTCCAAATCCCTCCATATCTCCCCCTCACAGGCTCAGATTATAAATATGCTCACTGAAATAAATAAATCGAGTAAAGGCCACAAATGTTTGTTTAATTAACGATTCGGAATTACACCCTTGCTACCACATAAAGAGATGACTGATGGGAAAAAACATGATTGATGGCTAGGGGACAGCCACTAAATGTTGATTTTTTTGTCACAAAGTGACCAATAGAGGTAAAAAGAGGAGGAGTAATAACAAATCGATATTAATAATATTTCTCCTTCTCTTCTTTTTCCAACATTGGCTACTTTTTCTTACTTGACCTATGAACCAAATGATTGCAAAATGTGCCTAACAGTATTCTACAAAATATATACATAATATATATATTATACAGTGATTGGCCCATTTTTATTGTGCCCCTTTTGGTTTGTTTGATCCACGTTCCTGATTTGTGGACAAAATTTGCATGTTTCAAATAGTTTTATTAATGTATTTTTTTGGGATAAAATGGTTCGTGCTGAAATACGCATTTTTTTTGCCACACCCAAGTCTATTATTTAAATATTATTATAGTTTATAGACAAAAGAAACCACACATTACTTATGTTATGGATACATTATGGTAGTAATAACAGCATTAGACCAAAATCGTTTTCAGCAACTGCAAATTTGCTCCAAATATTAAAATTAGATATGCTTACTCTTTAGCTGTTGTATTTGCAAACACATTTCTTTTTACAATTTTGGTTGAATTCTTTTCTTTGGACTTTAATTGCCAGGGAAATTAAAATGGCCCCAGTAATCTTCGAACGACTAACTGTGGTTACCATAGTAACAGCTTATGCTAGTGAAATAAAAAATAAGGGGGAAGATCTAAAGCTTTCAAATAAATGAGGAGGAAGAAATAGACGAGCACAACATAATAATAGATTGCTTTTTTGTTATTGGTGTCAGCGGGATGTTGCTGTCTTATCCTAAATTGAAGAGATTATAAAATCACGATGAACTCACATTTGATGTTCTGAAATATGTCACAGAAGAACACATAGCTACATTCTCATTGATATGAAACCTCCCCCCCTCAGCTTATTCAGCATTTAGTAGGAAAGACCAAACAACAGTTACAAATGTATTTCTATAGGTCTGTCTGTATGTATGCTTTTGTCTGGCATAACATATGTGTAGATGTTTCTTCAAATGTATAAATGAGGAGTTTAGGACCCCAGTCTGCAGTTGGAAGCAAGCTTTATTTCCTTGTAAAGCATCGGAGATATGATTGAAGACTTAGTCAAACATATTTTAGGCTCTAATGTTTTGACAAACAGGTACCATACTCACTCAGATAAAATGACTTTCTACATAGATGGAGAAACCCTTATGAAAATTGACCAGTAGGTACTAATTGGTATATGATTATAGTGCATTCAAAGTGGATGTGTGAAAGCACTATGAGCTATTCTTATGCTACCAAGAATGTGTTATCTGCCCATTCGAACAGATTACACAAGTAGAAGAGAATGACAAAGATGGGCTAAGATATTTTGTCTATTTTGGCCAAAGGACCAGAATAATATTCATCAAAGGTGGAAATAGCAAAGCATCAATGCTCCAACGGTGAAAATATTTACATGTGATCATAGATCCCAGTCTGGTATGTTATGTGTTTTACTTAATTCTGTGTGTTGGGACACTGGTTCGTCCTGACATACACACATTGCTGGTGGGTAAGTGGTTATAAAGGAAGTGGGGGGGAGCAGAGCTTCCGGCCTCTTACTACTCCCATCCTCGGAGTGGATATGTAACTTAGATTTGGGGCACCTGGCCAAATGTGTTGACTCTCAGCATGATTATTCGAAAATCACCCGTGGTAAAATACCTGCCTCCAAAGCCATGGAAAAGAAAAAGAGGAAGTATTCTAAAAAAGAAGGCAAGTAGTATCTACTGAGTTTGAATAGTTACTTTAAAACCATAAATCCCATTCTGCTGAGTGGGTTTAGCTCAATCACTGTTCCTTGGAGAGAGCTGAACCATCAGATAAATAATTAAAGAACATATTTTCGATTAAAGAACATATTTTTCTTCTAGCTAAATTTCAAAACATTGAATGGGGAGTAATTTAATCTAAATCCCAAATCAAGGCCTGATTAACATAGGGTCTAATGGAACTGATGCTCCAGATTCATGCCCATGAAATAAGCCCACTGCTAAAAAAACAAAAAAGAGCATAAAGTTGACTTGCAAATGCTCTTGATGCTTTAATCTATCTACATTGTGGCACATCCCCTTTCTGCTATGCTCACTACATCCACCTTTTTCTCTGACCAAAACTGCAAACCAAGAGTGTTTGCCTGCTAGTAAGAAGGGAGGGAGAGGAGTGGACAAGTAAGTGCTCGGGGACACCTGAGAACTATTCCCAGAAAGCATAGCACGAGTGCATAATTAGATCAAAACCACAAACCACAAGGGAAACAATTAATGAGTGCTTCCCTGGGTGGCCGCCTTTCGTATAGACGAACACCACCAGGGGGAGCATTCGTGGATTGTTTCCCCCTTGTTAATTTCCTGAAAGTGGACCTCCCCAGTGCCCCATTAGAACATTTACACCAATTAATCAGAATTTTCGCACTCGCAACATAGAATTCCGGTTTCTGGTTCCAACTCTTCGCGCCAAGAAAGGATGACGAAACACCTACTCCACACCTTAACAGGATCATAGGATACTCCACACCTGAACAGGACCACAGGATCATCGGTAACTCTCACAGGATCCAACCATGAACTGAGGGCTCTGCCCTATTTATAGAGACTAAGGGGGGACGGGGGGAATATTGTATGAATTTTTGGTATTGATTATTTTTATTGCTGTATCATTTGATTTTGGTCCCTGAGGAAGTTCCCAATCATAGGAATGAAAGGCGTAGGACCTATCCTCTATTTTATCTTTTGTGGCTAATATATATGGCCTCCTTTTTACAATAAATGTATACATTTATTTTACCTATATCTACCAGAGTCTCATTCCATACCTTGGTCCGCTTTGATTTCAAATGGAGACGTTTAGCCTCCCAAGTTTATCGGGGCAGGCACCTTTTGGGCGCACTATTCATCTTGATCTCATGAGTGCATTATAATCTCAGCGCATTAGTATTTGTTTTACTGTATTACACTATGTGTATTTTTTTGTTCCTGCTTTAGATTGCATACAGCCATTTCACATTTTCTTCTGTATTGATATATAGGTGTGAAACTGCAAGGGAAGTAATTAATGAGTGCTTCCCTGGGTGACTGCCATTCATATAGCTGAACACCAGTCAGGGGGAGCATTCATACCCCAAAAGAAGATGCAAACCCTTGTCTGGGTTTCACACCAGGACCTCGCAAACAGAGACTAGTCAATCAAGGGACTGAGGTGAGGGTCCCTGAGATTGGTGTGGGCACTTTTGGGGCACTGGTGAGTTTGGCTGGCTTTCATGGGTCTGAGGGACAAAGAGACAAACTCTTTTCCCGTGGACGGGCTTTTCTGTGCCTGGTAGACAAAGTGACGATCCCTTTGTCCCACGCCTAGACTCCCAGGCACAGAGACTCTTGGGAAGAAGATCCCTGGCGGTTGGTGTGCGATACCCTATGGGTTTAGTGGTGGGCTTTGGGGAGAAAGGGAACAGTGTTCCTTCCCATGCTGGGGCCCCAGGGAGGCAGAGGATTTTGGGATGTGTCCTTGCATGTTTGCATGGTAAATCCCTTGCCTGGGACTATGCATTAAAGTTGTGTGCGTCATTCAGTTACTAGGGGGAAATGGGTCGATTTGTATTTTACATGGTTCCTGACCGGCTGAAGAAAGGGAATTAGCTGAGGTAACCTGTGGTCCTCTACACCGTCCTCATGGATAAGGAAGGAACCCTCCCAGATGGGTGAACCCGAAGGTAGACATGAACAAAAGAAATCGGACACCAAACACCAGCAGTGGCATCAATCCTAAGTGCTCAACCAGACCTCAACTGATCAGTTTTAGACTTTCTAATCCACAATTCTCTGAGCTCTGGTCACTGGAAACATCTGAGAGAGACATCACTGAGGCACTACTGGCTCAAGGGGCAACTAACTCACCAATCTGCAAGGCAGCATTGAAACATATGGAAAAGGCAACTCTAAACAGAAGAACTTCAAAGGGGAAAAAACAAATTGATGGAAGAGCCCCACACAAAGTTCTGAGTAAGGGGACAGCAAGCATACGATGGACGTCCTCCACCCATTCCCTTCTCCAACCCCGTAATATTCGTTGAACTAGGAAGGACTTAGTAACATCCTCCAATTCCATAAACTGCATTAGGAAGGAAAGGACTGACATGTTGCGTTCCACCGAAGCCACTGATGCTCAGGTAGAACTCAGGGAGGACAGAAAAGCCAGCGTAGTGCACAACCTACCGCTGGATGATAACAAATTGAACTCCCCTACCAAACCTGAGATCCACTGTTCCCATATCGACCCATGCGCGTCGGTTCTCAGAGCTACTTCCCGAAAACAATCCCACTGCAGATGAGACAGAGAATCTGCAATAAAATTATCGACCCCGGGAACATGAAATGCATGACCATATGTTATACTCCAAGCATCGCAACACCAATTGACATAACAGAGCTAATACTATGGCCTTTGTTGTTTTATTGTAGATCTTTATTACTCTATATATAGCTTTTGTTGTTTTATTGTAGATACATTTTTGTACAGTTTTTTATTTGAGGAATCATTATGCGATCTACTACACCTCAAAGGGTCAATTTTATTGCACTTGAGCACTGCACTTTAAGGGTGTGTACTGTTTAGTTTAATATGGGGGAGAACCCTGACGACAGCCGATTTACAACATGGACAAAGCTCATGTTGTCCGTCCAGAAGAGAACCTGCGTATTCACGAAAATAGAACCCCATAGCTCAACTGCCACAATGATGGGAAACAATTCCAGGCAGGTTAGGTTGCTGAGTACGTCTTCCCCAGCCCAAGTCGAAGGTCACCGACTCGCGCACCAGTGGCCCTGGAAATATGCACCGAAACCGATATATCCTGAAGCATCGATCAACAGTTCCAGGGAAACAATTGATATAGATTCAGTACGCTAATAGGTATGCCCTAAATACCCTACCCGTAGGCATGACACGGCATGCAAAATTTAAGTGTCCAAGCAGAGATTGCAATTGACTAAGCTGAACCTTACAGGAACCCCGAAGCAAATCCACCATAGATGACAATACCCACAATTTATCCTCCGGAAGACAAAATTCACGTTGAACCGAATCAATTTCGATTCCCAAAAAGGAGATAACCATGCTTGGACCTTGCATTTTTCCTTATGCGATGGGAACACCTATATTGAACATAGCCTCCCAAAACTGACCTAACAAGGATAGGCACGTCGTCAAGGTAGTGAAGTAGAGAAAGGCTACCCGACACGCGTAACACAATCCTCTCTAGAAAGGAACTAAACAACTCAAAATAATAACACGAAAGAGAAAACCCCACCTTGGAACTGGCAACCCAAAAGATGAAATCAATCCTGATGAACCAGTAACAAATGGAACGCAGATTGGATATTGGATTTGGCTAGCAGGGTCCCTTGCCCTGCATCACGAACCAACTCCAATGCCCTATCAAAGGATGCATATTGAATCCGACAATAATCCTTTGATATGCCATCATTAACCGACGTTCCAACGGGGAAGGAAAGGTGGTGAATTAACCTAAAAGCGTCCGGTTCTTTTTTAGGGACCAAACGCAGGGGATACCCGCAAGTTGTCAAACTGCAGGTGGGAAAAAGGACCAGCCATACAGCCCAAGCTCACTTCCTTCCTCAACTTATCCACTAAAATAGCTTCCTTTCCATGAACCGATGATTCGGAGAAAACGACAACTCTGAAAATGCTTGAAATGGGATAATAAAACCTTTTGTAAAACCTTCCGAAAGCATTTCCGCTACTCAACGTTTAGGATATTGTACGATCCATGGACAGAGCCTTTCTGCCTTCATCCTTGAAAGCCGATCTAAGCAAAGGTTTTCCCCGCTTAAAACAGCGCACTGCCGGTTGGGCTCCTCCACAATGGTAGCATTGAACCAGCAGCTACTTTACCATCTATAATGGCTCTCATTGAAGAGCTAGCAAATGCCTTTTTTGTGTTCCACCGACCCTCCGACAGTAGCGCCGGCGGGTGCTGGAAATGTCGCAGGTGGCACGGCGTCATCAATAACAGCCATAAATTACCGTCCTGTACACCAAAATCTAGATTAGGCCGAACCACTATTTTTTGTCTAAATTGCTGGTCATATTTGAACCAACATTGACCCCCATAGACTTTGTAGGCCCTCCCTCGTTAAATCTAAGTTTGCAAAGAGGGAAGGGGCCCGCTCCGAGAAACTACTTGATAGGATACTAGCAAAAGTAACAAAATCTTGGAGCTAATTTCTGAAAGTCTGACCTTCTTCTCACATAGGAATTTGCAGTTTCGTGCCGCAAACCAGCAGCGCTCTGTCCCAGACTCGGTGAAACCTCAGGTACTGCCCTTGGATGCCTCACAGTACGAGGAGACAGCCTAGATGGAAGCCTGGAGCAACAGCCCATCTTCTAGGCAGAGGAGAAGCCACATCAGAAACCAGTACCACTGGCTGAGGATCAGGCAAGACACCCTGCAACAAGAAAGTGTAGGAGTCCGCTCCATGGGTCCTATGGAAGGACTGCAACGGCGTAAGTTACGCTTCCCTAGTCATGTTAGCTTCTCCAGCCATTATTAAATTAGGATAATAACAGAAATGATTAATGAGTAATAAAATTTCCTTATTTCTGACAGGAAATCACCACAGCAAAAAGCACCACCAGGATCCTTTGGCTGTGCTACAATGGACTAGTGAGTTCTCCCAGAATTCCCGGCACCTAGCTCTTGTCACACACATTGTAACAATTTTGTTACCATACCAACCTCTCTGGCCAGCAGTCATGTTCTGGGGTTGGCCTTTATAGGGTAAATATAGAGAACATAAAATGTGGCATTAAGTAATGCAGCATTTAATACATTTTGTTGTGATAAGATACTAACTAAACAAGTTTCTATTATTTAAGGTGTTGTGGTTTTTGCTGTTGCATATAAATTGTACATAATGCAAACTCTTTAGGCAGAATCACCTGTGCTCATGATAGCTATGCTTTTAACACTGAAGCTGTTTGGAACCATTACTTTTTTAGACTATGTTCAATGATTCTCAGCCAGACAGATGGTACCAAAACCAATAATCACTAACTATTGTGGTATATGCTATTTAGAGTTAAAAACACATCGCGATAACTTCCTGTGTGATGTCACATGAAATATTTGAGAAGTTAAGGTTTATGTATAAATAGCAGTTCTTGAATCAAGTTCTAAAACTCAAGAAATATCATGGAAAATGCTGGAATGTTCTTTTTCTGAGAACTGTACATTTAGAACATTGCTCCAGGATTGTTCTTTATCGATAAACCTTATTGTGTCAGCAGCCCTTGGATTGTCTGCTGTCCAATATGTCCGCTTGGAAGCCTGTGACTAGCAGATTAGAAGCAGCTCTGCCAGCATCCGTATGATTTGATTTTCCCAAACAGATGTAGCTCTGGAAAAAAATCTAAAATTTATGTTGTAAGAACTGTAATAAAAAATGATAACACAACAATAGACATGACAGCTTTTTTTGCTGAAGCACTAAATGGCACACCTTCTATCATCTCAATATCTTTCCAAAGTCTACAGCATTTTATGATTAAGTTGCACAGTATGATGTGAGTTTAAATAACTCTATTTACTTACAGTCTCTTAAACGAGGCACATGTTAGAATATAAGTTTTTAATTAGGGAAAGTGGAATGTATGTAATATGAAAGAACGGATCAAACATCCTTCAGTCTCAAATATTTCTCAGTCTGCTTTTGATATATTACATATCCATGTATGCTACGAGTATAAACCAGTCTCTCTTGGAGATATAACTATAACTCCCCAGACATTCAATGAGTATGGCATTCAAGGGCATAACATATGAATGTCCAAAACGCAGAAGCAATTTTCTCTGAATATTTTGACAGATTTGTGTTTGGTATATTTTACAGTAACCTTCACATACAATTGCACTGTGTATTTAGGTGTCTACTTTTTCTGATTTAAAATATAATGCTTGTTTTGCAGATATCATTTACACTTATTGCCAGAGACAATGACGTCATGTTACATCCAATATTTATACCCAAGAGGAAAACTGATGGAGATGAATTGGAGGGTATAGAGAGAAAAAATAGATGTCTGGAGAGGAGATATAAGAGTGGTATGAAATAATATATGTGAAGATTTTTGTAGTACAGCACTGCTCATCTGATACTTTTGTCCATACAGCCAATTTAAATGGCCTGGCTGCAGACAGCCCCCTGAATTTAATTGGTAAAGACAGATGACCCGCCATGATGATGTCACTTGTTACTGAGTGTAATAGGGAGTCTGTGTATGCGTGTATCAAATCTCTCCTTAGTATGAGACAACTAAAATGATCTGCCAATCAACGAGTTGTATTTCATTTAGTTACTTATATGTACTTTTAGAAGTAGAAAGTCAAAATTTTAAAATATATTACTTTTAAGCAAAATATGAATATGGATATATAATGCTAATTAACACATTCATATACATTTGATTTAATTATTTTCTTTACTTCTCTAAATTTGATTTTCAATCATATCTACCTCTAACCTCTGATGCTCACCTTAAAGACTTTTCTAGGGCTGTGCTGTTCCTATGGAATGCCCTTCCCCTCTACGTTAGACTTTCATCCAATCTCCACTCCTTCAAAAAATCTTTGTAAACTTACTTCTTTGGGAAAACATATTAATTAAACTGTGAACAGCTTTTCCTCCCAGCACCCTGATTCCGCTCCTGCAACTGTCATCAAAACAAAACACTAAGCCCTCAATGAACACTATCCTAGCAACCTACTTTTTTACCCTTACCTTTTGTGTCACTATACCTCACTCCCTCTGTCATGTAAGCTCATTGAGCAGGGCCCTCAACCCCTCTGTTCCTGTGTGTCCAACGCGTCTGGTTACAACTACATGTCTGTTCGTTCACCTATTGTACAGCACCACACAACTTGTTGGCGCTCTATAAATAATAATAATAATAATATCTATATTTAGTTCACCCAGTTTTTTAAAAACATATATTAGTTTAAACTGACAGTAAAATACAGCATAATAGCTGCCTGGCTTTCAGGTATCAAGATCCCAATCTCAGGGCAAAATATATATAAAAAAACTCTTGGGGGTTGCTTTGACAATGTTAGGGCAGGTCCTGAAAAGGAATCATTGCCATATACTAAGCAGATCTATCCATTTCTTACTATGAAAAAAAAAAAACCCAGTAAACGTACTGTTACTGACCTGGTAGACCTATCAGTTGCTGTAACCCAATAGCAGGGAATTACCCTTAAAAACACAACTTCTATGGGAACGATTGTAGGATGTCTGTGGTGGCACAGCAGCTTTAGTAATGAAATCAAGAAATCTAAAGAAAGTCCAAGGCATATGTCCAAGGGGACAAGGCAAAAGTGAGGTCAGATGGTCTAAGGTCACAGAAGGCAGCAAAGGTTCATAAATTGATAAACATAGTCAAGCCCAAGTGGCCCAGTGAGCAGGACACCAGGTAACTTTATCCAAAACTTCAGAACAACTAAGCACAGGACTGAGCAAGCTGAAACTTTGTATAAAGGTTTAATGTTCTTCCTGGAGGTGCCATGTCACTGTCATAAATGATACCAGTTCCAACAGCTCTACCTTAGCACATTCTTACAGCAGCAACTGAGGCCAGAATTTCAACCCCATAAGCTTGACAGCCACAGCATGGCATGCAGCAGGTAAAGGACTTCCCCGTAGGCCTTCGTGACTCAATCACAGAAAAACATTATGGTTAGATTCCAGATATTAGCTTACACCACCATTCTAGGAGGTCTGTGGTGGCACAGGGGCTTTAGTAATGAAATCAAGAAATATAAACAAAGTTCAGGGGAAATGTTGACGGGGACAAAGGCAAAAGTGAGGTCAAAAGGCAAAAGTGAGGTTTGATATTGGTATATACCCAAATTTACTACATTCATAGTACAAAACACAGATACCACATATAAGGTTTTCATTTCTTATATAACAAATCCTTGGAACCTTGGAATTTTTATATGTATTTAGAATTTGTCACTGTCAGAAATGATACCAGCTGCAACAGCTCTACCTTAGCACATTCTTACAGCAGCAACTGAGGCCAGAATTTCAACCCCATAAGCTTGACAGCCACAGCATGGCATGCAGCAGGTAAGGGACTTCCCCGTAGGCCTTCGTGACTCAAGCACAGAAAAACATTATGGTTAGCTTCCATATATTAGCTTATACCACCATTCTAGGAGGTCTGTGGTGGCACAGGGGCTTTAGTAATGAAATCAAGAAATATAAACAAAGTTCAAGGGAAATGTTGACGGGGACAAAGACAAAAGTGATGTCAAAAGGCAAAAGTGAGGTTTGATATTGGTATATACCCACATTTACTACATTCATAGTACAAAACACAGATACCACATATAAGGTTTTAATTTTTTATATAACAAAATCTTGGAACCTTGGAATTTTTATATGTATTTATAATTTTTGGCTATTTATAATATTTGAATGAAAACCGAATTAGATGATTAGGATTTATAATTCTCTGAAAATTACTTGCCATCTCTTTTATCTTTTCCCACTAATATATTTTGTGGTACTGGTTTATTATATCTTCACCTCTAGTAATTTATATTTATTGAGGGTTTGTTTTATTATGTTTTGCCTTTCAAATGATATAATATTTTAGGATTCACTTTTAATATGATTTAATATTTAGAAAAACATTTTAGTATTTAATATGGCAATATTGGTTGCGATATCAACATATTTATATCAATATTATTTTATATATAATATATTCTTCCATCTGATAATTTTTTTTAAATTTTAATTTAAAAAAAAATAATTTTAACGGTTTATCCAATAATACTAAATCATTTGAAAAGCTGATGCTAAAAAATAAATTGAGGAGTAAAATTTTAAGTTTGTGTACAGTATTACAGCCATCCAACAGTAACAGCAGTTGTTGAGTGAAGTATGGGTAAAACTTGTCACCTGTCATGTAAATTAACCCTTCATCTTCTGAACAAGGGATTTAGAATGTCGTATTGATTGTTTTTTTTTTTCAAAACCCCATCCATCACAAGGGGATCAGAAGTCTTCTAGTTGTATTTATTTCTATCTCATCCAGCATTTGTTTGGTTTCTTAGTTGCCGTGGACACGTTATTTACAGCATTCTATTTAACCCCTTAAGCGTCAAACCTCTGGAATAAAAGGGAATCATGACATGTCACACATGTCATGTGTCTTTAAGGGGTTAAGGGTTAACCCACAGCAGTTAGAAGGTTAAGTAGTAATGTAATGTTTAAAGATTCAGAGAGGATTAGATGGATAGCTTTCACTATATAGGATTTTTTTCCCCACCAGTTTTAGGCACCCATTAAGTTTACACCAGTTATTGAAGTTTTTTGGGACACTAAATGCCATGGGGATATTGTTAAAGAATGATTGACATTTTTGTTATTTCAGAATAACCCTATAAGGACCAGAGCAATATTAAACGTTTTAGCTATGACTATTCATTTATCTGCGATTTTTACTTTTTGTGAACCAACACAAATTGAGTACTTTTTTAAAGGATGAATATGCCTTTGTTTCAATTATATTCAATTAATATTTATTCCTTTTCTGTGTGATCATATTATATGTTCCAATTCTGTATATTTATAATCATATATAACCCATCATGAAACAAATGATTAATGCATAAATATAAAAATGTTTATAAAATATTATTGGTTTACAATGTAGACATAGACAACAAGTGCAGCTAAACAAAAACAACATAATGTTTCATCTACCATGTTACGCTAAATGCCGAGGGATCTATTTCGAAAGTTACAGGTAACTAAGAGAGAAAACTTTTTACAATAAGAAAGAAACAATGTTCAAACACATCCCTTTCAATCTTCTTGGAATTGTTGCAAAAAAAAAAAAAGAGTACCATTTCTGCTACAAAACTCTAGTCAATTAGGGGTCAATTCAAGTCATCAAACCCCTGTTATGGTCAGATAATGTTTCTATGTTGTTATTATCAGTATTATTCAGTTCCAGCAGCAGAAATACACCAGGAAAGAGTCTTGAAAGATCCAGCTGCCTACGATGTTTCTCTCATGTCCTGTCACCATCCATTCCATTATACAATTATGTGACCTACTTTAATATAACATTGCTTTGTGGAAATACCATAGATGTCCTGACAGGTCATTGGTTTTTAAGAGGTTCCTGTTTTTTACAGTCGCTACTCATTAATAAATAAGAAGGTCAATTCTAAAGTAAAATAAATTATAAATCATTAGAGATTTCTGAATAGAATTTATAAAGTGTATATATATATATATATATATATATATATATTTTACATTATATATAGGAGAATTTTGCCTCTCGTAGTCAACCTTACCCCTTCACAAATTTTATTTGGTTGGCCTAGAGTTTACACGGATAGGTCTCAACAGAATATTTTATGGTTTCTTTTAAATGAGGACAATGACTTATTACGTAGATTTTGGAAACAGCCTGAGACTCCTACTACACAGGACTGGGTAAACAAAGTAGAGGATATGAGAGTTATGAAAGGACTACATTGGGGAGCAAGAGGCTGTCTTAGTAAATATATGAAGGTTTGGAAACCATAGATTGATCATTGGAGAAATACTTCTTCTTAAGATGAAAATACTGGACAGTCTTGTGGTGGAATATATAGCAAATTAGCCTATTATTGGCAATTCATTTATATAAATAATTTATTTATTAATTATTGTTCTTTTTCCTTCTCGTTTATGTTATGAATGTAATTATTTATGTTTGTACATGGTTGATGTTGTTGATTAAAATGGACAATGAAGATCAAATTATGTATAAAACAAAATAGACTTCCACAATGCTATGCCAGATGGAGATCTACCATTTGCCCATCCTTGCAGGGCTGTGTTTGTAAGCAGTGTTTATTGTGAAGTTTGAATGCAGGTTGTGTGTTTGTATGTAATGTTTGTGTTTAATTGCAGAGGTGTGTTTGCATGTGGTGTTGTCATTTGATTGCTGGAATGTGTTCACATGCACACATCCACTGCCATATACATACTTACACAGATATACATACACCATAGGCTTGCGCACGGGGTGTGCCGGGTGTGCCTGGGCACACCCTAATCCCTGTGGCACGCGCTATGTGCCTCCTTCCATGGGCCGGTGAGGGAGATCAGAGATCTCCCTCACCAACCCACAGGCAGGGAGGGAGGCAGGAGAGGACCCGGGGAGCTCTTGTCAGCAGCTCCGCCGGGTTTCTCTTGCGCGGTTACCGCAGCAACGCTCAGATTTCGCGAGAGTGACCACTTGCCCCAAACGGAGGAGCACAGTCCCCCCTCCCTACATAAGGTAAGAAGGGAGGGGGGATATTAACTAAATGGCCCCCACACATTACACACAAACATACAGCACTCACACTGACAGCACCCTTAAACATACACACAGCACACACTAACAGCACCCTTATACACAGCACCCTCACACACACAACACCCTTACACACACACAGCACACACTAACAGCACCCTCACACTAACAACACCCTTACACACACAGCACCCTCACACATACACACACACACAGCACACACTAACAACACCCTTACACACACAGCACCCTTACACACAGCACCCTCACACACAAACAAAGCACACACACACAGCACCCTCACACACAAAGCACACACTAACAGCACCCTCACACACACACACACACACACACACTAACAGCACCCTCACACACACAGCAGTGTGTGTGTGTATGTATATATATATATACGCGGCGTGTGTGTTTCTGCTTTAGGGTGCACACCCTTATACAATAGGCTGCGCACGCCTATGACATACATATTAACACACACACAGATACACACTGACACATACACACACTGGCACACACATAAATAAGCACACTGAAACTGTGACAGGCCACCTGGTCACCTTGTTAGAATACCGGACTCCCCAGCTGGCTCTAATCTGGCATCTCCCATCTCCTTTGTCTTCTCTATGCTTCTTCGCAGCTCACTCAGCAGCTGAGAGGAAGTGACCTTGTCTCTCACTTCCTCCAAGCATCACCAATGCAAAAGGAGATCAGTCACACTGTTAAAGGGCCACAGACCCTGTTGAGCAATATTCATCAAGTGGCCCTAAGTGTATGGGTACTAAATGGGCCCACCAGTGTGCAGACCCTGGTGCTGCTGCATCGGTAGTAGTTCTGCTGCTGATAAACATGTGTATAAATGCATAGTTCATATAATTATATACATGGATGTACAGGATGAAGGATGATGTGAGTCACATTATTATCATAATTTATAAGGATGATATCACCATTATGAGTAACAGAATAAACAATATCTCAGCAACTTTCTTCTGATTGCATGGTAAGTAAAATCTTGAACCTTTGATCTTATGGTTAATGCCTCCGGGACCTCTCAATACATGGTTCACTGATGTATATCCTCATACTCTCATTCTCATACATTTTAACTCCTACTGAGGTGCTTCTGAAATAGCACATTTATCTAGGGCCAATGGGTGTGAGAAGCCTCACAGAGGCACCTCTTAGAAGGAGCACACGACTCATGTTAGCATGCCCCTTCAGTGACTGACGTTACATAATAAAGCTATTTTTGTAGTATGCCTGTCCAAATATTTGTATATTTTGCAAACTCAGTACAAATCCCCAACTTTTCCAGCTGTTCGGGAGTCTTTGTCATGGATGCACACATGCGTGGTCAAGCAATCGAGTCTGACAGTTCCTTTTACAGACTATAAACAGGGCTGTCCGTAATCAGTTTAGGTGCTCATTCCATTCGTCCTGTATGAGAGACTAAATTGTTGACAGGTGCTTAATTACATATCCCAAAAACCCATGCTGGGCTATATGAGATAAATGCAGGCTCTGCCGAGAAAAGGACAAAAGGCTCCTGCAAATTAGGTCTTCAAATGCAGAAATGTTAGATTTTTTTATTTATTTTTTATTTTTTATTTATTGTTAAAAAATGCATCATCTATACTGACCTCTACAGCACATTTGTGGCATGGCACCAAACCTTTCCATAAGTGTTAAGGTATGCTTGTGCAAGTCCAAGCATCTGATTACCAAAAGTTCCATACAAGTGACTATGGGTCAAGGTAATTTCTATTATTAGATCAGTCTGAACCTTAATGGTCTGCCAGATTATGCAAACTCTAAATATGTAAAAAAAGAAATTCTAAATACAAATGAAAAATTACACAACCAAATGCTTACTTTTAATTAGGTACTATAATAATCAACACTTTATCTAGCAGTTCCTCTTTAAGTAAAAATCTTACATCACGTCATTAATTCTTCAGCATAATACCTAAAAAAATTTGATTAATACGAAATTAAAATTCACATTGTCAGTTAACTAGTCTTTCTTTAAGCAGTTTATACAAACACAAAATTAGACTATATCTGTAGAAAATGCTGTCTTGAGTATTTATATCTTTTACATAGTATTGTGGGAAAGTTATGGAAACATATTTTTTCAGAGCTTCTCTGCCCAATATATTCTTTTTTTGCATTTTCTTGTGATAAAGTGTTAATGAGTACTTAGTAATCAGTGGGGATATTTTGTAATTTCACGATCTCACTGAAACTTTAATAATGTCGAGCTTAATCTCTGTAATTATATATTTGTTTTATATGTTGGTATATTACTTCTGCCTCTTGAATTCATTTTATTCTTACCTGTCCCACTCTCCTCAACTCTCATCAGCCCTCAAAGGTATTTAGAAAATGTGTGACGTAGAGATAAGACCGGTGGTCAGTTACTGTGATTCTAAATAATAATTTGGCAGATAATGTTATCGATCCCATTTCATGTGGGGCACCGTTACACAATATCACTGTAAAAACATTGATTATAACAAAGAAACTTTTATAGTAATAACGTAAGTTAAAATAAATAAAAAACCAATAATTTCACTATTTTGTCATATGTATGATAAAATGAAAAAAAAATTTCAATAAAAAGAATAAGAAAAAAAAATAAAAAAATAAGAAAACAAACATGAGTCAATCAAGTCGACCTTTCGCATGGCAGCTAAGAATTATGCTGCCTAAAAAAAAATCAAATTACTTATTTTTGTTTATTCTTTCTTTTTTGCTCATACATCATTGTGTGATATTCCAATGTCTTTGATTTCCAAACATATATTTCAATATTACTATGTATTGTCTCTGGTAAAACCTTCTCTGAATAAAAAAAAAATTGCATAGTACATTCCAACAGCCTATAATATAGCAAATAACTATTCACGCATGTTCAGACCAAAAAAATGTATTAAAAATAGTAATATTGTACCGTACAGCGCAGAATAGCATAAAATCTATTCCATTTTAGCGCACATTGACGAAAGGTTCACTATATTATCAAATTCAAATTTAGCAACATTTACTAATTTGAGATAAAAAGCAAAGGTAATGTAGTCTGGTTTTGATAATCAAATATGATGTTAACACTCTGCAGTGATATAATTAACTATAATCTGTTTTATGGATTATTAATCAGGCAACGGCATGTGCGGTATTAACACATCATCCTCTTTTGATAGTAGTCAACAAATCTCAGCATGTGGTCAATACACAGTATTGATCTGGGTTGTCTAAAGGTTTATCTCCAGTTAGCTTTATAGAACTTCATCTTTCACGACACTTAGTAAGGAGAGCAACAGGTCTCCTTCTTAAAATGTGAATTTATTCCCTTTTTGTTTTACAGAAGAAATGGCACAAGTAAGTTGATAAAATAAGATTGAACACAAAGGAAAATCTGTGATGAACAGAGTTTGCTATATTTTTGCCATCTTTAGTATTTTTAATGCTGAAAGCCACTTGTCAACTCACCGCTTCTTCTATGCATACATTTGAAAAGATAATTAAAATCCGTTAGAATTCATGTTGTGTTACTTACTTAAGTGTGAATTGTCATGAATTCAAATATTATGACAAACTAGCAAAACTAAAAACATTCTTAAAATCAGCTTTTTTTTCATCTCAGGAAATTCACATTACTTTCACTTTGAGTTCCTGACAAATCACAATTAAAGAACACTCCAGATACCACATCACTTGCTGAAATGCTTTATGTGGGAAGAGTGTGCCTTAATCTTTTCATTTTGAAAAATGTGCAGATATCAATAGAAAGTGTCACATTTATAGACTAACTTTGTTACACAACAACAGACAATCAGTCTTGTTACTTCCTGGTTTGGTTAGCTCAGTGAAGCTAAACTCAAGAGGCAGCACTTGCTCCGAGCACATGCCTTGCAAATACTTCCCATTGAGCTGCATTAAAAAGACTGTGATTGGACAGCCACAGAAAGTCTGGGCATGGTTAGAAGGGGAGGGCTTGCAAAGGCTGCAGAGAAGAGATCTTAAGCTTTTGTAAGCCATTTTTAGATACACTTCAAATTAAAAAAATGCTAAATGAAGCGCATGCATGTTTTTATTGGGTTATATCTACTAAATGTTGATTTTGTTTTGCATTTGAGCAGTGTAGTATCCCTTTAAGTGAGTAATACTTTTGTATATATTTTATTTGTTTTGTGTAACAGGGTATATTATGGGTATATTAGTTATTAAACACAGACACACACACACAAACACACACACACAATTTATGTTTTATAACTGCAATGTAATACTAACTCTGTATTTAAGATTTGTAGTTTTTCTGTAATATTTTGACAACTAGTGGTGCTTTTAATTTGCTTGGGTAATATTAGAAACATTACGCCAGAATTAGTGTACATTTTAGTTTGTTTTCAATCAATAAAGCCATAATGATTGAGAAGCAATAATATTCTCTCTTAAACATCCTTTTTTCCCATTAGGGAAATTTAAGATTATTTTAGTGCATGGTGTTCAACTCAAGGAAAATGCATCTTTTCTAGCATATGGCCTGTGCATTAATGAAGGAATATGCAGTGATCACTGTGCACTCTTATAAAAGTGCACTGAACTGCATTAGCCGACAGATAGATGCTTTCTCTATGATTATCATGGCATGGGTTATTACATACACAGCGTGTATTTAACAACCATTCTTGCATAGGGAAGGTACATATATTTAACGGCAAAATGGGCAGTTATCCAGTGAATGGTTTTCTAATTGAAAAAAGTTGAATTTGAACAGGTATGATTACGAATTGTTCTTAATAGTACATCAGTAGCCATTGTCTTTAGAGTATTTATGCATGCAGAATATTACACACGAAATATAAAACCAATCGAAATATTAAACAATTTGACCATTTTGCAACTAAGAAATGTTCTTTCTGACATATCTGTATACTATAGAATAATTAAGAAGTGGTTTACAGTACTCAAGGCAAGAGAGAACAGCAGCATGGACAAGCACCTTAGCTGTATCAGGCATAACACACAGTCATACACATACACAGCAACATACAGTCACATGTACACAGTCAAATACAGTCATGCACAGTCACACATAGTCACTCACAATCAGATACACACAGTCACATATACCTACAGATAGTCATAAACAATCACATGCACACAATCACATACAGTCACACAGTCACAAAGGCAGTCATATACAGTCAGGTGAATAAATATTGGGACATCAACACAATTCTAATCCTTTTGGCTCTATACACCACCACAATGGATTTGAAATGAAATGAACAAACTGCAGACTTTAACTGCAGACTTTCAGCTTTAATTTGAGGGTATTTACATCCAAATCAGGTGAACGGTGTAGGAATTACAACAGTTTGTATATGTTCCTCCCACTTTTCAAGGGACCAAAAGTAATGGGACAATTGGCTGCTCAGCTGTTCCATGGCAAGATGTGTGTCATTCCCTCATTATCCCATTTACAAGGAGCAGATAAAAGGTCCAGAGTTCATTTCAAGTGTGCTATTTGCATTTGGAATCTGTTGCTGTCAACTCTCAATATGAGATCCAAAGAGCTGTCACTATCAGTGAAGCAAGCCATCATTAGGCTGAAAAAAACAAAACAAACCCATCAGAGAGAGAGCAAAAACATTAGGTGTGGCCAAATCAACTGTTTGGAACATCATTAAAAAGAAAGAGCGCACCGGTGAGCTCAGCAACACCAAAAGACCCGGAAGACCACGGAAAATAACTGTGGTGGATGACCGAAGAACCAAATAATTTTTTCCCTGGTGAAGAAAACACCCTTCACAACAGGTCCTAGGTCCTGCACGACCACTTCACAAATAGTGAAGGAAAAACGTGAATTGGGGCACACCTGGAACATGCATTTCTCAGTAATGATGCTGTAGAGACCAAAATGTATACAATCTACAGATTAAGGAACAGCTCACACATAAAAATACAGTTTTAAATCTTACAAGGCTACTTAAAATCATCTATTTATGCAAACAAATATGGGGGTTCAGTTTCACCATATGGCCAGTACTAGCACTATTTAATTTGTCTCCCATGTTGAAATTAATGTAGGACCCACTGATATTGAGGTAGTGTGACGTGGTACTGAGCCCGCAACTTATCTAGAGTAAAGTTAAAAAAAATAGTAATTATAAGAGGAAATGTACAGTGTATCTTAAAAAAATTAAAATATAGGGTTCAAAGTGAGGGCAGTTTAGTTTTTTATTTAAGGTGGAGGTTACTTGAAAGTGGGAGGAGTTACCTATTAAGCTCATATTATATATATATTTTGCTTTAAAAACATGTTTCTCTTTAGCATCTTATGTAAATGTTTCTTCTTTTTTTATATTGTACACTATAACATTCTGTGCTTCCAGACACACTCAGTGCATGGTCCTCAATGGTTTGTTTTAGGATTTTTCTTGGTTTAATTCAAATTTACGTTTATTCAAGGTCACTTAATCTTTTGGTCTTACAAATGTGAAGCTTTTTGATGATATCCATAATTCCTTCTCTCTCCCCGGATTTACCAATTAAACTATTGAGAGATACTGAGAATGCTTGGCAGCAGACTCGCTCAGAACGACTAAGACACATCTAAGGCTCCATTTTGATAAAACAGAATTCATATATTTCCTTTCGAATAATCGCCATCCCTCAGAGTCTCAACTAGTCTTGAGATTAGGTAGCACAGCAGAATTAATTTGAGGTAAATTGCATAATCTAGCAGTTGGTGTAGATGTCTCTGTATGTTTATGTCATATTTTGATTTCTGGATTTTAAATGTATACACTATTTCTCCTTGAGATAAAAACACATACTGTCTACGATCAGGCACTTTGCTATTCACACTGGAAAGAATTTTTAAAGCTAAATATATGCAGGTTCTTAAATAGATATAGTATTCATGGTAAAAAAAAACTGAATAAAAAGAGTATAAATTAATTTATATAGAAATTAAGTAAAATTAGATGCACGCTGTATTGTTCAGTAAAATTCATGTGCAATGCAAACAAACATGAATTCAGGAGACAACTATACAATACAATGTGGGAAAGATCTCTTAGCATATGTTTCGGCCGCTGCAACTCCTTTTGAATGGTAGGGGTGACTGAGGCATCACTACATACAGAAACATAGAAACATAGAATGTGATGGCAGATAAGAACCATTCGGCCCATCTAGTCTGCCCAATATGGTAGCTTGTCCTCTTTAACAGCAACTATTTAAGAAAGAATTGAAAGAGTTACTCTCTCAAATGACTTAAAATGTATTAAATGTGAGAAAATCAGTAGGAAAAGTCAGAAGACTAGATTAGTGAACATAAAGATGGATTCTTAGCAGGAATACGGAGGCTGTGATGCCATTTTATTGCTTAAGTAAGAAAATTTATTGACAACACTGTCCCATACCGCACAACGTACCTCAGATATGCTTGAAGGATGATTAAGGGTTGATGGAAGGGCATAACACATACGAAGTCTTAAAACATAAATGTATATCAGAGCAGAGAACATACTTGAAAAACATTCACATTTCTCAAGTGATTTTTCAAAATTCAAGAGAGCCCCCTTTCAGCTACGAGTAGGTGGTAGGAGGAACAAATCATGTGAAATTTTAGTATATACTTGAACAGGAAGAGGTTTAGATTGACAGGATGACCTAAAAGCAGTGGTTGCAGAAATTAATTGAGTATAACAGTTCAAAATGACTTGGGATCAACTTGGGAACTGTCTTAAGCAAAGCAAAATCAGGCGTGTGCTTTTAATAGAAATTGAGTAGACTAAATAGGTCAAATTAACTATAGTTAACATAAATCTATTTATTTTCCTTTTCTATAATGACTTTAGGTCACATCACAACCTTACACACCCTACTCAAAACTTTCTACAGATAAATCACCTGTTCCCAAGTTCTTGTCCTAAAAAATGCAATGTACAATGTTTATGGATTTCCTACCTCATAATTAATAAAGAATCAACTTAACTTGTTATTTAATGTTTATATATAGTTTTTTTTTTTACTAATCAGTTTCCTTTTTCTAATTTTGATGGTATATTTGATGGTATATTTGATAATAATAGTTGATTGTACATATTTACTTTGCTGCTAACAAAAAGCAGTAAAAATATTTACCAAGAAGACAATGGCGGGCATCCTAAACTTAGATTATGGTAACACATACCTGGAATAAAATCCAACAAAATGTTTAGGAGTGGGCAGGTGGACACTTTTGTTGGACGATGAGGAGTCCAATTGTCCCGGTCCAACCTGCCTTAAGAAGAAGCTTGCAATTTCCAAAACACAAGCAGGGACACCGAAGCACACTGCAAATTAAATAATCTGTCTCCTACTAGGAATAAAATAAACAACAAACCATAAATCAGTAAAATGATTATAAACCAATGAAGCAAAATTTTAATAAGTTACATTGACAGTAGCAGCTAGGTAAGAGTAAACATTTTTTTAAATTTAAACAAAAAAAAAAAATATTTACCAGATGTCAACCTCCATTTGTCAATGTTCGCTACTATCCTCACCATCTCCATTGCTCTGCCTATGGGTGGTAGAAGTGGAGGAGTTAGAGCTGGTGGCAAGTGGTGACAACTGCACGTAATTAGATACAGCACATGTATAGCTAGCCCTGGTACATTCTTGTTCTGCTTGTTCACTCAATTATAAAGACTTGTGGTGTCTTTGCAGATGTTGCTTTATACCAGCATTAATGATATGACCCTTCCTTTGGCCCCTACTCACTTACATTTTGCACAATTTGCATTTTGCAAGTCATCCTGGCAAGTGTCTGCGTGAAAACACCTGAATGCAATAATTATACTCACCAGAACAACTACATTAAGCTGTAGTTGTTCTTGTGACTATATTGTCCCTTTAAAGTGCAGGTAGCTTTACATCAATTGCCGTGGAAGCTGTAGCAAGAATCGCTGTCAACTAGCACTTGGTGGAATAATTCTAATGGAAATATTGATAGTGGTGGCATGGATGATGGTTGTGGTATTAATGGTTGTGTTAGTGATGATAATAATGACAGCAGATGAGCTACTTGTGTCACTAGTAGCAGTTGCAGCTGATGTTACAACAACTGTCTCCGCTGGATGAGGTGATTCCAAAGCAAATACAGATGGACATGGAGATAAACATGGAGATGATGCACACTAGCTGACAGAGAACACACTAGTAAAAAACATTAAACAAGGATTTTCTTTTCACAAACACTAACCAAAAATACTTTTAACTGTAAACTGATGATTCTGAGTTGATGTTAATTGGCAGTGGCTAGCAGTGGACACAGCAATAGTCTCATACTTGCATGAATGAAACTGGCTATCTACCAATCAAAGCTTGTGTGAGTGCCAATGTAACAGTAGCAAGGCAAGGGGAACTTTTTTTCTACTTTTCACTGAGCAACACACTACCACAGAAAAGGATTTTTCTAAACAGACTTAAAGGACCACTCTAGGCACCCAGACCACTTCAGCTTAATGAAGTGGTCTGGGTGCCTGGTCCAGCTAGGGTTAACCCATTTTTTTTATAAACAGAGAAACTGCTATGTTTATTAATGGGTTAAGCCTTCCCCCTAATCCTCTAGTGGCGGTCTCACAGTGAGAGCATGCCAGCGTCCATAGGAAAGCATTGATAATGCTTTCCTATGCGACCGGCTGAATGCGCGCGCAGCTCTTGCCGCACGTGCGCATTCAGCCGACGGGGTGGAACGGAGGAGGAGAGAAGGAGGAGAGCTCTTCGCCCAGCGCTGGAAAAAGGTAAGTTTAAACCCCTTTCCCCCTTCCAGAGCCGGGCGGGAGGGGGACCCTGAGGGTGGGGGCACCCTCAGGGCACTATAGTGCCAGGAAAACGAGTATGTTTTCCTGGCACTTTAGTGGTCCTAATCCTCTAGTGGCTGTCTTATTGACAGCCACTAGAGGCGCTTGCGTGCTTCTCACTGTGATTTTCACAGTGAGAGCACGCCAGCGTCCATAGGAAAGCATTGTAAATGCTTTCCTATGCGACGGGCTGAATGCGTGTGCAGCTCTTGCCGCGCGTGCGCATTCAGCCCAGGAGGAGGAACGGAGGAGGAGAGAAGGAGGAGAGCTCTCTGCCCAGTGCTGGAAAAAGGTAAGTTTTTAACCCTTTCCCCCTTCCAGAGCGGGAGGGGGTCCCTGAGGGTGGGGGCACCCTCAGGGCACTATAGTGCCAGGAAAACAAGTATGTTTTCCTGGCACTATAGTGGTCCTTTAACATTAAAAACATATCATTCTAATTTAGTGATTCTAAGTTAGTGATTCTAACTTAGTGTTAAGTTGCAGTAGATAGCAGTGTGCCACCATTCTCACACAAGAATGAATAAAGCAGGCTATCTACCACTCAAAGTTTGTGTGTGCCATGGGGGCAGTAGCCAGACAAGAGGGTTTTTTCACAAAACAACACACTCTCCCCCAAAAATATTTTCTTTATACAAAAACGTAAAAAAATAAAAAACTTTGGAAAACTGTAAATTGCTAATCTAGTCTCACACTGGGATAAATGACCAAGGGGCAATCATTTTCATTTAGATTCTATGATTCTGTGATATCTATATGAGAGCATTTAATTTGTTGCAAAGAATTGTAGTGAAAGCAGAGTATTTGAAATTTACAGACTATAGAAATGTGCCCTGGAAGATCTTATCATCTGTGAGGCATGTTTTGACCTTTAACCATGGGCATGGGTAGTTCTTTTTTACATCTCAAGTTCTCTCATTTGAAATCAGGGCGTTGCTGGTTTAATGGTTAACAATAGTGCCACATTTGAATCTCAGATACTTATAATGTAATATATACTGTGACAAATTCCCCAAAGTAAAACCCAGTGAAGCTACCACACATTGTATTACATAACACTCTTATGGTACAAAAGAAGAATGAAGACCAGAATGATATGATGCATTCTGTTTTTCTATCCCTAATTGAAAATAGACATTTATTGTCTTTTTTTAGCACTTTCTATACAAGCTATGTTTATTAATGCTATATAAAGGCTTTATTGGCCCTTCATAAATCCGTAAAAAGTCCTTCTCAATTCAAATAATCTGAGCTAATTTTCTTCTCCAATTTCCCCTAATTACCACTGTAATAAACATCACCTTGAATTCTATCATTTTTAACAATCACCCTATGTGATTTCAAGTGATTATATAGTTTGATAGCTTTTTATTTCTTTTTAAATGTTTCAATCTTTATGTACTTTCTGTATTCAAAACTGGAATTGACCAGGTTTCCCTACTGATCTGTGTCAACTTGTGCTACCTCAGTGTCCACCACGAACTGGTTGGGCTCTCCTAGCTAATTGCTGGTCCCTTAATTCCTTGTATGGGACATCACATATATAAATGCTCACTTATTTCTAATGAAAGCTGGGCTTTCCATTGATTTGAGCAAACATTAAATCCTTCATTATTCCAAGTCAATGGAGGAATCAGTCTGGTTTCCATTCCCAGTAGTAGAAACTACTCTTTGAGCTGAAACTCAAAATTTTGATAATATGTGGTTAGACAAACCAACTGAGATTGTTTTAAAATATATTAATAAATAGAATAAACTAATGTGACCAAAGAATAACTGAAATAGCCACGACAAGGAAGCACAACTTAGATAGCTGGAGGATGATTGAGGCTGTGACTGAAACATGTAGTGGACAAGGCAGGCTGGACACATTTCTACATATTTCTGCAATTGTTCTTCCAATCTGCAGCCTTTTGGTAGAATAATTTGAATTGCTCTTATTATACAATTCTGTATTTTATAACATTTAGTATATTATCTGGTATATTATTTATTTTAAGATTTAGTATTGCATCTTATCTCTATATGCTTTTTCGACAGACAATTGCTCACCTGGCCTCTTTTTTAGTATCTTGAGTTCATTTTAAATTCTAAATTCTCTTTATTTCAAAAAAATAAGATGTTACATTACTAACCTTCTTTCTGAGTGTTGTCTTTAATCTTAAGAAATAATCAAAAGTACTTTTTTTTTTTGCAAAGAAGGGACAATGTATTTAGTCAAACTCATGTTACAAAGGAATGAAATATAGTCCTAAGAGTTTTATTGTGTCTCCAATCAAGTGAACATGTTCTCCTGTAGTTGTCATTGAATTTTGGACCTCCACCTGTTGGCATCTTACCATTAATATGACATCTCACAAGTTTATTTAGTTATTTAACAATTCTCATATCAAAGGATATCAAATATTTACACCAGTTGTAGTCCTTTAATGTCCGGGGACCAATATTTTATGACCCATGTTGTACAATAATGTATCTACAGGCTGAACAGTAGACTAGAAAAAAATATTCTATATCTTTTTTTCCAGAAAATAAAATTTTTGGGACAGCCGAATTGTCTGTTCGGCTCAGCAGTATTTTAGTAACAAAAAAATAAATATTTGGGAAGCGAATCAAGCAAACTAAAAGGATGTGAAAATAGGCCAATCAGTGTAGTAGAAAACCTATACTTTAAATTTATATTATGTTTATATTTTGCAGTACACTGATAGAAGCATTTTCTCGCCAAGTGCTTCACAGATCAAGGAAAAAGTAACCAACAGAGAGATAAAGAGGAGAGGCAGTAAAACAAATCTATATTTGTACTCTGATCTGCCACAACATTTCTAGTCTACTGTGTGTCATGACATCACAAGAGCTCTAAGCAACAGAGCTCAGCACACTCACACCTTTAGGGGTTGTGGTTATGCTAACCATGCCCCCAACCATATAAAAACATATAAAATCCCAGTCTGCCCAAAACACAGTGCCCCCTGTTGTGGTTCCTAGTGTTACTAGTTTCCCTATAGTGCATTATTTTGTCCTTTTTGGTATTCATTGGTTTTAACCCAGTTTGCTCTTGACTACTCTGTTTTCTGGTTCCCTTGACTCTGCTTTGTTACTCGTACTTGTGTATTTCTGGCTCCCCTGACTCAGCTTTTGTCTCTCGTATTAGTGTATTTCTGGCTTCCCTTGACTTTGGCTCTTTCTGACTTTCCTTGAATTATATTCTATTTTTGGCCATTCTAAGGACTGGTTTAGGGACTTTCTATCTCTCTTCATTTATTCTTGTGAGTTTTCACTTTGTATGTTGGGATGTACATTACAGAGATGCTACTTGCAGATTTTATTATTGTTTACAAATGGTTTAATGAACTAAAGAGTTCAAGATGTTGCCTTAGCTTCCAAATTCTCCAGATCTCAATCCGATTGACCGTCTGTGGTGCTGGAACAAAAAATTAGATCCATGGAGGGCTCACCTCGCAACTTGCAGCACTTATAGGATCTACTGCTAATGCCAGATACCACAAGACACATTGAGAGGCCTGTGCGCATGTTCAGGTCTTGATCAAAGTGATACAGTTGGTGGTTGGTTGGGGACCATTATCCTGAGAGTGCTGCACAAGGACCCAGCAGCTTTGAGCGGCGGAGAGGAATGTGTCATGCTTATGGTCTGAAATTGAGGCTGAGTATGAAGAAAAGATGGCGAACACAGGCAAATCGGTGTGGAGAATGTGCTTACAGATTTTATATCTGCGGTATCTTGGACGTCACTATATTTACCCATTTGTGTGTTCCTCTCATTAGGTTTTTTTAAATTTGAAGAAATAAAGGTTGTTCTACATTAGGAATAGAGACTTGTGATTTCTTTTTTTATATATATAGTTTTGGATGCATCGCACACGGGGAGCTTGATCCATTCTAAGCCTAGTGAGCCTAGTGAGAGTGGCACATAATCCACTCAGTCTTTGTGAGTTTACATCTGTTTTACATTTCCACAAATTACCATGTTACGAGTATGGAATGTCTGCATTATATTTTACCATTTGTTTTTTAAGGTGACACACTGAGTATCTTGTCAAGGAGGATCTATATTAAATATATTTATTTCAATATTTGCTCATAATTTATTTTTTTGTTTTATATTTTATTTGAAGATTTTATGCTTCACTCTGATGGTTGCTGAAGATTTTATGAATGTCATTTTTTTTTGCACTTTATAATTGTTGTAGTAGATTTTTTTTATACTTAAAACCTTATGTGTTTTGGCACTGTACAGTTTTGCATATTTCCAGCACTTTAGAGATTTATTCAATGAGCCAATCACTGATTTTTTTTCAAAAACTTTCTTTTATTTTTTTATTATTCATATTTTGTCATTTGCTTTTTAAATTTGTATCACATATTTATTCACTTTTGTGGTTTCTTTTTTTTCTGTCTAAACTGATCTTTTTATTTTCCCTTTTTGTAACAGTAATCCTCCTATGTTGCTCTCCCTACAAGTTGATGGTACATGTGTCAGCCAATCCTTGCAAGCTCGCTGCCTTGGTGTTATCTTTGATTCTGGCCCCACCTTTACCTTTACTTCCACAAGGGACGTTTTAGCCGAGAGGCAAACAAGGTATTTGCCTTGGGCTGCATTTTAAGGGGGAAGCAAAAAAAGCCGCCCCCAAATGTCCAGGGCATTTGCGGCTAACTGACATGCCGGTCGGGCTGATGGGCTGGCTGCTGGGTGGTCAAGGGGGCTCTGACGGGCTGCTGACAAGGGAGCACTTCCTCTGAGCTGTTTGACGTCATATTCCGGCTCCCAGCCTCACTTTGTGGTGAGTGAGGGAGCTGAGCAGAGAGCTCAGAGGAAGTGCTCCCTCGCCAGTCACCCGCCAGCACCCCTCGACCGCCCAGCAGCCACTGGACCCCCAGGAAGAAAGATAACCCCCCCAGAATTCCCAGAGGTAAGAAGGCTGGGGGGGTAAATGAAAAGAAAAATGTGTTAATGTGAGTGAGTGTGTGTGTGTCTATTAGTGTGTCTGTTAGTGTGTGTGTGTGTGTGTGTGTCTGTTAGTGTGTGTGTGTGTGTGTGTCTGTTGGTGTGTGTGTGTCTGTTAGTGTGTGAGTGTGCCTGTTAGTGAGTGAGTGTGTGTCTGTTAGTGAGTGTGTCTGTTAGTGTGTGTGTCTGTTAGTGTGTGTGTGTGTGTCTGACAGTGTGTGTGTCTGACTGTGTGTGTGTCTGACTGTATGTGTGTGTCTGTTAGTGTGAGTGTGTTTGACTGTGAGTGTGTGTGTCTGCTAGTGAGTGTGTGTCTGTTAGTGTGTGTCTGTTAGTGAGTGTGAGGGTGTTTCTGTTAGCTAGTGTATGCGTATCTGTCAGTGAATGTGTGTGTGTATTTAGAAGGCGGGGCTAGGGGAAGGGTTGGGTGGGAGTGGCGCGGGGGGAGAGGGGGCGCCTGAGTTTTGTCCTGCCTAGGGTAGCACAAAACCAGGATACACCACTGACTTATCATCAAATCCTGCCAATTCCACCTTTAAAAACATCCATTCCTTTCTTATACAATAAGCTACTAAAGTGCTGGTTTATGCTCTTGTAATTTCTTGCATTATCAGTAATAACCTAATATTTATATCCTATCTCCTCTATATTAAAAGCTTATCTGATAAGAGTTCTCATCGAGCTATTGTTTCTGTCAAATTTGTAATAAAAAATACATACCTTTTATAGACAACCTACTTAGGCAAATTTCCTTTTTTAAGTTTTTAATTCTAACTAGAGTTGAGCGAACCCGAACTGTCTTTTCTAAGCTGTCCCTATCAGCGGCAGCATCCTCTCCCTACACTAATAATATATATAGAGGTTGGATCAAATGCTGCACTAGCCAATCACAGCCATGCCATTAGTAGGCATGGCTGTGATGGTTTCTAAGGGCACACGAGTCAAACGCTTGTTGATTGCCTGCCTTGCAGCCTTTGAAAATGCGGCATTAAATCGCCAAACACCGAACTCCAACCCGAACATACAGTGATATGTCCGTGTTTGGGTCTGGGGTCCAAAAAACCTAATGTTCGGTACGAACCCGAACTTACCGGACATTAGTACTACTTGCTAAATAGTACAATTGCGGCCTGCGGTGCATTTCTTGCTGTCCAATAAACTAAAATTAATAAATTGTTGACTGTTGGCGGTTACATTGTCACCTGACATAAAACATCTGTTAGTTTGGTGGGTGAACGCAAAGAATGAGGTGAACGCAAAGAATAAGGGACGTGGCCCTGGTCGTGTTGCTTCTGGTGTTGGTGGAATCCCTGTTGCAAGGAGAGGACGTGGTCGATCTGTGCCAGCTACACGCACAAGTGAAACACCTTCCTCATGTGCAAGTACGCGACAGAACCTTCAGCGTTATTTGGTAGGCCCGAGTACCGCTCTATGAATGGTGAGGCCAGAACAAGTACAGGCGATGGTAGATTGGATGGCTGACAGTGCCTCCAGTTCCTTCACATTGTCTCCCACCTGGTGACCTGCTGAAGGTCAGAGTTGGCACCTGCAGCCCATGGCCATCTGTCTATCACCTCACCCCCTTGCAAATCACCCAAGCAGTCTGAACCACAAGTTATGCAGCAGTCTCTTATGCTTTTTGATGACTCTGCTGGTGGGGTTTCCATGGGCCATCCACCTATCCCTGCCCCAGAAGTGGAAAGGATTGAGTGCACTGATGCATAACCACTTATGTGGTTGTGGACATGCAAGGACCATCTCAGCACATCTCTGATGATGACGAAACACCGGTGCCAAGTGCTGTGGCTTTCGGCAGTGTGCAGACCGGCAAGGAGGGCAGGGTTGAGGAGGGGGTGGAAGATGATGTGGAGGATGATGAGGTCCTAGACCCCACATGCAATGAAGGTCATGAGAGTGACCTGTGCAGTTTGGAGGAAGAGGCGGTGGTCGCACAGAGGCACCAGCACAACATAAGAGGGAGCAGGGTGCAAAAGTGGAGCGGTCATCCCGTAGATGGTACGCCTGTTACTGCCCACCTCACCCAGGGACCGAGCACACCAAAGCCAGCTCCAAGGAGTTCACTGGCATGGCAGTTCTTCAGACAATGTGCTGACGACAGGACACGAGTGGTTTGCACGCTGTGCAATCAGAGCCTGAAGCAAGGCATAAATGTGCTAAACCTGAGCACAACCTACATGACCAGGCATCTATATACAAAGCACGAGCTGCAGTGGAGTAAGCACATCAAAAAACAAGAAAGGTCTCAGGCTCCTCCTGCTTCCTCTTCTGCTGCTGTCTTGGCCTCTTCCTCCACCTCTGGAGTTACAGTGGCACCTGCCACCCCGCAAACAGAGGATGTGGCAGCAACGCCACCACGTCCGCCACCGTCCCCAAGCATCTCCACACTGTCCCATGGAAGCGTTCCGCTGTCCATCTCCCAAACACTGGAGAGCAAGAGGAAGTACGCCCCTAACCACCCGCGATCCCTGGCCTTGAATGCCAGTATTTCAAAATTTGTGGCCTTTGAAATGCAGTCATTCCGTCTGGTGGAGATGGACAGTTTAAAAACCTGATGGTGGTGGCTGTCCCACAGTACGTGGTTCCCAGCCGCCACTACTTCTCCAGGCGAGCCATCCCTTCCTTGCACAACCGATTGGCAGACAAAATCAGGTGTGCACTGCGCAACTCCATCAGTGGCAAGGTCCACATAACCACAGATACATGGACCAGTAAGCACGGGCAGGGACGCTATATCTCCCTAACTGCACACTGGGCAAATGTAGTGGTGGCTGGGCCTGATGCAAATAGCAGTTTGGCGCATGTCCTTCCGCCACCGAGGATTGCAGGGCATTTCTCTTTGCCTCCTGTTGCCTCCTACTCCGCTTCCTCCTCCTCTACCACCACCTCATCCGGGCAGCATAAAACCTTCACCACCAACTTCAGCACAGCCAGGGAGAAACGACAGCAGGCTGTTTTAAAACAGATATTTTGGGGGGAAAAACCCCACACCGCGCAGGAGCTGTGGACAGGCATGGAACAACAGACGGATGTGTGGTTGTTGCCACTGAGCCTCAAGCCCAGCCTGTAGGTGTGCGATAATGGGTGAAATCTTGTAGCAGCTCTGGGCCTAGCCGGTTTGCCGCACATCCCTTGCCTGGCGCATGTGCTGAATATGGTGGTGCAAAAATTCCTGAAAATCTACGCAGATATATCAGAGCTGCTGCAGAGAGTGCGGGCTGTCTGTGCACGCATTCAGCGTTCTCACCCTGCTGCTGCTCGCCTGTCTGTGCTGCAGCATAACTTCGGCCTTCCCGCTCACCACCTCATATGCGACGTGCCCACAAGGTGGAGCTCCACCTTGCACATGCTGGAGAGACTGTGCGAGCAGCAGCAGGCGATAGTGAAGTTTCAGATGCAGCACGCATGGGTCAGTCGCTCTGCGGAACAGCACCACTTCACCACCAATGAGCGGGCCCCCATGCGAGACCTGTGTGCCGTTTTGCACTGTTTTGAGTACTCCACCAACATGGCCAGTGCTGATGACGCCGTTCTCAGCCTTACTATCCCGCTTCTATGTCTCCTTGAAAAAACGCTGCGGGCGATGATGGAAGAGGATGTGGCACAGGAGGAAGAGGAAGAGTAGGAGGGGTCATTTCCACGGTTACCAGGCAAGTCATTCACAAGTGGCTTGGAGGGTGGGTTCCTGCACCAGCATAGGCCAGGTACACAATTGTCCAGCCAGGGCACAGTTCTGGAGGATGAGGAGGAGGATGATAAGGATGAGGAGGAGGAGGAGGAGGAGAAACCATGTTCAGCAGGGTGGCATCCAATGCAGCTCGTGGGCATCACTGGAGCGTGGCTGGGGGGATACGGAGGACACAGACGATACACCTTCCACAGAGGACAGCATGTCCTTGCCTCTGGGCAGCCTGGCACACATGAGCGACTACATGCTGCAGTGCCTGCGCAATGACTGCCAAGTTGCCCACATTTTAACTTGTTCTGATTACTGGGTGGCCACCTTGCTGGATCCCCGTTACAAGGACAACATGCCGTCTTAATTTCCTCACTGGAGCGTGATCGGAAGGTGCGCAACTACAAGCGCACGCTGATAGACGCGCTGCTGAGGGCATTCCAAACTGACACCGGGGGCTCAGTGGAAGCACAAGGCAAAGACAGAGGAGGAAGAAGAGGTTTCCAACGCAGCTGGGGCACCGCCAGCACCGCAGAAGGCAGGGTTAGCATGGCCGAAATGTGGAAAAGCTTTGTCAGCATGCCACAACAACCAGCACCACCATCTGATATGGAAAGTCTTAGCAGGAGGCAGCATTTCAGCAACATGGTGGAACAGTACGTGTGCACACGCCTACATGTAGTGACTGATGGGTCTGTCCCATTCAACTTCTGGGTCTCCAGATTGGGCACATGGCCTGAGCTTGCCCTTTGTGCCTTGGAGGTGCTGGCCTGCCCTGCAGCCAGTGTATTGTCTGAACATGTGTTTAAGGGGAGTTATCACAGGCAAGTGCAGGTGCTTGTTCACAGCCAACGTGGACAAGCTCACGTTTATTAAAATGAACCAGGAATGGATCCCACCAGACTTGTCTGTACCTTGTGCAGAATAGACATTTATACCGGCCTCACCCAGTCATTTTTATACTCAAGTGCACTTATTCTTTGTTTTCTTTTTTTATATGTCCCAATATTTTGGGGGCTACCCCAATAAAAAAAAAAATAGAAAAAAAACAAAAACAAATAAAAAACAGTGTTGGCTACCTCCTCCTCCACCGCCACTTCCACCTACACTGCCACGGTGTATACCCAGATATATCAGAGCTGCTGCAGAAAGTGCAGGCCGTCTGTGCGCGCTTTTGGCATTCTCATCCTGCTGCTGCTCGTCTGTCTGTGCTGCAGTGTAACTTCGGCCTTCCCGCTCACTGCCTCATGAGACTGTGCGAGCAGCAGCAGGTGATAGTGAAGTTTCAGCTACAGCACGCACGGGCCAGTCGCTCTTTTTTTATATGTCCCAATATTTTTGGGCTACCCCAATTAAAAAAACAAAAAAAAAAAACAAATAAAAAACAGTGTTGGCTACCTCCACCTCCACCACTGCTTCCACCTACTCTGCCTCCTCAACCTATGTTGTATAAACTATGTACACAATAGCAGAGGCTTGTGAAGGCCTTTTCTCCATGAATCAGGAGTTGAGCTCAGTTTGAACAATGAAAGAGAATACCCTGCACTCCAACCCTATCTCTAATGGATAATTCTGGTGATCCTCCTGACAGCCATGCTTTAGATTTTGATTTATGTTCTTCCAAAGCCAAAATCAAAGATTCCATCTAGTGCTATTTTATGGCTCAGCTGTATTTTTAGGTATTTTATGTTATTTTAAGTGATTTCCTTATCCACATTTGTTTGCAGGGCACTTGTCCTACTCTTGTCCTACCCCCATTTTACTTCATTTTGCAGCTCTCTAACCCTTTCCAGGAGTTATTTAGAGGCATTTTTGTGGCCAAAAGTTCGGGTCCCCACTGACTTCAATGGGGTCCGGGTTCGTGGTCAAATTCGGGGTCAAGTTCGAGCCTGAACCTGGACTTTTTTTCAAAGTTCAGCCGAACCCGTCGGACCCGAACATCCAGGTGTCCACTCAACTCTAATTCTGACCTCTTATTTCATGTCCTGATAATGAACAGGTCTTGTATTAGGAAGGAAACAGTTACATTTCTCTGGTTGAACTTAAATTAAGATTAACAAGTTAACCAACTGAGCTATCTAGTTTTGACATAAAATAGCTCAAAGGTATCTCCAATGTATGATGGGTAACTTAGATTAGTATACAAGTAGAAATGTGACAGCGAAAGTAGGTAATAGCAGAAAAAATGCAACAATAGGCAAAGTTGGTAAAATATAGTAAAATAGAGCAATGCGGTTGTTCTAATAAAGTAACAATAATCAGAATATTGCATACAATTATATATATGAAAATGTGTGTTATATAATATATTCATAAAAAAAAAAAATATATATATATATATATATATATATTATATATACTATCATACATATATACATATTATTATGATACTGGAAAATTTTAAAATAGATGGGACTGAAGAATGTAGCTGTATTGTTGTCAAGGATGGTGGCAACTGTTGTATGAACATACTAAGTATAGGGATTATTTTATGTACCATGTATTAGCTAAAGAGTTAAATAACTGCTAGCCAAAGTCACTAAATTTAAATAAAAGTAAGCACAGAAAAAGAGGAAGGTTGAGTGTACTGGATGGTTGTCCGTCCCCAAATTCACCCAACACCCAAGCAGCAATAGGGTGCCACAAGTGAGACGTGAATGAATGGAGCTAACAGACAGACAGTGCAAAGAAGTGGCATCAGAAGCCATAAATAAATTGTGAATAAATAATATCTGTTGAGATGTACAGATGCACAAAAGATCAGTTGCTGGACTGCTTGATACTATGCATAACGTACAGAAACATTCTCCCACATTGACAGAAAGGTTCTACTTCTGTGGATGCCATCTGGGTAGCACATAGAGTAAACACAGTATGTTGTACAGTAGAAAACATAAAAGACAGAATATCAGATTTAGAATCAATCCCAAGGGGCAGTCGCTATGGAGAGCGTGGGGCTATATGAATACATAATATTCTTACTTCTTATTTGGGCACGTGCAGTCCCCAAAATAGTAAACGTAGCCATACTAAAAGACCTGAAAGAAATAGAAAACAAAAAGCAGAAACGTGTGTTAGAAACCTTATACCTGTATATCAGAATGGAGGGGGGATGTAATAACCATATCTCTAAAGAAATTACACAAAACATCCCTAATATCCATGCCATAGCAAGTATTCAGGATATGTGTTTCCAATGAACCGTGATAAGCATGTGTCAGCATGAATTTGTTCACAGGAAGTGGTGAAGGTCATTTTATTGAAGAAGAAATCTTGAATCAGTGTATATAATTTCATCCACGAAATTCATCTGCGTACTGGCTGTCACTTTCTCTACAGGAATATACCAGCTTTATGGTATATTTTAAAATGTAACTATCTTGAATAACCATGTACACGTTAAATACATTTTATCAATAGTCAATTTGAATGAGGATCAATAGGATTTTAGGCCAACATTAGCCAATGCAGAACTGAATATGTTCAATATTTAATCAATTTCAGTGCAATGTCTTTAACTCGATCCACAAAAGTTATCTTGAGTTATTCAGCTCTGTCACTATCCTGTTTGAATGGTATGATATGTTGGAAAGCCACAATACATTGCTGGTGGTAGACATTGAAATGTCTTTCCACGGAAGATGTTGTGGATTTCATCCATATTTTACTTGTGTGTTCTCCATTTGTGAGAATAAAGCTTTTAATAGGTCTAACCCTCATATTCCATACACACAAACAGCTAAATCAAATTGGCAGGTAATGTACCCTTAAATAAGATATGTTTTCCATGTTTTTGGGCGAGAGAATTAGCCATGCTAGATCCAGAACTTACAAGGTATGAGCCCTTTAGAGGCCCAGTTTAGGTTCGGAACTGAGATTGATTTCCTTATTATATGTTTGCAATGAATTAAATTAATTTTGATGACCCTGTAATTGTACTTGGACTTAAATATGAAAAGCCTCTGTTACCTAAGGGGCCAATATACATCCATCAATAACATGGAGTTTCTGTCAGGGAAATGGTTGTCAGGTGATAGGCCATCTTCTGAAATCCTGGCTTTTCTCACCTCCATGAGATTGAGACATTTTATACTTTATCATGCATCACAATGGTCTTTACAATTTACAGTGCCAACACACTGTGGTTTTGGTGATGCAAAATTGCTATAACGTAAATTCCCCCAGTTAATCGGTTAACATGTTCCATGCACCCTATTGATTTTAAACCAAGCAAACATTTCTATTCTTTTCTATATATAAATATTTTAGACATTTATTTCTCAGCAACCCCTTTCTATTTATCTATCTTCGATCACGTTCATATTATGTAGCGTGCACTTGACCATTCTCCTGGCTATGATGTGTATGAAAACTTGTCATTAGCATTGCAGTAAAATTTCTCATCATTTAGAACCTCAATTTTATTATCGCGAGGTGCCTTCACTTACAGTGAAAGGAAGGAATGTGTTACATGGAGACATGCATCACTGCTCTTTGTAATTTCAAATACAGGACTCAAGCCAAAATGGAAAGAATTGTCCAAAAGTCTCCTTAATAATTTACTGTATACCTCTAGCACCTTACACTATTAAATATGTTTGTATTTATATCTATCATCATACATCCTTAAATCATACAATTTAATCTGTGATACATCTCTTGTGGTGCTAAACTTTAACATATTTGATATTTATATATATTTTTATTATTTGATAATCTTTACATGAGCATATATGATATTAGTAAACTCATATATACCATGTAATATATGATATCTGTAAACTTGTATAACCAATGACCAATGTAAAATTTCAACCAAGTTTCTTCCATATAAATTATTTATATTATATATTTTTGCATTGGAAAAGACAAAGAAAGTCTTGTTGTTATAAAAAAAATGTTTAGAACAATAAAGTATGAGGAACTTTACTCTAAATACTTTGACCCTTCAGTTATGTGCAGCATTTCAGTATAAACTTGTGCATTTACAGAGTTATTTAGAGTGTTCAAGTACTAATCCTAGGCATAAAAGATGGAAGCTATGTGTGAGGATGATGGATCATCAAAGGTGGCATGTCCCCTACTCTGTTACACCCAAGTCCTCCCTCAGAATGTCCTCTGTGACACGTCTCTATCTGTAGTGAGGTGGAGTGACATCACCAAAGGTGGAACGAGCAGCAGGGAGAATTTGGCCTGGCGGGGGATTGCAGGTAAGTTCATTGTTTATATTTTTAGAAACATTAAAACATAGAATGTGGCGGCAGATAAGAACCATTCGGCCCATCTAGTCTGACCAGTTTTGTAAATACTTTCATTAGTCCCTGGCCTTACCTTGTAGCTAGGATAGCTTTATGCCTATCCCACGTATGCTTAAACTCCTTCACTGTGTTAACCTCTACCACATTAGCTGAAAGGCTATTCCATGCATCCACTACCCTCTCAGTAAAGTAATACTTCCGGATATTATTTTTAAACCTTTGCCCCTATAATTTAAAAAATTATTTTTAAGAAGAGACTGCATGGCAGCAAGGGTAACTCCATCTAACCCTATCAATAAAATCTACATATCATTAACCTGATGTTTTGATCGCCATTTCTTGCTTTCCAAATATTTACAACATATGAGTAACCTAAAAGAAATGACTAAATGTATATGTGTCATAGCCATGAGAAAATAACCATTCCTGGAATATGTTTCACATGGATGGCACTTTCCTTATATCGCTGGACAATATATAAAATTCTAGAATATAATTTGTTCTTATTTAGTATATTTTTTTTCTATGAAATTTATACTAAGACATTTATATTGTCATCGAGCAATAAAAACCGAGAGATATTTCTGATATTAACTATTAGATGTAGCATATAACTCCGGAACAGTGAATAGGTACAGGACATGAGTACCTTGTAACTATGAATACTAAATAATTCACAGTAATCTTTTTCAGGAGTGATTCCAGAGCACAAACGTTAAAAATATCTGTTATATTCAACTGATGAACGTGGTAAAAGAAGAGTAGAAATTGTCTAAAGAGTGATCTATCTATAAAATACCTGCTTTGTATATAGATGTGTTTCCTAGCTCACAAAGTAGAAAATGGTTAACCACTAAAAATTGAATGTGTCTGTAGTACCATAATCTTTTCTGTTTTGCACCCAAATAAAACATTTCTACTAAGCGTCACCTGTGCTTAGAATTGATCATTTCGGAAAATGTCTGGTAACTCACCTACACCAGTTATATCATCTTGGCCATTACCTCAACCATCCAATTGTTCTAATCTGATCTCCTTTTTCCATAAACATCCTTAATTTTTGCATCCATGTAAATGTCATATTTCATGTAATGGTTTATTGTTACATTTGTAAACATGTTTGTAAGCGTATGTTGAACTACATAAAAGATATATGAGTGTACATTGCAACACAAACTCATAGTTAAGCATTGTGCTTCAGTGTGGCTAATAAAGACAGTTTACACTTGTGTTTGGTGAGAAATTTCGGTTCTGCTAAATCAATCAGAATTTTTTTGGGACACCCGACATTTGATCAGAATTTGGTTCGGCTACGCAGAATGTTGATTCAGAAACACAATCAGAAGAACAAGGCAAGAAGGCACGAAAATGCACCAATCAGTGTGCTACAAAATATACATCATATAATATTATTATATTTCGCAGTACACGGAGAGGAGCATTTTTCTGCCATTTAGTTCACAGATTAAGTGAAAAAAAGATAAAAGGTCAAAAGATTTATTAAATATACAATTTATCAAATGTATAATATATAAACATTGATGTTTTTACTGATCCTCCTGTTCGTCCTTCTATTTCTCACTCCTCACTGTGAATAAAATCAACATATAGTAACTGTCCTCTAGCCATTAATTATCATTTTTTTTTTGTGCCACGGGTGGAATTTAGATTATTTACCCCACTTCCAAACATAGTTCACACTTTGCGTTTTGGGTATATTTCTACTCTGAATTGTGGAATTCTGTAGAACCCCCAAATCTGCCAAAATTCAGCAAAATTACTGTTTATTCCGTAACAATTTCCATGTCTAATGACAGTTACAATCACATTTATTAATAAGCTAGATTCATCCATAACTGTACCTCTAAACCCACAATGTCATATTACAGGTACTAAAGGACACTCCATATCCCTAAAATGTATTGAAACCCTGACTTTACTTGTTTTTACTTTTTCTTGTAGTGCTTTGCCCTGAAGACCTCTTCAGCAAAAGTGCATGTACATTCTGAGCCAAATAACTGAACTCTATTGTTAACCAAGATGAACACAATTGTGACAATGTAACTGTAACTGCTATATTTGAGACTCAGGATGTGAGAAATAGTGTTAAGTATTAGAAAATATGCGTTCTTGGGTTGTACCTTGTTTTTCTCTCTAATCAAATCTTATCTAAACTAATCTAATAGTCTAATTATGTAATACATTAATAGATATATTTACTTGTGATAAGCTATAAAGGTGCTAAAATGGTTTCACCATTATCCTCTACTATGTCAACCAATCCAATACTTTCCCAAAGAATAGCACTGAGAGGCTAACACACATGCGCAGCAAAGCACTGCGCCGCACCAATCCGCATCTCCTCGTAGAGATGCATTTAGTCAATGCATCTCTATGGGCAAAGTTTAGTGCCTCCACGCAGAGCACGTTGTACAGCACTGACCTAGGACTGATCCTAAGGAGCCATGAAAAGCCAGTGCTTACAGCAAAACGCCTGCAGCGACTGACTATACTCATCAGAACAACTACTTTAATATTGAAAAGATGTAATGTCTTTTTTTACATGGATATCATTTCAGAACTTGGAAGTGAAAAGTAAAATATCTGCAAGTACCGTATCCAATTTGGAATTTATTGTTGAATTTTATGTTTGCAAGAAAAAGCCACATTTCTATATAATAATATATTTATATATTTTTTTAAATCATGTACATCTGTTTAGGCAGGTATTCAGCACTTTAGGGCATGTTTATTAGGTCACCACAGTTTTTTGCAACATCAAAAAATTGCTCTTTGGTCAACATGCAGACTTTAGCACTTAAGTTAAGATGCACTATATTGTAGTGGTTTTACTATTCAATAAAAAAAATACATAAATGACAAACACAACCCACCGATCTTAGTCCAAAGGGTTGAAATGAATTCTGTCATATGACAAAAATCATAGTGCACCAACTCACTGAGCAAGGACAAAAAGGGTTCTACTCCATGTATTTTAGCCATTCTATTTTGATATAATGACTTTTAGTACCAGGACCAGCCCAAGACATTGTGTTGGTACCCCCACCCACCATAATCCCACTTACATACACACTGTCATTTAACATATATACAGCCATACACAATTACAAACAGATTCACATACAGACTCGTACACATACACACTCAAAAACACACACAACGGTTTATTCACAATCGTGAAAATTCACTTTTAGTTTTCTCTTTAGTAAATATCACTAACAATATTTTTAGACTAACCATCTACCACCTTCAAAGCGTCCAACTGTCCCACCAATAAGAGGGAACTTGAAATAGTCGGTGACTGGCAGCTGAAGGGAGGTCCTGCCTGCTACTATTGACATTCAGAGGAGGCAGCACTCGATGGGAAATAAATCCAAGAGTGGATGGCCAAACTCTGCCGCCCTTCCAGTATCATTTGAGCTCAATTCACCACCAGGACCCCAGTAGGGGCAGCTCTAGTTAGTCGTAATCACATTACATATGATTAGAAATTTAGAGACACATACACACTTACATATACAGCACAAGAACACCCACAGAGACACTGGTACCCACAGACAAATAAATAAATGGATACATAATGAAAATACCCAACTTTCAACAACAGTTTTCCCTTTTTGGTTTATTAAAGTACACATTTTTCACATGAAATGATAAAACACTATGGACTCTGGTTGCTAACGCAACTGTCAGTAAAAAGAGGAAAAAATTACCTATCTCCAAAGAGTTAAAAAAAATTACAACAATTATGACATTCAGTTGGTAAAATTTAAACACAAATTTAAACCTTTCACACCCTCCAAACACCCTGCCATTGCTTTTAATATCTCTGTTGGTCAAAAAAATATTCGGCTTGTACATTTCAAAAGTATTCATTTGCGTATTTCAATGAATATTATCATTAGTGATTGCAAAATATTATGCTTTCCCAGCAAGTATTAGCAGGAAGAAAGCATCTCGATGGCACCAGGATTGCCTAATATAAAAAGCAGAGGAAAGCGTTTGCTGTGTTTGGCTTTTGCTTTGTCACAAGACTGCGTTCTATTTCAGGAGAACAAAGATATGCATACTGAATCTATGCAAATGAAGTTAAATCAGCCGTAGCGTTCTGCGCAAGGACGTTTTTAAAACCTAGCAGAAGTGGAAAGATGAGGGAATTCTGCATTTAAATATTTAATGTCCTTATATTTCATTTCTTTCGTGTCTTTGGATAGCTTTATATGCAGGTTCTTCAAAGGGCCAAAAAGAAAACATTTTCTTTTTGACCAGTGAATTTTTTTGTTGTTGCCTTTACGATTCATAATACATATATCTAGAGGGAAATACAGGCAGACAGACAGACAGAGATATGTCAGTCTGTCTATCTGCGTGATACACACATAAGCACATGTACACATATAAAAAATATAAAAAATATATATGCACACAAAAATAATAAGATAAAATGTATGTATTACTTTTGTAAAAGTCTTGTCGATGCCTTCAGCTTAATTTGTTTTGCATTCTGTGTTGTTAACGTTATATATATAGAGAGAGAGAGAGAGACGCAGACAGAAATTACTGTGATTTGCAGTGATTGCTTTTGGCTTATTATCACCATACTATAAATAGACAATAATAAGGAACAAAACTCTGCTTGATTTTTCCCTGCGCCTGAATAGTCTATGTGCAACCTTCCAATCTCATGAAAGAGACTTGGCACTGAATAGTAGACAGGCAAATACCAATGAATTGCAAATACCTTTTACAATACCACCTTCTAATGACTCTCAGTGATATGAACAACTATTGAACACATCTGCAACTGTAAATTGCTAAACTATTGGCGGTGGCATCCTCTTTTATTCTTTAATGCCTCTTATTTATTTATACTTTCAGACATATAAAGAGAAGATATCAAAAACAAGGCTAGATCAAGAAGTCTTCCTTAGTTGAACGCACAAAGTTTTTAAATGTAAATGAATTCTGTTTTCTATGGGTAAATAACAAGCTCTCATTGACGTAAATAAAACAGGAAAATGTGTCTTAAATGTTTGTATCTGTTTATCTCCAACAGAAGAATAGAAGGACAAGGAGGGGCCTAGCAGCATCGAGTTTTATGTGGCATTTAAATCCCGTCCCCATCTCCTTTCCCAAACTATTTTCCAGGTCGCATTACTTTTAAAAAACACATATATTTAGATACCGAACATCTTTTTTTGTCTGTGATTGAACATAGAGTCGTGTACTCAGAGGCATGCAATGATAATCCACGTGAAAAAAAACAGATGCGTGTGCTCGGAAAAAGTGTTTTGATTTTATAATTAGTTCAATTTTACACCTAGAACGGAAATATTTCCATATTTGGTGCTCAACGCTAAGTGAGATGTGATTATTTTAAACAAGATGAAAAATTGACACAAACTATTTGAATGTTTCAGCCAAACCACCATGCAGAAAAATTAAAAAAAAAAAAAAAATAGAGAAGAAAAGAAAAAAGAAAATAAAATCCCTAAAGATAGCAATATTGTGACACTGATGCTGTGTGTGTTTGGAAGACGTAAGGCCAGGCATTGGATAGATTCTGTATTACTCGCACTGCAGAGATAACTAGAGAGAAGGAGGAGAAAGGGAGGAGGGACCAGGACACAGGCAGTCACAATAACACATAATATTGCAACGTTAACATTCCTGCATGCCTAATAGCCTAAATACACAGTGCCTCACCTTTCGGTGAATATAGCATCTGATATGGAATAATTACTTTGTTCTTAGCTCATTTTCAAAGCCGCTGTAAAAGCACTAATGCATTCCCTGCTCTCATACTGGAAACATACGGAACACACGACAACCTTCTGATTTTATGCCATGTTGGGGAATATTTGGGACGCCATGACTGTAACTCGGTGCTCGTCCTCACGTGCTCAAATAATACTGTCTAATAGAGGGAACGCAAGTTGCCTTTGTTAAGAAGAAGATGCATAATGAAAAGGGGAAGGGGGGAGGAAGCTTTAATTAGGGGTAACGTATCTTATGGGCAGAGAATAGGGGCCTTATTTAATTAATCCTAAGCATTTAATGAAGAATGAATGGATGATAATAAACAAAGAAACTGAAGCTCATATGTTCAGGCTGCGGTCACAAGAGATTCACCACTTTCTATATCTCTCAAATCCACAATGTATGTAGTGGAGGTCCTTAGTGGCATTTGTTTTCAATGTCTTTTGTAAGCTTTTAGGGATTTTTTTCTGCATCAAATGTCAAGTCAATTTACAGGGCTCTACCACTGATATGTTTCCTTGGTTTGTGGTTTTCTGTGAAGGGCAGACAGCTGAGACCCAGTCTTGAAAAAGAGGGGGGGAGGGTTGCTGGGAGAATCCCTTACATATCCACTGTACCAGTGTCTGTATTTCGGCTGCCTATGTGACAGCGGGCCCAGGGAAACCTCGAATTTTTCATTTGCATACTGAATAATAGCCAGGATTAAATTAAACTGATTTTATTACAGAGTTTACAGGGTCCTTGTGCTATGCATCTGACTAATCTCTTGGAACAAGCGCTGCTATCCACAAAGTGATGAACGATATTAAAACACAAATATCAAGCAAAATGATAAATATGCTGCATTGTCTCAAGGAATGTATTTAATATTCCTCCGGAGAGACATTTAAACTTAATTATGCCATGCAATTGTAAAGAAAGGCAACATAAAGCCGCAGTTTACATGTATAAATAGGAATGTTTAATTAGTAAAGAAACGATACTCGCAAACCTGAAGCGCTTAATGTGATAGGTTAGTAATTTCCCATATGACATGTGCCCAGTGTGAGAAGAGAGGGGACTATGATGGCTACTGACCCCTTCAAATCATTAGATGGCATCACGAGTCAATTACTAATGAGTATGCCTTACTTTTCTGTGTTGCGTGTTTAGAATTTATGGTTTTGTCATTTCGAAGCTGCATAATTGCGATGCTATCCTGTTACAACATATTTTATATAGAATATGTTTATATCTGGTAGCAATTAAATGATTATTGCATTGGCAAATAACCACACGTATATATACATGTATATATATATATGTAGTCTAGTATAACCACTGGTGGTAAATATCTAATAACAAAATATATTGCTAGAATAAACATTTTGGTTATGAACTTGATGTATAGAATATTAAATTATTCTCTTTTGTTTCATAAAAGAAACAGCTTGCCACAGAAAGATGCCTGATCGCCTTTTTATTAATCCAAATATTAAGAAATGAGTGATCACTTTCACTCTCAGTTATCACAGCCTCATGGATACGTTGATTAACTATACTTATCACAGCATACGTTATCGTATCAGCTACTGGATTAAATGATATTTTCTTCCCCTGAAAAATATATCACCAACACTCTGTTACATATGTAGAGAGTCCTTTATACACAGGTCCACTCAACTAAAATGCTGCAATGTTTTCATACAAAAATATTTAAAAAAAAAATTTTTAAATCCATGGTGTAAACATGGGACCAATCTCAGTAAATACAAATAACTTCTACAATAGCACATCCCAACTAACCTTAAGAGGGCAAGCAATACGTCTTCAAATTGTGTATTACAAGAAGAGAATAACATTTTAAAATTATATACATTTTTAAATGGTGTTAATACAGAATTATGACACCATACATAGACACCACTACCTACTAGGCATTTCGTTTTAATGTTAATTCTAATGTAGCCAAGATGTGTTTGAATGGACTCCAATGTGATGGCATAAATGATGTGCAGTGTTTATGCAGTGATTATTGGGAAAGTAACATATTCCGCATAGTCTGCAGCATTCCATATTGTTCATGTTTATATGCAGCTAGGCACTTGGAATATCGCATAGTAATGCGCGGCGTCATTATTCACTGTTTCTATTACCCCTATCTACTCCTGCAGCAGGCACCGCTAATTATTTGAAGAATTCTCTAGTCTGTTCGGAGGTTTTTAAATACCAAATAATAGCCCAGCATATTGTAAAGTTGTGATCCCGACAAAGAGTGTGTTAAAACATGCTACATTTTTCACAGCCTAGAATTGCAAAGCATATACATATATAGGAACATATGTATTTGTCTGTATATGTGACTGTTAAACAGCTACTTATACAATCCACTTAAGGTGTTCATATATACACTTAGACATATAGACACAAACACATCAACAAACACACACATAGACACACAATTTAGCGTACAAACGCTGTATTTTATAAGATATAAAAAACATGTTTTGTTCACATTTATTTTAAGAAATGTATATATTTGTACGCGTCATGTACCCTTTGTAGAAGGCCAAACTATAGTACATGCACATTTTATTTTATCACATGCAAATGGTTTTATATCTGGATGTCTTTTATTTATTTATTTTTTTCGCAAACCTCTTCTGGTTAAAAAGAGTCAGGATAACTGAAAAATAGCGTTTGCTGTACACCATGATGTTCATGTCATTTTTCTCAGCACTCAAAGGTTTAGTTACTTGGTATTTATTAATTATATTTCATGAAAGATGCCAACTCTTTGTTCATGACACGTATAATTAGGTATTATATTTTGTACTAGCAGTGACATAGCTTCTATATTTTTTTCAGCAATTAACCATACCTTATATATTTATAAAGATAAGGTAAAATGAAAAGAACAGTACCAGAATCTGATACACAAAAACAAATGTTTATTAAGGCATATCACCCAGTAACCGAATAAATCATTATGTTTAATGTACTGTCATCAAATGTTAAGGCAGTATGGTTGTAAAATAAAAAATAAAAAAAAGCAAACTAAAAAAAGAAGCATAGTATATCTCTCTTTTATATGCTTTCATTGCTGATATCATTTAAAATCTTGGTTGTTCTCAGTATTCCCATGAGAAACCTAGGAAATATTGAAAATACAAGGGAAACAAAGAAAAGGTACGATATTTGTCACTCCCATTTAAATTGATATATGCTGCTGTCCTATAAACGTCATATCGGATAACCCTGAAAAATTACCGTGGGTTTCCATAATTACGCATATTCATGATGCTGTTTTGCATAGAGCAGCAAGTAGACTCCATGGGGGAGGGGCTGTAGCGAAAGATGTGACAGACTGAAATTATTGCCCAAATCATAAGAAAAGATAAAAAAAAAAATAATAATAAAAAAATAAATGAAATATTTCTCGCATAGGAAATAGAGGCCTACTATAAATACAAAAGAACAAGTAAAAGAGAGCTCAGTCGGTTGACTGATATATATCTATATATATATATTTTTTTTTTGTACAATTATTTTTAAATGCATGATCTGTCAGTCAGCAAGAGGTACGTTAAAATAATATAACAGCCACTGAATACCTCGAGATTTGCTTAGCTGAAAAAAAATAAAAATAAGCAGATTTACTATATGCGTGTATGCTTTTGTTGTGCCGTGTGCAAAACAGGGTGGTATCTTGTTTTTGTGATAAATATGATTGCAGGGCCATACCCCTGTAAACTGTTAAAAGACTGTGAGGAACTGAAAGCTATGTCCTGTGTCTACTTCAATGGGCTTTTATGTTGAAGCGGAGAGAACAGAGTTAATCAGCGCTCTAGAAGTGATTATCAATAGAGTTTGGGTAGTACAAATGCTTGGGTAAACACCAATTGTTCTTTGCACAAGATTTCGAAAAGAAACAACAATACTGCCATTGTCCTCTCCCTCTCATTAAGGGGATTCAAGGATGAAGCTGAGAGCTCCGAGATGCATGGGAAACTGACAGGCAAACTGTGCTCAGAACGGATCTCTCATGATCCCCCTACAACAAGCACTAGTTTGGGGCATCAGCGATGCCAGCTGCATCAGTCGAAACCAGGCCTGTCATAACATCTTCACGTCAAATCTCTCTGTGTACACAGGCAAGAGTATAGCGAGGGCTTGATGAAGAAACAAGTACAAAGGGGGCTGATTAAGCCTTGTTAACACTGTATTCATTTCCCAATAAAAAAAAAAAAAGACTGCACTTGCTAGTTTGTTTGTAGACCTCATTTTCTTTCAACAACAAAGAGGGACCATTTCCTGATAAGAAATTTGCTTTCAAAATGGCTGTTTAAAAGCAAAGAAGGATACAAAGAAACCAACAATGAACCGTGTATTGCATTATGGGAACCCGATCTCAGGATATACCAACCTATATAACTGAAGGGGGAATTCTATATATAGACACATTGCTACATATACAAATAGAAATACATCCACACACCTATATAGATATGTATATTTCTACATCGATCAGTCTATTTTCTCTCTCTCTCTTTCTCGCTCTATCTCTGTATCTATCTATACAATATATATATATATATATATTATATATATATATATAAACATATACATATATTTAAATAAAATATACCAGTGGAATTACTATTGTGTGCCTCTATGAAAGCACATGATTTTTTTGTTAACTCTTTTGATGTCTTGGCAAAGGGTACTTCTGTACCTGTATGGCACAAAAGAGTTAATTGGGTTTTTTCATTATGGAAGGGGTGGGGAGGAATAACGATATGCAATTTTTTTTTTAGCGCCTTGCACAAATCACTGCTTTGAAGTTTTACATGTGAATACGGCAGGCATTAATTTTACTTGCATGCAATCAATCAATCACTGTACGGAACAAAGGTACATATTAAGGAAACAGAAAGTGCCGGGCCATGTATGTTGTGCGTCATACAGCGGTATGCAAATAGTTATTATTATATCTGAGCACTTTCATTCTAGATGTACATCGGAGCTGAAATATACTACTTTGCATATAAATAATGCATTTACAATGACAAAGCTCCTCGCTTTATCGATGAGCCTATGACTTTAAATTTTACCACAAATGATGAAGCAAAGTACATTTAACAATCTACTCCTAAAGAATAAAGCTGTTCTGAACACTGGGTGCTTTTTGTTTTAGAATTATTTGCTTTTTTTTTAATTTAATTTTTTTTATTCCTGTGGATTTTTATCGTGGCTAAATATATGCTGGTATTATTTCTGTAAAGACACACTTCAGATTCAGCCAGTAAGTAAAAATCCTCTTACCATGGAAGACAGTACTAACCAGCAAAATTAATGCATACCTTTAAAATATATACCTTTTTTCGGCTTTGGGAAATAACATTTCTGTGCATACATTATTTTATACAGCCACATTTCTGTCTCCTAATGACACACAAAAGACATGCTTTATGCAAATGGGCTATGCAGGCTATGCAAATAGAAAATTCATTTTGCAGCTGGGCCTCACACCATTTCATCCGATTCCAATATTTTCAAAGAATGCTGTATTTTTTTTATTTTATTTTTTTGTGAGAGTAATGAATGATGGCACAAAAAAAAAAAAGGCAGCTGCCTATGTTGTATGTGCATAAAAATAAAACACAACATATTTTAATTGTGTTACTTTTATTTATATTTTTTTGGTGAAATTGTGCAATTTAATGTTAGATATAGGAGAAATCTCTGCATCTCAGACATACTTCCTTTTGTGTTCATCATGTGCTGATTTGCATGGCGTTCATCATCAGACTATTCATTTGTGCTTAGTAGGAAGTCACTGTATGGTTGATGAAGCTGATTTTATTCTTTTTATTTTATTTTTTTCATTTTTTTTTTTTTGTGTTACATATTTTGGCACTGTAATGGTAAGTTTGTCCTCGGAATCTATAAATTCATTACCTAACTATTTATGAACAAATTATAAACAAATTAATAACACCTAATTATGTTATATTTGAGGTCTCCTGGTGAAAATAAACGGTGTATATGTTATATATTTTATTTGTTTTTGCTTTTACTGCAATGTTTTGTTCCCAGCATGTGTTTTGTTCTGTCTGTTAGTTTATTCACTTGCTTTTATATATATATACATATATACAATATTTTGTTTTCTTTTTTAAAGAATAATTTGACTGTATTACCCTTCCTTGGCTTTTACAGAATCTATATCGTAGCATGACAAAGGTGAACAAAGGAAACAGAAATTATTTTCTGAAGAACTTACAATCTAATTATTTTTGCCTGGGGCATAAGAGAGTAAAATTCAATTTCCATGCTTGCGAAAGGCAGGTAGTGAGTTTCCCATGCCACTGCAGACTCCATTGCCTTAGACATACGACCCCTACTAAAATACAATTGACAGCTGAGCTTATAAGGAAATGGGGGCCATTAGTGGTCTCTACAATCATTCAGCCTTTAAGCAATTGCTAAATAGTACATGCAATTGAAAATGGTATGCAGCTGTTAGGAGAGCAGAGTATATTCATCTCACAGCTTGCATGTTAAACCGTACCATGTATGTTATATATACATACATATAAAATACTTGCTTTTTTAATCATTAGCTGTGCATTGCATACCCAACTGAAACGTAAAAGAATTTATACAAGAAGACAAAAAATGTACCAGGTTGCGTATGTGTGAATATAATATATGCAAAACAAAACACAAGTCACTCCCCTAAGATTAGGCAGACCAGCCCCCATTTAACTTTTAACAAATATAGAAAATGCTCGAGGCAGGGTTCTATTAAAATGGTTACTGTTCTGCAAAAATGAGCCATTTAACCCCTTCACGAATGATGACATACTACGGTCATCAAGATATATGATTTTTCTAGCTCCTTTTCATAATGACACACCCCACCAAACTAACTAAACTAGCTTCACTATATATATATATATATATATATATAGTATAACTATATCAAATAGTTGCTAATGGATACAGTTACTCACTAAACGTTCAGCATGTATATCCATAACATGGAATTTTGAAGGCCTCTCATTAAATTATAAAATTGTATCGCTATACTGATGGCCCTAACACTATGTTTCTGAAGCCACATTAATGCGATCTGGTAACATTAATTCATTCTATTATAATAGATTGTCCCCTCTGCTGTACAGTAGTGATATGTATATTGAAAGAAAATACTGTTTCTCAACTTTGTGGCAGATTGTTGATGGGAAAAAGATTGCCAGCATTATTTTATTTTTTCATAATGTATTAAAATTACATTCAAATGTTGCTGGTCTGAATGGAAATGCATACGGCGCTATCCACTTAAATAATTACCTATGGACATGATTATCCCATGATTCCCGGTGAGATTATATTCACCATATTACTTTTATGTTCTATGACAATGCACATAATGGGCAAACATACAATAGAAAAAGGTTATTATATTAATGATGAATATAGCACTGCACTCACATAACTGTTCTGTTCTTCCATGCAGTGTTGGCATGTAAAATGAGTTACACCTTGGATACATAGTATTAGTGATACCAATTGTATAGGGATAGTACAAAAATATTGGAAGAAAGTGTGCTGTTGTTATGATACAATTGTGCCCAATAATAAATAAACAACTGTTTATGGGTGCACATTATCTCTCAAATGCTATATATTTTATACATGTATAAAAAAAAAAATACAAAAGTAAAAACTCAAACCCCCCCCCAAAAAGTCTTTATACAAAAAAAGATGTATTTTTTGAAAACACATTTTTAAATGTAATCTAACTATATTTTAAAAAATGATGTCTAGTGTTTATAGCCAGAGCTATTGTACACATACAAGTAGCAATATTACATATTTGTTTAATGAAAATTACGGAAAATCAGAATTTATGTACGTAACAAAACAGAAAAAAAAAAAAAAAGAAAAGAGGATTTTGATCTGAGCGAATAGGTCATTTTTAAATTTTTTTATTAATTCAGTTGTGAAGCTTAGCTTCGCTCTTAGACATCTTTTATGGCGATGGTTGCCAGGCAATAATTATTTCAGGAAAATTGTAATTAAGTCCTGTGGTGGTTCCTTCTAAATGCAAGCTAATCAAGGTACTGAAGCTCGAAGAATCCAGCGCATAATATATTCAATTCTCTAAGCCGTACCTTCATATTTTGTAATGTTTCTACTATTGTTTATAATGATAAATATTTTTCTTATTAAATAATAAACACATTAAGGGTTATTTATAAGTAACAGCTGTGAGGGTGTAGAAGTGGGGAGCAATCACTCTAGAAACCAGGTCATTGTCGCTACTAACTGGTTCACTGTTCAAACTCTACCCCGGAAAAACTCTTTAAATGTAACTCCCTTTATCTTTTAATTTTAACAGATAATGTTCATTCTAAGTTACATCAATAGTCAGAAAATATTGTCTAGTTTGCATTTATCCTTTTAGGTGCCATTAATATATATATGAATGAAAATAGTGGAGTAAAATTGTGTATTATATATATGGAAGACTGAACAAAACTTTATACTGGTGTCTTTGTTTATATACGATACAACATATTGCAAAACTAAAACACCTGTTAATATAACTGACAACATTTTATGCATAGGACGACCATAAAAATGATAAAAAAATAAATAAACAAATATACTGATGTGGGTGTGTATATATGTATACATACATTTTAATAAATAACAGATACACTGAGGGTTAAGCTTTTAGAATATATATTAAACATAATAATATATTGATATTCTGCAATCTGATATAGCTAATAATATGGACACATTCATTCATAATGGACACAGTGTAACACATCTCATGTAAGTCACAAAAATGTGAATATTGCACTTTGAAGCTTTTAGATGGCCTGATAAACTTAATTTAATTTATGAATACTCTCGTGCATTTAGAAAGAGAAAATAAAGGCAAAAGGCTATCCTGGAAATGTTTGGCATGGTGAAGGAAAGTCCATTGGGTCACACATAATAATCTTAAAGATATTTTTGTAGATGCCGCACAACCTAATGCTGAAATACAGAAATGTATGTAAATCTGAAAGTCAGGTGTCTTCCAAAAATAGCTTAAAAATGGAGACACATCATAACAATGATACACATCTCCTTAGAGCAAACTAGAATTCGAAATAGACAAGCTGGGATATGTGTACAGATAAGCTGTTATGCCGAGTTAGTCTACTTCAACTAAATACCATTGCCTTAAAATGTTAAGAAAGCAAAATATTACATGAGTTGATTATCTGTCATGTAAAACGTTTACAGTATTTATAGTATGGATCCATCATTTTATGCATTTTTAAGCCTTTAATGATCTCAATATATGTTTAGAAAGTTCAGGGAGCTCCATGCATCCTTATAGTTTTATATTGATTCGGCCATTCCATTTTATGATTGGATTCTTAGATACCATATTGTTAGGACAATGGGACCTCTCTTTGGTTCTTAAAGGTATAAGCAACTTTGAAGAAAACAATGTTTAAAACGTTGATTAATGTCAGTCCAAGTTTACTTCTTTAAATCAACAAATGCTCATCCTTTTTGCCGCTAGCATACATTTACAGACATACGTTTATTAAAAGGCTTTAGCCATGATGATTTAACCTAGGTGTCTATTAAGTTCTCTCTAAATGTGGACTTGTAGAAGCTGGTGGTAAAGGAGTGGACAAGGAGAAGTAAGTTAGTACTAGTAAGACTGGCTTTGGAAAAATGATCAAAAATAAATAAATGAGAGTTCTTAAATCATTAAGTAAACTGTAGCTAAGTCCCTGCCTCCAATGAATCCAATATAAGGAATATAAAATAAATGAATGAAGATCCCTTAGATTCTCTGTTAAGCAGGATACACCTAGACTATGGTTTGACTTGTTACCAGGCTGTTGGTGTGGCAGATTGTACATATTTAGTAAATAATGGGAATCTCCTGCCAATGATCTCCATTTTAACACTGTTATCTCTATCACTGTGTAATTCAGGATAAGTGAAGATTGGGTTGGAATAGCAAAATGGAAAAAAAGCCTCCAATCCAGTAACAATTTTAATGGTCATGCTCTGCCCCCCTTGTCCACCAAAAATTCTCTGCCAGGGGGATTCCAAAAACCTCTTGCACTTTAGTTGACAATAAACCTATGAACCATACTGGTTGAGTGGAAGGGTGAGCCCAATGAACCCAATTAACCCTGACTAATAGCGGTTATTACAAATTCAAGTTTCTAACTTAAGCCCCAATTCATAAAGTATGTAAGCATACGCTGAAAAAACAGCTATTACCAAACAGTTTAACCCCTTAAGGACACAACTTCTCGAATAAAAGGGAATCATTGCGGAATATTTCCGTCAGGTGTCCTTAAGGGGTTAATATAGAGGGCAAGGGGACACGGGGTTTATGATTAACGCTTTGCTAATTTTTTTTCTTGCATATTTCTCTCCCTTGATAAGGATTGCATGCTCCTTGGGTGCTTTATTTTTTACAATTTAGCTACCAAAGGACACTACCAACAGCAAAAGAGCATGAAGAAGGCTATCGAGGTCAGTTCAATCCAGCTCAATATGTTTTTAAAGTACACACCTGTCAGCAACACATTTATATGCATTTATTGTTTTTAGTTTAAAAAAGTAGCAGAATTTTTTGCGTTCTCAATTTTGTATATTTTTGCAAAAAGTAAATAAAGGTTATGCAGAATTTTATAGATATTTACCCTGTCTCCTCTATCCCACCTACCACATTCTAAAATATTTCGTTTTAGTTGGTTACTGTACCTGGTATGTCGTGTCACAGGTCCTTAAAGGAAAAGTCTATGTTAAAAAAAGTTTTAAAAAAATGTTTGCGCTTGAACAAGCCAGTTGAAATAAATAATAAGCATTTATTAGTTTTATGACATTTATAAAACATCATCTCTTCTGCAAATTTTGCAGCTAAGCTTATCCATCCTTTTTTTTTGTAAACCACTAACTTGTTTATGCTGGGCAATAAAGTGATTAAAATGAGCAGTGAGACTGCAGGTGCATGTCCTAAGCACCAAAACCATTTGATTAAAGGAACACTATAGTCACCTAAATTACTTTAGCTAAATAAAGCAGTTTTAGTGTATAGATCATTTCCCTGCAATTTCACTGCTCAATTCTCTGTCATTTAGGAGTTAAATCACTTTGTTTCTGTTTATACAGCTTTAGCCACACCTCCCCTGGCTCTGATTGACAGAGCCTGCATGAAAAAAAAAAAACGGTTTCACTTTCAAACAGATGTAATTTAGCTTAAATAATTGTATCTCAATCTCTAAATTTAACTTTAATCACATACAGGAGGCTCTTGCAGGGTCTAGCAAGCTATTAACATAGCAGGGGATAAGAAAATCTTAATTAAACAGAACTTGCAATAAAGAAAGCCTAAATAGGGCTCTCTTTACAGGAAGTGTTTATGGAAGGCTGTGCAAGTCACATGCAGGGAGGTGTGACTAGGGTTCATAAACAAAGGGATTTAACTCCTAAATGGCAGAGGATTGAGCAGTGAGGCTGCAGGGGCATGTTCTATACACCAAAACTGCTTCATTAAGCTAAAGTTGTTCAGGTGACTATAGTGTCCCTTTAAATTAAAGTTGTTTTGGTGCCTTTAGAGTGTGTCTTTGAGTCCACATTTTCTGTCCTTCTCATGTTTCTCCAATAACACAGTCATGCACATCATCAGGAAGTAAAGCAAAGATTTCTGAGATTTGCTATTACGCGAACAATGTTTATAAGTCAAAAACTGAATTACTTGTTCCAGAAGCCGAGCTCTGAGAAAAACTGAAATTGTGAATACACAGCTTTGAAATCTGACAATCTCTCTACCCACACACTATGCAGACATATAGACCATGTCCGTAGATTAGTGATTGTCACATGTTTAACATGTACAGTATTATGATCGGAACTTTAATTCTTGCAGTGCTGGGTTAAAAATGACCAGCAGTTCAGACTCCATAGATCATAGTGACAGGCTCCCAATTGGCTAAGCTAGTTCCTAGGGGGGCAGGGCTTAGATTATCTAATATCTGGAGAGTTTCACTAATAGCAGAAACTGAAAGGCTCTCACATTTTGTGCATGCTAGGCCATAGTAGTTCATGCCAGTGGTCAGCTTAAAGGAGTCAACTTGACTTGCTTGATGGGAACTTCAGCACCTTTATTCAGGAAATGTATTTTTTGAGTTTTAAAAATCTAAAACTTCTAAGTATTTTTTGAAAACCAAGAAACAAGTGGCTAAACAACCCATTGTGAGCTGCTATATATAAATGATAGAGAATGGATGTCCGATGATTTCTTAAGGATAATGAGTCAGTTACGTTGGATGATGACACATATTTTTCCTTTGATGTTATATACAGAATCAAAGAACCTTTATAAATACTGTTTATATGGGTGGTTGGACAGTTAGACACATGAGTAGATAGATAGATAGATAGACAGATAGATAGATAGATCTATAGACAGATAGATAGATAGATAGATATATGATAGATAGATAAATCGATAGACAGATAGATGACAGATAGACAGATAGATAGATAGATAAATCGATAGACAGATAGATAGAGAGATATATGATAGATAGATAGACAGATAGATAGATAGATAGATATATAGATAGATAGATAGATAGATAGATAGACAGATAGATAGATAGATAGATAGATAGACAGATAGATAGATAGATAGATAGATAGATAGATAGATAGATAGATAGATAGATAAATCAATAGACAGATACATAGATAGATAGATAGATAGATAGATAGATAGATAGATACATACATACATAGAGGCACAAAGACAAATATCTTTGTACAGCTCAGCAGAATTGGTCGATGCTTTATAAATAGTTTACAAAGATGTAATATAAAGTACCTAAAAAAATGCACTTTACAATTGTCACATGTAACATTAAATATTATAGCTAGAATTCCAATGGTTTCTCTATTTTCTTATTATTTCAGGAAGGATCAACCAATTCCATTGCAATATACATTGGGATAATGTGTATAAACTAATTTTGACAGTACAAATTATAGCACACTGACACAAAAGCAAAGGGTATTGCTCAGTTATTTATATCTACCAAAAATAGTCAGAAGTGTAAACATTTTATGAACATGATACCGCATCTAATAGTTTCCAGTTAAATGAGAAAATATCTCCCAATATTATTTCATTTACAGAAGCAAACACATTTTTCTCCCCTTCATTATATTTCCTATGTGAATTCAAATGTTGTCATTTAAAGGCATTTTACCTGAAATTACAAAATAAGTGCTCCACTGCTAACAAAGAATCTGTTCAGAGTAATGATAATACACTTGATATATGTTAAATGAATGTAGACTGCATTCATGCAAAGCTTAATGGACTTAGGTCCTCACATATGTAAAACACGAGCCATAAACAGATGGTTCTCAATTGGAGACTACGTGCGTCTTTGTGTTAAAAGAATTCAATTTTATACAAAAGGGACATTTAACATGCGTCAATATATATCTATAGTTTTTGTGATCAGTGCATTGTTTATGTTTGTCGTTGAAATGCATGTCCACAAAGAGAACCATTTAAAATATCAAAATCATGGCAGACAAAAATGTAGCTTATTCTCTGTTGATATTTTTTTGGCATTTCTAACGTTTTTTCCAGTAGAATTAATGCTTGAAGGTAACGTGTATGTTTCAATATGTGTTGCAGGTGTAAGTCTGTGTCTATATTTCTAGAATGAGTGAATAGTGAAAGATATCTTGCATTGTTCTGCTAATATGGAAAGATAAGACTCCAATATGAATTGTTAGCGGTCAATGGCATATCTGTAAATGCCGACGACGGAGTGTTAATTAAATGGAAATTAAGTTGATATGCAAATAAGAAAAATGAAATCTAAAGGCTACTCTTGAAAATATGCAAGCCAAAACAGAAATTCATTGAGTGAATGGTATTACAGTATCAGCTTACATTTGGATGTTAATGAACAAAGAGAAAGATTATTTGATCGGTTGGGGGTTGGTAATTGGCGGTGTTACCACTGATAAGTGAGAGAATATATTCAGATTGCACCCAGTATTAATTTATTCTGTAGAAAGCCTGGCTATGGTTATTGGTTTCTATAGTAACTGTGTGAGAATTCTGCCAAATTAGATGTTTTGATACACATTTTGATACATTGTTTTGAGAGACTCCTGTCAGAACAATGTATTCCTTTAATATACAGTCCATTAGTTTACTTAACACGATGCTTGTGGAAGCTACAAAATGGGCCTCACGGTTGATTTTTTTCATTGTTCATTTTAGTAAAATAGTTCTATTATCGCTCATGGAATCGGTAAAACGTAATCTCCTTTTTCACAATATTACATTTCCTTCTTAAAATTATTATTTGATTATTCAGTTTATTAATTGCACGTAAATAACTTTCTTCAATGATGCATGATAACATGATTCATTTATTTTTTTAATGCAAAACATTAATATTATTTAATATATCCCAAAATGCTAGTTTAAAAAAAATCTATTCAGTTTATTCTATTTAAGAAAATGTATAACACACATTACACATATACTATAATGGATTTTCTTATTAATTTATATAACTTTGATTATTGCTCAATATTATTTTTATTTGCTTTTGGAAACAGAGTTGTTTAAAGGTTGGCAAAAAGCGGTGGCGATATTGTGCACAAAAAGGAAGATACGTTGTCAAATGTTCAGTGAAAATGTATAGATTTTACTTGTCCTTTCTATAAATTGACAAGAAAACAGGTAATGAAATCTATACATATTTTTCTAAAAATACATTAAAAAAAAAGAATTTTATAAAATAGTAAAGCAATACATTGGATATGTTGATTAGACCAACAAATATTGTTTTATCAATTTGTAAGTATTCTTGCAAACCAACAAAAACGTGGCTAAACATTCCAATGTTGAGTGCTAAATATCAATGATAAAGAATAGATGATCTTAATTCCAAAAGAGATAGAAAGGACAAAGCCTTATAAGGTGATTACAATGTCAACAAACGTCATGTTAGTTAATGCTAATAAGTCAATTAAATTGATGATGAGGCATGTTATCCTTTGGTGTTATATACAGATTATGATAGCCTTCATACTCTTTATATTGATGGATGGAAGGATGGATGATTGGGTAGATGGACATAAGGACAGACCTACAGAGAAATATAGACAAATATCATTACAGCACTGCAGAATTGGTCAGTACTTTATAAATAGTGTTAATAACAATGACAGCAGCCTTAAAAACACACACAGCTTTTCACAAAATGTAAAAAAATAGCAAAAGATGGATTCATAAAACCATAAAAAACCATAAAAAACGTGCAATAATCCTACAGACCATTTTAAATCAGAATGGGACTCTTAATCATGTGTACATACCTCAAGAAAGGTATGTTTCATGTAAATAAATCAGGTGAAGATCCACTGCATTTCCCTTTCCGGCTCCCAGTTCCTATACAGCAAGAGAGTGGACATATTGTTGAATAGGCAAGACGATCCCTTGACAAGTTCCAATGTGTGGTGTAAAATCTGCCCCATTCTCTTGCAACAAACTTGAAAATACTTGTAAAATATTACCCAACCTCAACATTTTTAAATACATAAGTTAGTTGTAAGTTAGGGAAGACATGTATGACATCCAACATATGTATGGTTAGGGGCTGTTTTAAATAATACTACTAGTTGAACTGGGTAGACCCTAGTCCCGTCTGGCACTGTATGGGCATGACCATATTGGATGGTTTGAGAAGGATTGTTGCTATATGGGCAAAGAGATTGTAATATCCTCACTAAACCAACAGTAAACCCAGATTTTACCACCACGTTGACACAAACCTTACTTGACTGCAAACACCTTGCACTTACTTTGAGATCTTTCTCAAAGGAGGAAATATTTTATAAATAAATAAATAAATATTTCATCAGTCCCTACTAGCTGGTCTAAAGTCAGATTTTTTAAATAAATCCATAAATAAGAAAATTACAATCAGTATTTTTATAGATCCATAAATAAATTAAAGTTGTGTATAAAACTTGTTTCTAAAGGGAAGCAATACAATGACTTTGTTATTTAAATTAATTTATTTTGAATTTGTCAATGACTGATATTAAAATGTTAAATCAATAAATAATTTTACCTTCCAATAAATATTAGCTTTTAATTTCTTTTTGAATTATCAGCAGTTTTTGAAGTTTACACTTTTCGGATGCACTTCATGAATCTGTGTACTTAATAAATTAAATTTTAACAACATTTGCATAAAATATACAACAAGAAAAATAATCGAAAAATAAATTGGCCTGTATCAAATGTATCCTCAAGTTATTTATCTGAATAAAGGTTTTAAACCATATCTTGAGTTTTCACACAATTGTGAAAATGATTAAATAAGTTGGGGTTCAGGGCCAGAGCAGACATTCAGCTGTTGTTGATCCTTTGTCTACAGAACGTCTTTCCATTCAAAGATTCAAGAGTACTTTATGCTAACGACAAAGAAATAGTCAATTGATACCATTACTTCAAGCACACAGGAACTGGAACTCTGCTAACAACTGTTGAAAAAGTCTAACATTATCCATTAAATTAGCTTTTGAAAATGCCAGACTCCTAACTGTTCTCTAAAATGCATTGGCTTCCTTACTTAGTGTAAACATTTAGCCATGGCTTTTAATTTATTTCCACAAATGTACCATCACGTGACACTTTCATCCTTTTTAATATTAGTTCACAATAACATGTGATTAAGAGAGTGAACAAGAGACAAAAACTGTGGATTCTAGGCAAATGTGCAATACTTCTAGACAAAATGTGGAATAAAATTAAAAATTGCTTTACGAAGAAGAAAAAAAACTAGATTTTTGATTATGGTTTTAGGCCCTGAAAGACACGAACATCGCAGTTATTCAGCCTTGTTTTTGTAAGTGTAATTAATGTATTTAATGGTATTTAATTGAGCTTCATTGATTACGCAGAACGAAAGCACTAATGACTATTGATGATGTGTGTGCTTACTAAGCTAAGGTCTTTATTGAAACGAAAAATGGTGGTTGTAAATTGCCGAGAGAAAAAGACAAAAAAACAAACAGCAGTCTTAATTTATAAGCGTATTGTTCTGAAACAATGTATAAGCAAATACTGATTAGCTTGTTGTTTTATGAAGCAATTAGCACATGTCAATATAGTTTACTTATTGAAAGGCACATGACATGACAGTGGTTACCATAAGAATTTTCAAGGTCTTCTTCCGTTTGTATTTAAATAGTCAATAAAAAAATTGCAAATTTAAAGGGTGTGTGCATGTTTAAATATAAATTACTCCAAATTACCAACACAAACTCTAAATTCTAGTTAAAATCTGAAAGAGGAAGAAATAAAAAATAATATATTAAATAGCAAGTACATGCACAGACTTTCTTAAAACAAAAAAAAACTGCTGTTTCACATCTGTTAGTTAACCTTAATTAGTGTATTTTGCAGCTATTAAATCTTGTGCACAATATCGCCACCCCTTTGTGACATTAATGACCATTCCTTCATAAATCATCAAAACTCCTATGCCAAACAAAATCTAAAATAGATCGTTATAGATATCAGACAAGCATTATTTTTAACCTATAAAAAATGTAAATGGATTTACATAGTTACTCACTCACAGTAGATTTTGTTTGTGCTAATAAAATTTTTTTAAGATCATTCGTCCACCTTGAGATATTTTGTGTAAGCTCATTTGTAAGCTCCATTTGTCCACCCCCTTTGCTGCTAGAAAAATACAAGTCAATACCTGTCCTTGGTCCCATTCTATTTTCTTTATATACTGCCTCTCTTTGCAAACTTATTACCTCATTTGGATTCCACTACCACCTGTACACTGATGATATTCAGATTTACCTTTCCTCTCGGAACTCTCCCCTGACGTCCTGCAACGTGCTTTCTAAAACGAAATATCTCTAAAACTGAGCTCCTTGTCTTTCTTCCTCCTAATACTGATCCTCCTCTTTCACTGTCCCTTCAAGTTAGTGGTATCCACATCAGTCAATCCTTGCAAGCGTGCTGTCTTGGTGTCATAGTTGACTATGGCCTCAGCTTTGAGCCTCACATCCAGCATGTTACCAAGTAGATTCCATCTTGAAAACTTAGCCCGCATCCGCCCCTTTCTTACGCAAGATGCTACTAAAGAGTTTGTCGATGCTCTAGTAATTTCCTGCATGGATTATTTTAATCCTCTCCTAATTGGTCTTCCCAAAAACTGTATTGCCCCGCTACAGTCTGTAATGAATGCTGCCGCCAGACTGATTTTCTTCTCTAGTCAGTCCTCTCAAACCTCACCCCTCTGTCAGTCTATTTTCTTCCTGTATCCTGTAGCATTGACCAATTCTAGCCTCTCTTATATCTCTTCACAGATCCATAGGTATGCCCCTTCTTGGTCTCTCCGCTCTGCCCATGACCTTCTCCTGTCTGCTCCTCGCACGCGTATGGCCAACTCACGTTTCCAGGACTTCTAGCAGGTGGCTTCCTTCCTGTGGAATAGCCTGCCTACCACCATCAGACTCTCCCCTAGTCTTCAATCTTTTAAGAAGTTCCTTCTCTTTAGGAAAGCTTATTGCCTCCCAGACTAACTTCTACCTCACATACCTTGCTCTCTCCTAAAGGGCAGCACTCTACTCTCTCCACCAGCTCTGCTTCACTCTCACCTTATTTAATTGCTATTTCCTGTCCTATTGTGTTTTACACCCCGCCTCCTATAGACTGTAAGCTTGTTTGAGCAGGGTTCTCTTCAACCTATCGTTCCTGTAAGTTTTCTTGTAATTGTCCTATTTATAGTTAAATCCTCCCTCTTATAATATTGTAAAGCGCTATGCAATTTGTTGGCGCTATATAAATGGCAATAATAATAATAATAATAAAGATTACTTACCTAATTTTCAGCATTGGGACTCCTCTGCCTTTGTAAACGTCAAAATACCTACCAATGTCTTCTGCGATCTCCTCTAATCCAATGCTTCTCATAGTGAAGCAATGGATTGGAGATATGAATGTGCGGCAAAATGCTGTGCTCTTCCAATCAAATGTTGCTATCAGGTTCTGGAGGAGGACGCACCTCTAGTGACTGTCAGTATGTGACAGTGAGGTAAATGGTGTTGAAGTGCAGTGGGAAAAAGTAAGTTGGTAATGGTATTTGGCTGCAGTGAGAGACAGTTGAATGGTTTTGGTGTGCACCGAGAGACAGTGAGAGGGTAATGGTTTTGGTGTGCACCAAGAGACAGTGATAGGGTAATGGTTTTGGAGTGCACTGAGAGACAGTGAGGTGAATGGTATTTGAGTGCAGTGAGAGACAGTGAGGTGAATAGTTTTGGGGTGCACTGAGAGACAGTGAGGTGAATTGTTTTGGAGAGCAGTGAGAGACAGTGAGATGGTAATGGTTTTAGAGTGCAGTGAGAGACAGTGAGATGGTAATGGCTCTGAAGTACAGTGAGAGACAGTGAAATGGTAATGGTTTTGGAGTGCAGTGAGAGAAAGTTAGATGGTAATGGTTTTGAAGTACAGTGAGAGACTGATGTGGATAGCTTTGGAGTGCAGTTAGAGTTAGTTAAGTAGGTGGCAAAGAAATGCATGAGAGGTTTTAAATTACTGTAAAGGGCAGTGAGGTGAATGGCAACAGGGCAAGCAACATTGGTGGCAGGCTGCTAGCTATGGCTGACTGCCTAGGGCTAATCTTAGGACATTTTTTTAATTGCTGTAATGTAGATGAAGACAGGTAAGATGTATGAGGAAGGGCTAAGAAGGGTTATCTTTGTAAATATGTTACTTTTTAAATTTCTATTTATTGTAAATCTCAGCTGCTAATTGATTCAGTTCAGGAAGTTCACATTGAGAAGAAGCTATCATTCGCTACAAGTATCCTGTTTGTGGAGGTTTAGCCAATCAGCATTAGTTCACTGTTGGACACAATATTATACTTGTAGCTATAGCTATACAGGGAGTGCAGAATTATTAGGCAAGTTGTATTTTTGAGGATTAATTTTATTATTGAACAACAACCATGTTCTCAATGAACCCAAAAAACTAATTAATATCAAAGCTGAATATTTTTGGAAGTAGTTTTTAGTTTGTTTTTAGTTATAGCTATGTTAGGGGGATATCTGTGTGTGCAGGTGACTATTACTGTGCATAATTATTAGGCAACTTAACAAAAAACAAATATATACCCATTTCAATTATTTATTATTACCAGTGAAACCAATATAACATCTCAACATTCACAAATATACATTTCTGACATTCAAAAACAAAACAAAAACAAATCAGTGACCAATATAGCCACCTTTCTTTGCAAGGACACTCAAAAGCCTGCCATCCATGGATTCTGTCAGTGTTTTGATCTGTTCACCATCAACATTGCGTGCAGCAGCAACCACAGCCTCCCAGACACTGTTCAGAGAGGTGTACTGTTTTCCCTCCTTGTAAATCTCACATTTGATGATGGACCACAGGTTCTCAATGGGGTTCAGATTAGGTGAACAAGGAGGCCATGTCATTAGATTTTCTTCTTTTATACCCTTTCTTGCCAGCCACGCTGTGGAGTACTTGGACGCGTGTGATGGAGCATTGTCCTGCATGAAAATCATGTTTTTCTTGAAGGATGCAGACTTCTTCCTGTACCACTGCTTGAAGAAGGTGTCTTCCAGGAACTGGCAGTAGGACTGGGAGTTGAGCTTGACTCCATCCTCAACCCGAAAAGGCCCCACAAGCTCATCTTTGATGATACCAGCCCAAACCAGTACTCCACCTCCACCTTGCTGGCGTCTGAGTCGGACTGGAGCTCTCTGCCCTTTACCAATCCAGCCACGGGCCCATCCATCTGGCCCATCAAGACTCACTCTCATTTCATCAGTCCATAAAACCTTAGAAAAATCAGTCTTGAGATATTTCTTGGCCCAGTCTTGACGTTTCAGCTTGTGTGTCTTGTTCAGTGGTGGTCGTCTTTCAGCCTTTCTTACCTTGGCCATGTCTCTGAGTATTGCACACCTTGTGCTTTTGGCACTCCAGTGATGTTGCAGCTCTGAAATATGGCCAAACTGGTGGCAAGTGGCATCGTGGCAGCTGCACGCTTGACTTTTCTCAGTTCATGGGCAGTTATTTTGCGCCTTGGTTTTTCCACACGCTTCTTGCGACCCTGTTGACTATTTTGAATGAAACGCTTGATTGTTCGATGATCACGCTTCAGAAGCTTTGCAATTTTAAGAGTGCTGCATCCCTCTGCAAGATATCTCACTATTTTTGACTTTTCTGAGCCTGTCAAGTCCTTCTTTTGACCCATTTTGCCAAAGGAAAGGAAGTTGCCTAATAATTATGCACACCTGATATAGGTTGTTGATGTCATTAGACCACACCCCTTCTCATTACAGAGATGCACATCACCTAATATGCTTAATTGGTAGTAGGCTTTCGAGCCTATACAGCTTGGAGTAAGACAACATGCATAAAGAGGATGATGTGGTCAAAATACTCATTTGCCTAATAATTCTGCACTCCCTGTATAGCTATAGATTATGTCACTGCCATGGCACAGCTACATATTAGTGGGTACAAGACTGTCTAAAAGCAAAGCAGAGATACTGTTATACTGTCGTTTCATACTTTAGAAAGGAAAAGAAAAACTACAAGTTTTTAAAAAATCACTGCTTTCAGGTGAACGTTTAAGAACAGAATGACGATGATTTATAAAAGTAAGAAACAGAAAAAAAAACTCATTAAAAACTGTTACCCCGTCCAGAGAAAACAACAAAAACACACAAACTTGTATTAACAATGTATATTGCTGTTGATGAACATATACTGGCATATTCATATTTAATTATTCATACTGATAAGTATAAGCAGATTGAAAGTGCTCAGGCAGAATAGTTGAAATTCGCGGTGGGAGGCTATTTAAGAAATTCTTAACAAAATCACAAAAAACTATTCACATTAGAGGTTAAATCGTCTAGACAAAAAGGCAACATATGCAAAAAATGGCTACTCTTTGAATGAAAGTAACCTTAAGTTCCATCCAAGGAATATGTTGCAGTAAGTTACTTATCATGAAGTGATTTTTTAATAATCAAATCTTGGTCCTCTAAATGATAAATCCTCTCTGAGTGATCATGCTGGCAAAGCAGATAAAAAACTCTCATTTTAATTCTACTACAACCATTTCATACATTCTAGTAACTGGCTGTAACATTATTCATATTGTTATTTGCATTATTCATATTGTTATTTTAATGGAAAAAACATGCAAAGATATGGGAATGATTAGCCTTAGAGGGCAAGGATGTATCTGAGATAGAATACAGCATCCACTACACATTTAGGAAAATAGGTTTGTTTAGCCAGTTTTGACATTAGATTTATTTATCTGTATAATGATCTTATTCAGAACGCATTACAAAATATAGAAATTGCTCAGAAATTAGGTTAAAAACAAATGGGTATATAATTAGACATGCGGAAACAAAGAGTCGAGAACCCAGCCATGGGCTTTAGCTAGCATTTGTATCACTTATATGTAAGAAGGCCCATGAGCTTACAACCTAAAGTGATAATATGCATTTTAAAAGGTAGAGGAGGTGAAAATGGGACATATAGCTATGAATATGCGGGTCATTATAAAAACATTGTTTCAGATGTGGAAACCTCAGGAGTTAAATAATTAGTTGGTAATTAATGGTGATAATGGTGATTCCATACAGATGTAGATCATATAAATCTATAAATTAAAGTAAAACAGGGTGTTTATGGTAGTAGGGAATGGACAGTGGGTAAAAATTACTCTCTGTTGGGGATTGGGAGAATGATTAGATAATTATACGCAGTCATTGGTAATGCAGTATGGTTGCCTCTGGTTACAGTAATTATTCAGATTAAAATTCAACTTTATTATTACTGTACAGTAATAACTTTATTATTACTGTACAATGAAACACAGTTGGCCTCTGATGATGAGAAATGCAGCATCAATTAATAAAAAACACTATTTAAAAATGTACTTTCAGTGTAAGTTCTTAGCAATCTATACCTAATACTATAGTACCTCTATTACTTAAGAAATACAATCCTTCCTTTATTGATAAAAAGTAAAAAAAATGACAACATTGTAAAATTCTGACAAGTGAGAGCACGCAGCAAATTATCCAGTTCAGAACCATCTTAGTTGGTAAAATATTTCCAAGCAAATGCTTTTACAAACACACAATAGATGCAATAATATGCCACTTTTTGATTGAGCAAGGTATTACTGACCACTAGAGACTGGATTATAAAAGCCATTTAGAAATACTGTCCTGGTGTTTAAGCAGGAGAAAATGCAAGCCAAAGCAACAAAAATTTTGGAAACGTGACATCAGTTTGATTTCTTTTCCACCAGAATATATTAAAAACCACCAATCTCTTTCGGGGGACTGGACCCTCAAATGGCAGATGAAATTGAATGTAGACAAATGCAAAGTTATGCACTTCGAGGTAAAGAATGCACAAGCAACTTACACCCTAAGTGTTAGTGAATTAGGGATAGCAACATATGAGAAAGATTCCAGAGTTGTTATAGACAACAAACTAGCAAACAATGTGCAATGTCAGTCTGCAGTTGCTAAGGACAGTAAGGTTTTGTCATGTATAAAAAAGGGCATTAATTCCTGAAAATATAATTTTGGGATGAAAATATAATTTTGCGTCTTTATAAATCACTGGTAAAACCTTAAATATGCTGTGCAATTTTGGGCACCTGTTCTAAAGGAGGATATTATGACACTAGAAAAAGTGCAGAGGAGGGCTAAAAAATGAATAAAAGGAATGGAACATTTTAGTTATAAAGAAAAATTCTAATCTCTTAAGTTTAGAGGCACCTCAGAGGGGGGTAGCATTATACAAATATATTTGGAGCCAATACAAACCATTGTCTGTAAATCTATTCACAAGTAAGACTATCATAGAAATTATCATAGAATGAGATGGCATATAAGAACCATTCAGCCCATCTAGTCTACCCAATATTCAAAATACTTTTAATTAGTCCCTGGTCTTATCTTAAGTCTAGGATAGTCTTTGTCTATCCCACGCATGCTTAAACTCCCTCACTCTGTTAACCTCTACCACTTCAGCTGGAAGGCTATTCCATGCATGAATTACCCTCTCAGTAAAGTAATACTTCCTGAAACTATTGCCCCTCTAATTTAAGACTATGTCCTCTTGTTGTGGTAGTTTTTATTTTTTTTAAATATAGTCTCCTCCTTTACTGTGTTGATTCTCTTTATGTATTTAAATGTTTCTATCATATCCCCCCTGTCTTGTCTTTCCTCCAAGCTATACATGTTAAGATCCTTTAACCTTTCCTGGTAAGTTTTATCCTGCAATCCATGAACCAGTTTAGTAACCCTTTTCTGAACTCTTTCCAAAGTATCAATATCCTTCTGAAGATATGGTCTCCAGTACTGCGTACAATACTCCAAGTGAGGTCCCACCAGTGTTCTGTACAATGACATGAGCACTTCTCTCATTCTACTGCTAATACCTCTCCCTAGGCAAAGGAAACGAGGGGACATACAGTCTTTTTTAGACTGGAAAAAAAGAGATTTAGTCTAAGGCAAAGGTTAGGGTTTTTACAGTAAGAACAATAAGGATGTGTAATTTTCTGCCTGAAGAGGTTTTATCGTAATATATACAGATGTTTAAACGGCAACTGGATGAGTACTTGCAAAAACATAATATTCAGGGATATAATTTTTAATTTGTGGCGTGATAGCTTCTTGATCCAAGAAAAGATCTGACTGCCATTTTGGGGTCATGAATTAATTTTTTCCTAGTTTGTTGCAAAATTGGAAGTGCTTCAAAAGTTGTTGTTTTTTTTTTGCCTTCTTTTGGATTAACAGCAAAAACAGATGCGAGAAAGGCTGAACTTGGTGGATGCATGTCTCTTTTCTGCTATGTAACTATGTACCCTGTGAGTGCATGTCTCTATATGTTTTAACTGTATTACTCTGCTGTATGTATTATTCTTTTTTTTAGACATACGACTGTATCCCTGGACAGTTTATTTGTGGACATATGGGTTATTTTCTATTCAGGATTGAAAAAAAACAAAACAAACAAACAAACAAACAGTTTTGCTAGGTTACAATGGTTTATTATTTGGCCTTTTTTGGTGTAAAAGAATGAAAACTGAAAAAGGAGACTTTAAATGGTAAGCATAATATTTATTACATTTTATTTAATACATTTATTTAACAGTGACTTGGTGACCTATAGAACCTGGGAAACGGGGCATCAGCTGGATTCTTTAAAAGGAATACAACAAGAGGATGGGTAGGTACACGTAGGAGGTAGTAAACATGCATCCAGTCTGGAGATGACCACTTTGTGTAACGTTTGTTTCTATAGTTAGGCTTGGTGCTATATCCTTTGGTGGGGCAATCACATGATTGGCATTCCAACATTCTCATATGTCCAAGCTGCCCAAACTCATTTTGTCACTTTTTTAAAGTGTTTGGGTCCTCCTATTGTTACCATATCAGAATATTCCTTTATTTTATTTTAATAAACCATTGTCATATTTAGTGTATGCTGTCACCACAGTCATGTGACTTGCATGATATGATGACCTCACAAATTTCTCCTCATTTGCATTTGGTAATTTATTCCTATGTCTTTTTTTTTTCATTTTACTATTTAATAAAGTTATCCTTATTATTTGTCCTTATTATTTATTATTTGTCTATACATATTGGATATTTTTCTGTTTGTTATTCAAACGCACGCCTTGTATTGTTTATTATATTGTATCTTGTTTATGATGTCATCAGTATAGGCCTTTGTTTGTTTGCATACCCCATGAATTGTTTGCACACTGCCCTGTAAGGACTTGTGAATAATTGTAATTGCATTTTTACACTATAAATAAGATTAGTAGGATGGTATTGTTAGCTTGATAAAGGTTCTGCTAGGAATGTTGCTACTCATCATCAAATAAATCTACCTGCACTTTATACCTGTGCTCAGGTCTTATAGCCATAACATCTTGTGTGAGCTTACTCTGTAATAGGATGAACCCCCTATGACCCAGAAGACTAGGCACTTCCTGAACCTTTATAAGGGTCAGATATATTTTATTACAGAGTCCAATAGACCAAGCATCTCCTGGGCCCTATTTAAGTTACCATTCTCCATGTTGCTGCCCATGAGGGGTTGAAAGAGGAGAGATCATTTTCCCAGCCCCTGTTGGCACCGGACATTAATTAGTAGGGTGCTAATGTGAAGGAAAACACTCTACAAAAATGTCCATAAATGTAAATACAAATAGCAACACTGAACTAAAAAAAAAAGTATTTCAAAAAATTTTTTGAGTCATTAACTATTTTTTTTTATAATGTATTATGTTTTTGTAGAGAGATCCAATTGGTTTCCTCATTGTGATATCCACTGACTGAGCTCAGTTAGGCATGGAAGCCACAACTATGTGTGGCTGTTTATTAAACCTTATAAATTGAGCGATGTGGCAGTAACATTATGGGATAATTTTCTTAGCAGAGTAATGGTTTAGACCAGGGATGTCCAAAAGGTAGATCCCAGAAGTTTTTAATTTACAGCTTCCATGATGCTTTGTCATTTTAAACACATTCTAAAGACATGCAAAGCATCATGGGACTTGTAGTTCTACAACATCTGGGGATCTACCTTTTGGGCACCCGTAGTTTAGACTTTAAGGGGACACTAGAGGCACCCAGACCACTTAATCTTATTGGTGATTCCTGGTTATTCAAGAAGTTTCTCTCAGTGAAACAACACTGGACATCATTACGCTTCACATGAGGATGCCCAGCAACTTGAAAATTCCAATATGAAAACTTTGATTCAATGATTTCAATGATGGAGAAGGCCTAATGTGAGTGTGGCACTTGCCATGCATGCGTTAGGTTCCCCTCATCGCCAATGATGAAAGAGATGGAGATGGAGCCAATGCCGAGGGACCTCTGTGCTGGAAAGAGGTATGTGTTTAAAGTTTTTTTTTAACCCTTTCAACATTGGGGGGGGGGGCAAATAATCAGCCATGGGCAGAGAAACACTATAGCATTAGGAGGGCTATCTTGCTAACGCTATAGTGTTTCTTTGATAGACTAAATGTTATTCATTCAGCAGAGAAAAACCCTAACTCTGCTAAAATAATCCAGCCCAATATTCATAATTCTGTAACACCACCTGTTTGCCAATTTAAATATACCATTATAACAAAAAAGTTCTAAGTAAACATATCCACATTACTCTGTTCAAATGAAGACATTATAGAAGCAGTGGTTATATTTAATAATGTATGAGCCTAAATTTAAAAGATAAAAGTGAAATATTTCAGTGAATATGAATTTAGCTGCAGGTTCAATTCCCAGCAAGGTCATCTATCCATGGCTGATAAAATTAATACTATTAAGGTAATACTAACATTTATGCCCCATGAATTGCTTGGAAACTAGTGTAAAGCTAAATGTACTATTGTAACAAACAAAAAACTGTTCTATGTTTAGTTTTTTAATGGCTTTTAGCCTATGCAGCATAGAGAATACCTGCCAAGCCGGGCTAGTCATGAATTGAACAGTTATTATATAGTATATTAAGGTCATTATAGAAAACGGTTGACCCAGAGTGGGGTTACTTTTGTAGAGCATATGAGGTTCTTTAGCTTTCTTTCTCTCTGTCTATCGATTTTACTTTGGACAAAACTAGGTGATTTTCTGTTTTCAAGACAGATGGATCCTAAACGTTAAATAGGAATATACATTTTAATTAGATAGTAGTCCACTTGTTTATCTTTGATTAATGTTTTGTTTTTTTCCAGCAAGGGCTGTATAAGATGGACAGAAATCCTTGAAGGATGTTTGACGGTAAATATCTCCCAAGACTTCCTTGGAGTCTAGAAAAGGGTATTCAAGAGGAATATAGATTGCTTAGAAGATAGTAGGCCAGTCATTTATCATTGATCGATTGAAAGAATGGCTGATGGAAACTGTCATACTGTAGTGGATGAAGGTGGCTTAGAATCAATGAATTTGAGTCAAATTACCAATTCCCAAAGATGATTCTAGCTGATGTGCTCTCTAGCAACAGTAACAATTGGAGCTAGTATCTGGGCCAACTCATTTATCCAGACATTAGACTATTCATTGATGTCTGTTTGTAGTTGCCATTAAGGGGGAAACGAAGCACTATGTCCACTCTAGATGGGTTCTCCCACTTTTCTGTCAAACTATTTTGGAGTAAATGAGGAACTGAGGGCATACCTGGAACATGCATTTCTTGGCAGTGTGGCTGCCATAAAGACCAAAATTAATTGATTGTGCATTGTTAATATACATCAACATTTGTGAATGAAAACAATTCAACAAATAAAGTGCCATAATTAAATAATTGAAGGGAAAGTGCTTTCATGGTCATATCACCGAATGTGAAGGGATTAAATAGACCTCAAAAACTAAGGCTATTACTTCAAGAATTAAAGAGGCTATGAGCAGATTAATACAGAAATCTTGTGTAGTAAACACGTCTTTGATAAAGCTAACAGACCATGACTGTGACAGGGTGTTCACATCTGGCTCCTTCCTTAAAATAAATGGGTTTGTAATTTTGATTCAGAAATCTTGTCCATTGTTGGTCACTAACGTGCTTAAAGATGAGAAGGGCCGGCATATCCTGGCCTCAGGTACTATTCTAGGTAGAGAGGGGAAAAAAAGAGGGGTAGAAATCCTAAATACTAAGAGGGAGGTAAGAAAGTAGGTTAACTAAATATCGCTCTAAAAACTGGTTACAATACAAAAACTCAAAAAGAAATGCTGTGGAAAACTGATAATAAGACCATGAACTGATAATACATGTCAAAACAAAAAAGGCAAATAGAAGACAAATCAAATATTCAAAACAGTGAAGTCCACTAAACAGTGAATTCCACTTGATCAAATATTTCAATATATATGAGATAAAGTCCAGTTACTCAATTACTCGAGCCAGTTCCGAATACGAGATTCTGTGAACGTTTCCTCCTCCTTCTACATTGAAGAGACTGTGCTCCCTGACATCTAATTTCTGACTTGGCAAAATGTGTTTTTTTTTTTTTTTTAAATCTTGCTTATAATAAAAACTACTGTTTTTACAGAAAGCACTATGTTTTTTTCTATTTTTAGATGTTTAACACAAGATTTTGCTTACTGTCGCTTTTCACTACCTATTTGATGGTTTGAAGTGAATTTCATCGCTTTGAGTTTCTGTGTACCCACTTCATTAATTTCGTCTGTGAGGTACTAGAATATTCAGCAAATTGTGCTTTGAATTTTGCTACAATTTATCTTTACTTTATAGAACTAAACACAGTCTGCTACAGTATATCATCATTTTAACAATCTGATACCCACATTTGTGATTGCACTTAAAAAGGACTTGAGTAGTTGGACTTTATCTCACATTTATTGAAGTGGATTTCACTGTTTAGTGATTCTAACTGCACCTGCTTTAATACTTGCCTATTTGATTTGTCTTGCATTTGCCTTTTTTTTACATTTGTTATTTTTTTCTCACTTATCACAGCAAGGTCTATCACTTTATAAACATATATGGCACAAGTTAGTTTGACCCACAGGAGCTTTGACTTTGGTGAAGGCTTGAGCATATGAGAACCTGTTGATAGGGAGGGTGGGGGGCGGGGGAGATTTTAATACTGCACCTTGTCCTGGGCTGGTTTGGCGGGCTAAACCAGGACTCCCTAGGTCACATAATCTGGGTGGCCAATTTTTACACACTTTATTGCAGAAAGCCCACTGACTACACATGTGACTGGTTCAACACCTGACACGGTGGATTTGACTTTATACTCAACTCCCCATGACAGGATGTGTTTCTAGCTATTATTATTATTATTATTATTATTGCCATTTATATAGCGCCAACAGATTCCGTAGCGCTTTACAATATTATGAGAGGGAGGATTTAACTGTAAGTAGGACAATTACAAGAAAACTTACAGGGACAATAGGTTGCAGAAGACCCTGCTCAAGCGAGCTTACAGTCTAAAGGAGGTGGGGTATAAAACACATTAGGACAGGAAATATCAATCAAATAAATTGGGAGTGAAGCAGAGCTGGAGGAGAGAGTAGAGTGCTGCCTTTTAGAAGAGAGCAGGAGACAGGTATGTAAGGTGGAGGTTACTCTGAGAGGCCATAAGCTTTCCTAAAGAGATGGGTTTTAAGGCACTTCTTAAATGATTGAAGACTAGGGGAGAGTCTGATGAGGGTAGGCAGGCTATTCCGTAGGAAGGGAGCTGCCCGCGAAAAGTCTTGCAAGTGAGAGTTGGCCATATCCGAGCAGGATACAGGAGAAGGTCATGGGCAGAGCGGAGAGACAGAGAAGGGGCATACCTATGGATCTGTGAAGAGATATAAGAGAGGCTAGAATTTGTCAATGCTACAGTATACAGGAAGCCAATGGACTGACAGAGGGGTGAGGTTTGAGAGGACTGACTAGAGAAGAAAATCAGTCTGGCGGCAGCATTCATTACAGACTGTAGCGGGGCAATACAGTTTTTGGGAAGACCAATGAGGAGAGGGTTACAATAATCCATGCGGGAAATTACTAGAGCATGGACGAGCTCTTTGGTAGCATCTTGCTTAAGAAAGGGGCAGATGCGGGCTATGTTTTTAAGTTGGACTCTATAGGATTTGGCAACAAATTGAATGTGAGGCTCAAAGGTGAGGCCAGAGTCAAGCATGATGCCAAGATAGCGCACTTGCAAGGATGTACTTATGTGGATACCACTGACTTGAATGGAGAGAGAAAGAGGAGGATCAGCATTAGGAGGAGGAATGACAAGGAGTTCAGTTTTAGAGAGATTGAGTTTCAGAAAGCAGGAGGACATCCAGTCAGAGATGGAAGAAAGGCAAGCAGTGACACGTTGCAGGATGGCAGGGGAGAGGTCTGGGGAGGAGAGATATATCTGGGTGTCATCAGCATACAGGTGGTGGTGGAATCCAAGAGAGGCAATAAGTTTGCAAAGAGAGGCAGTATAAAGAGAAAATAGTTAATAAGAACTTACTCAGCCAAGTGAAACATACAGAGGTTAGCTTGATCACTTGGTCTGACCATCCTCACATAGCAATTACATTCTCTCCACAGACTTCTACGTCACCTTGGACATGGAAATTTAACACTTCCCTGTCGCGAGACCCTCAGGTGGTAGAGGATGCAATACTGAATGATTATGTCAGACAAAACTCCTTGCCAGAGGTGCCACTGAGTTCGGCCTGGTTCGATCATATGGCAGTCCTGAGAGGACATTTTATTAAATTGGCCACTTAGAAAAATAGACATAAAGTGGAGCATATGTACAAAACTTATTTGAACCCGCAGCCACTAATTCAGTTACAGGGGATTAGAAGCTCAATTAAAACTCTAAAACTCTGGATCATGTGCCATGACAGCTTACTTGGTCTTCAAGATTTTTTATGAAAAGTGTAACAAAATGGACTAAGATCGAAACCTAGGCTTCCTCATATTTAAACTGTCTGACCTGATGGGACAGCTTAGGTCACCACCCGATGCCATTTTGGAAGAATTTACCTTTTATTCCAAGCTGTATGATAATGCACCTGGGCGGACTGAGGCTGACCCTCAATATTATTTATTTATAAAATATTTTACCAGGAAGGATACATTGCAATTTCTCTCGTTTTCAAGAATGTCCTGTGCCCACAAACATTCTATTGTTACAAGAACGTACAATATAATATTAAAAACACAAAATAATATTAAAATGCACATATGCAAATTTAACACAAAAAAGATAAGAAATATAATCAACCATGTTCACAGGTGCATTCTGTATTGAGATATGATGGCAATGATCTCTTAAAGGATTTTAGACTGGATGAAGATTTGATTGTATCTGTGAGGTTATTCCAGAATTGTGGTGCTCTGTAGAAAAATGAGGATTGAGACACATTTGTTTGTATTGTGGAATTATATATAAAGTGCTGGTACTGGACTGGAAGTTATAGATACATAGTTACAAAGTTACATAGCTGAAAAGAGACTTGTGTCCATCAAGTTCAGCCTTCCTCACATATGTTTTTGCTGTTGATCCAAAAGAAGGCAAAAAAACCTAGTCTTAAGCGCTTCCAATTTTTTTTTTTTATTATTCCTTCTTGACCCCAAAATAGCAGTCAGATGTCTCCTTGGATCAAGCAGCTATTACCCCACTAATTAGAAATCATACCCATGTATGTTATGTTTTTGCAAGTATTTATCCAATTGCAGTTTAAACATCTGTATGGACTCTGATAAAGCCACCTTTTCAGGCAGAGAATTCCATATCCTTATTGCACTTAATGTAAAGAAAACCTTTTATTTGCCTAAATGAAATCTCCTTTCTTCCAGCCTAAATGTGTGACCCCTTGTCCTATGTATAGTCCTGTTTATGAATAGATTTCCAGATAATGGTTTGTACTGTCTCCAAATACATTTGTATAATGTTACTATATTCCCTCTGAGGCGCCGGTTTTGCAAACTAAAGAGATTTAAAATTTTTTTTTTTTTTTTTTAAATAAATATTTATTGAAATATTTTTACAATATAATACAAAAAAAAAATACATCACTATATCAAATGTTGGTCAATCTACCCAGTTACTTAATAATTACAAGACAGGACATTACATACAAGTAAAGCAGAGATTACACCATTAATAAATGAATAAATTAAATTCAGGGCTCATAGATCTTATCTTCCCTATATACACCTCATTTTAGAGTCTAACAAAATTGAGAGGAGGAGTCGGGACATAGCACAGTAGAGACTGTTTACAACTGCTAGAACATTCAAGGGGTAACTCTGATAGATAGGAACAAGCATGTTTTTATATCTCCTGAATAAAGCTATTCCATAAATTTCATCTATATTTGGTTATAGGTAAGGGCTCCCTCTCCATCTTTAATTGGAAAGAAATTTGTACTTTTAGCAATGCCCACATAGGGGGGTCAGGTTGTTTCCAGAGTTTTACAATACATTTTTTTGCTGCTACCAAAATATGTGTAGTTATATATTCAGCTTTTTTTGAAAGTTTGGGCCAGCCAAGATGTAATAGGGCAATTTCGGGCAAAAACTTCATATGCATATTTACAAGATTACCTAATATATTGTATGTTAATTTCCAGAATGGTTTCAATTTCAAGCAGTTCCACCAGGCTTGAATATAAGATCCCTCTAGGTGATTGCATCGCCAGCACAGAGAGGAATATGAGGGGAACATCCTATTTATTTTCATTGGACCCAGATGCCATCTAGTTAGAATTTTATATTGTAGCTCTATGAGGTTTAGGCAGTAGATCGATTTCTTACATTTCGGTATAATCTTATACCAGTCTAAGAATGTTATTTCTATTCCAAGATCTATTTCCCACTTATTTTTAATATTAATAACTGGATCTATATGGGGGTCTCTTTCATCAAAGATTGAGCTTTTCATCAAAGTTCGGATACTGTCTCCATTTTACTCTAAGGTAAGAGAACACTTCTTTTGGGGGTAGATGAAATTCCAGAGTCAATTCATGGAAAGGTTTGATGTGAGATCCATTTACTATATCTGCTAGGACAGTTATACCATTATTTTTCCCATATATCTATATTAATTTCTTCAATGTTATGTTCTAGCAGGGTTATACTGCAATTAGCTCTAATACTTTTCTCCCATGATAACTTGTACTCCATCTTAAATCTAGACCAGAACCCTAAAATTTCATATGTAAAAAAATGTTTCCCAAATTTGTTCTCCGCGGTCTCATCTGTATTCACCTTCTTGGGGTCAATCCAAAGCATTAAAGATAGGTCAGCTTTTCCCAGCATAGTTGTTTCAAAATCACTCCATAAATCATTGGGATTTGTTTTAAACCACTTAGATATGTGTTTAACCCCTTAAGGACCAAACTTCTGGAATAAAAGAGAATCATGACATGTCACACATGTCATGTGTCCTTAAGGGGTTAAGAATAGCTGCATTGTGGTATTTCTTAATGCTGGGGATAGCTAAGCCACCCTTATCTTTACTCTTTTCCAATATCTTCCTATTTATTCTTGACTTGTTCCCATTATTTATATAATCATAAAATTTATTTTGGATTGTGACCAGATTAAATCTATGCAGATATATAGGTATAACCCTGAAAATATAGTTCCATATAGGGAGCACATATGATTTAAATTTTTTAACCTTTCCTCGTAACTAAAATGCTCCATTCCTTTTATCAATTTTGTAGCTCGTCTCTGCACTTTTTCTAGTGAAGTAATGTACTTCTTTAGAACAGGTGCCCCAAATTGCACAGCATATTCAAGGTGTGGTCTTACCAGCGATTTATAAGGAGGGAAAATGATATTTTCATCCAGAGAATTTATGCCCCTATTTATACATGACAAAACCTTACTGTCCTAGGCACCTGCAGATTGACATTGCATATTGATGCCTAATTTGTTGTCTATAACAATTCCCAAATCCTTCTCGTTTGTGGTTATCCCTAATTCACTATTATTTAGGGTGTAAGTTTCTTGTGCATTCTTGACCCTGAAGTGCATAACTTTGCATTTCTCTATGTTAAATTTAATTGGCCATTTTAGTGCCCAGTCCTCCAATCTATCCAAATCTCTCTGCAGCAAAGCAATATCCTGCTTACATTTTATTACTTTACAAAGTTTTATGTATAGGAGATGGGAACAACTAGGAAAAGCACTCTAGGGTGGGAGCTTTCCAGAAAATCTCCTGTACACAAAGCTGGAAAGATGAAGGGTGCGTCTGAATTTCAGTGATAGCCAGTTTAGCTCTTTTAACATGTCACAATGGTGGGTTTTACATTGTAGCACAAAGCGGTAGAATGAGTTATACAACGTAGTAAGTGTAGGAAGGTGGTTTGGCAGTGCAGGTGCATCCCCATACTCAACGACTGGCATTAGCATTTTTTTGTACAATCTGTGTCCTTACCATGTGGCTTAGGCAGGATTTGTTTCCGTACAAGGCACCTAGTTTTGGATAAAGTTTTGATTAGAGTTTTTCAACGTGAAGACCAAAGGGGTGGCACAGTTCAGATTCAATAAATTTTTCTTTTATTTCAAGTTCATGGAAAATTTTCCATGTTCCCTGAGACAGACACCCAGTAGGTGCAGGAGCGGGTGGGTGTGAGGTAGTGCATAACAACCCCACCCTAGGTGTTAGGTCTCTTATCCTTACTGTATGTAGTTTTACTCAGACAGGTAGGAGAATGGTTTTATTTATCTACACTTTTCTTACCTTCTCTTTCTGTCTTGTGCATCACTCTTGCTCTTTTCTTCCTCCTATATCGTTCTTTCCTACGCCTTCCTTTTTTTTTCTCTCTCTCCTGTCTGGAGCTGGTTCTCTCATGGCATCCAGGTTTGCTCAGTGTTTGCTGGGGTGCTGATCCAACAATGTGCGGGGAATAAATGCCCCTGAGTGTCCCTCCTACTTGCTGTAAACTTTATGGATGGGAAGGGTGTCAGTGGCCTTCTTTCAGGAAACGCACTTCTCTGGGTGGAGCTAAAGTTTTTAACCCAGAGGGAGGGGACTACTTTTATTTATCTGTACACTGCAAATACAATAATTTGGACTGTATTATGAGCGACATTCTGCCAATGACATGGTCAGACCATTTGCAGATCGCGGTGGAAATACAATTGACATTTATCAAGCCAGTTGAATGTCAATGAAAATTAAATGAGCACATTCTCAGTGTTCCGTAAGATAGAGTAGCAGCGTGGATGGTTCTCCAACAATACATCATAGAGAATGATGTGCAGTAGATTGCCCTACTGACCCTCTGAAAGGCATACAAGTGTGCATTGCATGGGCACTTTATTAAGGTTTGCCCTCTCTGTAAGAAAACCCAAAGGTTATGGAGTTTGAGAAAAAGATAGCTGAACTTGATCAAAGCCATAAGAGCTCAATGTCAGACAACATTTACAAAGTACTTCTGGAGGCCCGTAGAACTCTTAAACAGATTTTATCACAAATTTTGATCCACACTGTTTGCAGCTCTAACAAATATTTTTATGAGCACTTGAACAAGTACAGTCGTCTCTTAGCAAGGACGCTCCAAAATCAGACTCTTACCTCATATCGGAAAGATTAAACCCAAAAACAACACTCTCACAGAAATGCCAGATTTGGTAACTGATTAATTTAATCACTTCTATTTGGATTTATTCAACCTGCCCGCCCGGATTCTCTGCCCGACTTATATAGGACTACTTAACTAAGCAAATAACAAACACTCTATCTCAGGACACAACTGATGTGCTGGAGGTTCCAACATCTCTTGAAGAGCTCCAATTGGCACTTCACGTCACCAAGTTAAATAAAGAACAAGGCCCTGATGGATTTCAAGTACAACACCTTTGGTGACATTCTCTTACCGTGGCTACTCAAGGGCTTAAAATCCATCTTTAAGGGTGGGGAATTTCCGAGTGACACACTAGGGTGTTGCCCAATCTCCCTCCTCAATGCCAACTTGAAGTTATTCGCCAAACTATTGGCACTGAGGATCGTCAGGGTGCTCCTGAGTCTCGTCCACCCACACCAGGTAGGGTGTATCCTCAATAGGGAGGCGAAGAAAAACACCATGAGGGATTTAAACATCAGGCATGTGGCACAAAGTATCAGCTGCAAGGTCCTTCTCTTCTCTATTATTATTATTATTATTATTGCCATTTATATAGCACCAACAGATTCTGTAGCGCTTTACAATATTATGAGAAAGACGGCATTTGTTCGGTTGTGCTGGATTATGCTCATGCCCTGCCCCCCCCCCCTCCTGTTTGCCCTCTCTCACAAGCCTTTTCTGGAGGAAGTTGTGACTGAGCTCTTGTACTCTGACCGAGTACCTCCGCCCAGTCTGCTTCCTAGGCGCTTGCAGGGACCCTGGAACACTTCAGCCCCAGTCGCCAAAGCTTGATTGGGGTCTGTGGCGAAACCGGCCTCGCCACGTGTCCTTGGAGGGGGCTGCTTGCCCGCCTCTTGCCTTTGGACTATGGACCAGACTTTATGTGAATGTGTTAACCCAGATAGCTATGCCATGGAGCCCATTCGTGTAGTTAAAGACTTCGGCTCCATGGCAATTGAACTGTGTGAATAGGATCTGAGCGCTATTCGGTAGTTTTGTGCGCTCAGATCCCAGCTATCTGGGGATATGTGACATGTCTGTGTTTTATGTATAAAATGTGACTTTGTGTATTTTATAATATTTTAATGCTTTGTGCACACCATGTGCATAATGGAGTCTTGTGTCTGTCCTGGGAGATAATTGAATTACGTCTCAATTCAATCTCCAGGATAGAAGACTTTGAAACTGGTTTGGGCCGGAAAGCCATGCTTCATTTAGTCACAAAGGACTTTCCCTTAACTTTTGAACCCCTGGTCTGATTCGTGCCATTTTTTAATATGTTGTTCCCCTGAATGGATTGATTATGAAAATGTATGTTTTATGTTTGTGACATGTATATTTTAGAAGTTATAAATATTGTGTAAAAACTGTATTCCTCTGCCAGTGATAATGAGATTACCCATTGTGTTCAGTAATCATATCACAGGCAGAGGGGAGGATTTTGTGTCGGAGTGTCTGGGTGTATTGTACAGATTGATTGGTTGTTTTGTAACGCCCTGTGGGCTGTACTATGTTTGTGGATTGGGAATAAAAGAGGCTGTATGTGACAGTACAGGGAGTTCCTGCTTAACCCTCAAAGTGAAGTGTCGTCTCATTATTGGGGGAGGATTTATTGTATGCTGTTCCAGTTTGACTGCTAGGAGCCTAAACCCATTCGTATGGTTTTTGCCTATTCAGCTGTTTATAGCATTCATATGCTTGAGAGAAGGTATACGCTTCTCCGGTTCGGTGATTGTGGTGTCTGCTAGAGTGCTTGGAGTCCTCAGGAAACGCTAGGAGCATCCTTTAACGGAGGTACCCAGTTGGGGTGCCAGGTGATCCGTTACAGGGTCCTTCTGGAGCTTTTTTACCTGACCAGGCAGCAGCTCTCCTTCCAGGCCGGTATCGTCCCCTCTGCCTCACACTGCAACCTTGCTTCCAGGCAGGTATAGTCTGCGGCCCTTCTTCCAGGCTGGTATGAATATCTGCCTTTTAATGTTATAGCTCTTGTCTTTAAAAAGACACTTGCGGCTCTCAGGCCTAGCTCTCTTGCTTTACATATTGAGAAAGGGTTAGGGACTCATTGTCTCAAATATTCCACAGACCTTCTGATCAAGATCCATGTGTATTCCTTCGATATAAACCTATTGACAAGTTATCTTTATGCTTTCCATAAATTGATTAATAAAATTATGCTGGAATGGCACTAGCAGCTGGTTTTCTATATCCATTTTTGTTTTTAATATCTGGACTTAACATTTCAACATCTCATGTTTTGTGTACATATATTCTATGTATGTGTTTTTATGTTTGATACATATTGTAAATTCTTTTTGTAATTTTGTTCTTTTATATGACAAATTTATTTATGATAATAAACTTTTTACTGGCCTTATTTTTGTGTTTGTGCACACCGTGTAGCTATTGTCTATGTCCAACTGTCCATACTTTAGATGAAGTTCGGCATAAAATTACTGAATTAATAATAATAATTTAATGGACCACTGCTCTGGTTTATAGTTCCATGAAAACCTTTGCTAAGGTGTGGGCGTCCTGGAAGGATTATTCAACCTCGCATTAAATAGATTGGTTTACTGACAAAGACTCACGGTGGGTGGCCATTTCTTTTTATTTTTTTATTTTTAGTTCTTGGTTCTAATAGATTTTTAGTTCAAACACATTTTGTCTTGTAATATGTCAAATATATGTTAATTGTACAAAGGCCATGCATGTAATGGTCTGATTACCTTGACAATACTCTGTAAACATGATTTTTTTTAAATCAAAGTGTTTTTGCTGATTTAATAATTGTCTTTTGTAACTGATGATCACATATGAACCCAAATAAAATAAAGATTTTTTTTTTTTTTTTTTTAAAGGTGGAGTGTCTACCTCCATTTCCCATTAGATGGGGATAGACATCAACTCACCTCATGTACAACAGATGATTATGCCATCTTATGGGATCACCCAATTAGCTAGGAGCTGAGGAATGATGGCAGGAAGAAGAAGGTGGAACTGAGACGGCCAGCTTAATAGAAAAGTATATCTCCTTATTTGCTCTTTCTTGGGCCACCTTCACACAAGTATCCCAAAAGTCACAATGCTACATTAAAATACTAGTCTCAGCAGACCAAATGTTTAAAAGATTTAGCGTTAAAACCATAATTCACTCCATGAAATATGTATGCTATAACTTGCAAAATTTAATTAAAACCTTAGACATTTTGGGCATTTTAATAATCAAGACTAATAATTGACTCTATTGTGTGTTTTTTTTATTATTTACACTAGTTGTGCAGAAATTAGTATAAGCAATTTGAACAAATATTTTTTTTTATTCGTTTCTTATTTTGTAATATTTTATGTATATTCAAGTGTGTTGAATAGATGGTACACAGAGTGTATAGGAAAATATATGATAATAAAATCCACCACTAGTGTAGTGGAGCACTTCAAAGTATATAAACTTACCCCTATGGGTTTTTACAATTCAACATGCAGGGAAATACCACAGTGTATTAATCTGTAGAGATAAAACTAAATATAGTGCAAATAACATAGTGGGACAGTTTTGTGAATGGATGACAACAATGGTCGCACTCACATGGTCCAGAGCCACTTAGGACAGGCTCAAATCGCTTGAATATGAATGTACTATGGTGACACTGTACCACTGAATCGTTCCTTAGTTGATCCTCATATAAATGGAAAAGAGGGAGGGTGGGGAAATAAGGGAAGCACAATTGCTCCTGGTGTAGTATATTCCACAAATCAATAATATAAACTATAGACAAATGGCTTCTCACCTTTAAAAGAGCCAAAAACTGGCTCCTGGTATAGAGGTATGTGTGCCTTTAAGGGGGCTACAGCACTTCCTGAAGCAGGAAGGTAGAAGATGATGGACTTGGTGAGTATTAAAAACAAAATTTATTGACATAAGTAGTAAAATTCCAAAGTATAAAAGTAGTCACAGATCTTCTTTCTCAAAACGCGGTTCGCTGTACACTAACAGCTTTCTCAATCGGTGTCCGTCTTGCTGGAGATCGGCATTTTAAATATCCCTCTCTTCTTCCTGTTTGATGGCTTGTTAGTATCATCCTCCAATTAGCTGATTTATTTTGCTGGGCATGCTCCTCAGTAGGCTGTATCCAATTTGGTGTTATAGCCCGCTCTCGTGATGTCCCACGTGACACATACCGTCACGCACGGCATCACGAGTAGGACATGCATGCAATAATTATGTATGTGTTCCACTACGGCCATGTTTTTTAAGGGGGATGCATTCCTATTTTTTAGTATTCTACCTATGCACTTTTCCTATTTTTTTAATATTCATTTGTTTGTTTGTATAGATATAGGATATAAAAAACCTTATCAGCCCTTTAAAATTTTTTGTGTGCAGGGACATTTGCCAAAGTGAGAGTTGTCAGGATTTCAAAGTAAGTGCATTTCGAATATAAGGATGTAGTAGCTGAACTGGAACATTAGCTGGCTTGAAAGTTTACAGTTTGGCTACTTGAAATCCACACTTTCGTAAATAATCCTGGTAGTATGAATGTTTTAAGAAACATTGAATTATAGTGAAACAAACATTTAAGACATGTCCGAAATGTATGGGATATCTAAAATTTGTCTCAATAAATAGCCTTTTTAAAAATTAACTCCTTCATTCTAGGAATAATTACCATCTTGTAGAGGAATTAATATTTCTTCCAAGAACCATTGGCCACTCATTTAATATCTATAAATATAATGAAAATGTCAGCTAGCATCTCTTTCAGAGCAGTAAAGGAATTTTCAATGGGTTATATCATTTTACAGTCTTGGGTAAGGGTGAATAGGTTCTCCCATTTCACTGTTAGGAGTATAACAGCATTCCAGAGACTGACAAAGATTACTATAACACCTCAATTTTAGAAATATATCATTTAACTGTGTTTATGGTATGTGGGTATCACGCACAAATGCATACATACATTTGATACATACATTTTATGTGCTTTTGAATTTAACATTTCAGAGCCTGCATACTGTCTAAAGCTTTTCACTTACCTACATTTTCCATAAAATATGAATTAATTATTGAATTTATTATATGCTTATGTGCCAAGTAAGCATCCCTAGTTTCAAATAAATAGTATGCAAATATTTTTATAAAATGAAAAAGGTATTTGGCAATTAAGTGGCTAAAATGGGTAATTTACTATTATAAAGAGCTCTTTTTAATACTACTCATTGGTCAATTACTCATTGTATACATTTCATGATCTATAAATTTAAGCCTGTTTTTCAGGCTTACATGCTATTGCAATGAGTCTACCCACCAAGAAAAATTGTTTCAAATGGGTAGCAGTGTGCCCGGCTGGTTTTCCTGTCTGGGTTAAGGCTCTATATCTGTGAAATAGAAGAATGGCATTAAAGTAATTAAACAGTATCTCTCATGCTGTATATCTTATCATATATTTTACTTTTTACATGTAATTTGAAAGTGTTCTTCCAGGAAGAATACATGGGAATTTTCTCCAGTATGTAAGAAATAATGGAAAGTGATGTAAACCTAATTTGGAAAAAACAGCGTTACAATACATATAAATCATGTGTGATATATTTTAATGCATTGGCTACTTGTGGTTTTGAGATTCCAAGCATAAAGTAGATGTGGAGTTTTATGTAAGGCAATGTTTCTTTAAACTCTTAAAAAGGAAAGTTTTCTTTCAAAGGCTATATGAGAACAAATGTTAGCTTCCGGATCGGGATAGTTGTATTGTTAAAACTGCAACACAAAAAGCTGTCTGTATCAAAATGTCCTGTAAATACACTTTAGCATATATACAATATTTTACAAACTAGAACCCAGATTTTTTAAAGTCTGTAAAGAAATGAAAGAATGATACATATTGCATAGTTGGTGGACATACATAAAACACAGACGACAGTAAAAACATTGGAGATGAAAGTTAAAAAAGATATAGGATAAAGACTTATATTTCTCCATGTGAACATGTCTTTTAAAATGTCGGCACGGATTGTAGTAGAAGAAAAAAAATCTAAATGATTTATATGTTTTTTATGGAAACCAGAAAGTACACAGAAACTTCTTAGAGGAAAAGAATTCTTAAAGAGAATCTGTCATTAAAAAAATTGCGTTTTGTTTGTATCCATAAATGCATTGCAGTGTCATGAAGTTCAGAGTGATAGAACATTTAAGTGGCAAATTTATTCATTTTAAGTGTACATCCAAAGCAAAGAGAAACCAAGATGAGATACATCAAAATATGTGAAATCAAGCTCACTGCCAGTCTTTTACAATATGCTGGACATAAAACCAGAGGGGGAAAAAAGAAAAAAAAAAACCTCTAACACAATGTAGAAAAAGGGAATACATTTTACATAAAAAGAAAAAATATTGCCTAGCATGGAAAGATGTTATAACTGAGCTACAGCATATCAGGTTACTTTGGTAAAAGAGGCCGAATCATTTGTGTGTCCTAGAATTATTTTATGTATTGTGTTTAAAGTGGAGAGCAGTATAAAATTAGCCATTGTAGGTCGAGCAAATTAACTCAAACAGTATTAACAATACAAAATAAAACAACCAAATCTCAAGGTTCTAACTAATGCCAAAAAAACTAAATAGGCACATGAGGAGCTCACCAATCTAAAATGGGTAGTCTTCGGAAGATATAATCGGATGTCTACTGAGCATATAATACAGCTCAGAAAATGAAATATTTGGCTAATGGATCGTTCTAACCACTATAACCCAAATGTAAGTAAATTTGACTTTTTACCTGAGGTTAATCGGGTGACAGTTACTTTTTATATGGAGAGCCTGAGATTACTGTATGGATTTTCTGGGAGCTGTACGTGGCTATCTCATTCTTTGAGAGCTTCAGCTGATCTGCACTGCTGGGTTTAGGTCAATGCAGTGAGCTGGTGGCTCTCACCGATTAAGTGACCAGTGCCCGGCAGACCCCTCTTAAGTTGTCAAACTGTTAGAAAATGGTTTGACTACTTACATAGAGGGGAAGCCAAGGAACTCCTGGCATCATAACTCCTGACTGTATCGGTTTTTGTGCTTGGATTGTTCCTTTAAGTTGAATATTCACAAATCTTAAGTGTGTATTTGTGCATGGTAAGAGATGCTATTACAATAATAGCATACGACAATATCAATGTAAAATGTTATACAATACTTTCATGACATAATTTATTCACCAAAATCTTTACAGCTTGCTGATAGAGTATCATGTTCTGGAAAATAAATTTTTTGATTAAGTACTAATAAGCAAAAAATGCATTAGACCATATTTCTCTTGTTCTTCTCTATCCCTCCTGTTGCTCACAGACCTTTGTATTCTTTGGAACAATAAATCTTTCACTAATCTTTGTGGGTGGAAGCTTTTTTTCCTGGCATTATTTCAATTGCTGGGAAATCATGAAAACATTGGTCAAAAAGTATAGCAGGAAAAGACATTGCATAAATGTGATAAAACTGATGGTTTATTGGGTATAACTAAGCAGACTTTGTGTCTGAAATGTGTCCAACATTAGGCCAATTATCGAGATGCTAGAATTCCATTAGTGCTATATGGATGTATAACTGAACAAACAGCCAGCACCGTGGACAAGCTTGATTTGTGAGTCGTAGTGTCATCAAAAAAAGAGATGGTTAATGGGGAATAAAATGATTGATGGTTGGAAGACAACCACATAATTGTTTTATTCGCATCTCAAGAAATGACCAATAAAGAGATAAAGAGAAAAAGAAGGAGCAGAAAACTATATATATATATATATACATAAATTAGAGCCATTTTTATAAATATGTAAACTTTTTTTTTTTATTACCCCTCCTCTTTTTCTCTCTATTGGTAACTTTTGCTAGCTTGATCAATGAACCAAATGTCCAGAAAATGTGTCTATGTTATATTAAGTACCGAATTTTCCTATGTATAATACGCCCCCATGTATAATATGACCCCTATTTTTTTAGCCCAAAATTAAGAAATAAATATCGTAGACATCAAATAGAACAACTTTGATATTTTAAAGGTGACTTCTGAGGAAAACAACACACTTCTGATTTTCATGCCTTTCCTGTGCTAAGATACACTGTAAAGTTAATAGCTCCCTAGTGCATACTGGGAGACTACAGCTCCCACAGTACAGCAGGTGATGTGAGGACATGCTGGGAGACTACAGCTCCTACAATAGAGCAGGTGGTGTGAGGACATGCTGGGATATCACAGTAATATTCCCTCTGCTCCCTGATCCCCATTTCCTCCCTCATAAATATAAATCAGAGAGCAAGACCTACCTGAGGTGGAACATACCTTAATATGGTTGCTCCTTTTATGGTGTGGCATATCTTTGCAGCTCCTTTGGTGGTAAGTGCTGATGTCTGCTGCTGCTTCCGCACATATAGGGACCTATTCCTCCTTGCCACAGCATTCAGAAGTGGATCAGCAGGAGGGAGGCCAGGTATGTGTGTGGGCTGTGGCTTGGCCCCGTGCACAAGTGTTTTTTTTTTTATCCCCTGCAGTGACATTCTGTGTATAAGACAACCCAGAATTTTAGACTAAAGAACATTAAGAAAAAAACATAGTCTCATGGCACTAGAAAAAGTCCAGAGACTAGCTACAAAATTGATAAAAGGAATGGAGCATTTTAGTTATGAAGAAAGGTTAAAAAAATTAAATCTCTTTAGTTTGGAAAAACGGCACCTGAGAGGGGATATGATAACTTTATACAAATATATTCAGGGCCAGTACAAACCTTTATCTGGAAATCTATTCATAAACAGGGCTATACATAGGACACGAGGTCACACATTTAGGCTGGAAGAAAGGAGATTTCATCTAAGGCAAAGAAAAGGGTTTTTTACAGTAAGAGCAATAAGGATATGGAATTCTCTGCCTGAAGAGGTGGTTTTGTACCGAGGTTTAAACTGCAATTGGATAAATACTTACAAAAACATAACATACAGGGATATAATTTCTAATTAGTGGGGTAATAGCTGCTTGACACAAGGAGACATCTGACTGCTATTTTGGGGTCAAGAAGGATTTTTTTCATAGTTTGTGGCAAAATTGGAAGTGCTTCAGACAAGGTTTTTTGCCTTCTTTTGGATCAACAGCAACAACATATGTGAGGAAGGCTGAACTTGATGGACGCAAGTCTCTTTTCAGCTATGTAACTATGTAACTATACATGGAAAATACGGTATATATTTTCAATACACTGATTAGCCATTTCTGCACCCTTTTGGTTCATCTGAATCATATCCCCAAATATTGTGCATTGAAGATATCCATTGGGATACCCAAACTAATTTTTTTTCTTAGACAAAGTGATTTGGCCAAAGAAAATGTTTTTTGTTACATGCTTGTTTCATTTGGGCAGTAGTGAGATGTTTATCACCATCTAATGTATCATCATATGTAAATCAAAAGGTACTAGACTATAACTTTCTGTGTCCATGTGAGATAAGACTTTGTCACTATGTTTTGATGTTGTGTGGGCAAAAATGCATTACCTAGACTTCTCTTGTTCCCAACAAATAATCAAGGTTATCATATTTTATTAATAGATTTACCAGCCATTGATATCTGTTAGAGTGGGGCACTTACTATACATTTGATGCATTTATTGTATTTCTACAGTGTATGGACTAGAGTTTAAATCTCCATATTCCTATTTATCAAAAGCATCATGACATAAAAAAAGTATGACAGATCTTTGGAGCCAACAATTTCCCGTTAGGACACAATATAACCAAGATGCTAAGCAAGACCCAGTATGCAACTTGAAGAAGACCAGGCAGGTCCAAACATGTTGTGCTCTATGTGTGGTGAACATTTCATTTTAATTTGTTTGTCTATAGGTGTTGTAATGTGTACACAGATTATTATTTTTTACATGCACTTTGGTACTTTATTAAATCATACTACTACCTCCATACCTAGATTCCTTCTTCATTCTGCATTTTGGAAAGAGGGGGACAGAAGAAGAACCTGGAAGAGTGATACCTACTGGCCTATACAGTCAGAGCCTACTATATGTGGCTCTGAATATTGTGAGTTACTTGCCACCTGCACTAATTCATACAGCAATATTTACAGTATTATGCTATGAATTGTGTTTTATATTTCTAAGCCCATTATATGGGTTTTATAATTGACAGATTTACAGTACAGATTTACAGGAATTTGGTAAATAATTTCAAGATTTTACAATTAACATGATGCAAAGTCATGATTTTATTAATGGCACAGAGGTGAGTATTATGCTTTCTCTTTCTTTAATATATTCCTCAGCAGCAAAGCGTAAATTTAACTTGAAAGAAAATATGAAAAAAAAAATAATCCATAACAACTCTGCCTAGTCACAGGGCAGCCGATCAAGATACAGCAACAATCTATAAAGTGCCAATCTATAAAGCACCCAGTTTCCTCTTCATTGCCTTCAAGACTGAAGACCAGACTTTAACTCCAAACCAGAGAGTAGAGTCAGCGCTAATCTGTTAGGAAAAGGAAAAAGGCAGCAGTCCCAGACAAGGACTCCCTCAAGTATCCTTGGAATAAATAGACAAAAAGCAAATAAGTAAGGAATGGGTCTACGCCAATAAACAGGGTGATTAAATAATAACAGTCCTGGTTGGGATAGTGTTGATAAAACAGAGTTCAATAGAGTAGAACTTGGATCCTATTTATGGTCTCTGAAGTTGTGAAGTTCTGCTCGTTGCAGTATCCAAATATATAGAAGAGGGTGATGGATGATGAAAAGGATGATCCAAAATTGTAAAAATAGGAGAGGTCTTAATTACAGTTGACAGAGTTCAAATCCAGCTCTGGTGTGAATGGCTTGCAGCGGTATTGTGGCGAAACCAACCTCGCCACTGTACACTGGAGAAGCCTGGTTGCTCGCCTGCTGCCTTTGGACTATGGCCCCATGTTAAAAGACATCTTTTTTCTCTGCAGAAAAGACTTATTCGTGATTTTCTGCCGGGTGTTCGGTAGATTCAATCTACCGAACAACCGCACGAATGAATAGACCACCTGGGAGCTGGAGTGTGCCGGCAATTAACCTCCCTGAAGCTGCGGTTAATCGCAGCTTAATTGACGAATGCTGGGTGGCAGCCATTCGTATCATGAACACGAGGTGGTGGCCATTTTAAACATGCGAATGCACAGCGGTGTTCGATGCTTAATTCATGGAACTGAAATCGGACACAGTTTTGCGCGAACACCGCTGAAGCCGCCGACCTCCCTTCTTGTTCGGTGAAAGTGCACGTTCGGTAGTTTGGTTTGAGTGTGTTGTGCCCCAGATAGGAATCCCATGGAGCCCATTTGCATGAAACTGACTGTGGCTCCATGGCGATTAAACTGTATTCGTGTGGTCTGAGCGCCATTCGCTTAATAGTGTGCGCTCAGACCTGAGCTATCTGGGGATATGTAGAACATATATGTTTTATGTACTGAATGTAACTGTAGGTAATTTTATGTCTTTTACTGTTTGTTTTCTGCCATGTGGTTAATGGAGTTTTGCCTCTGTCTTTGGAGATAATGGAATTACTTCCCAAATTATCTCCAGGGCAGAGAGGAGGGATTGTGATGCATTGTGGGATGGTTGAAATGTGTAAGTCTGTGATTGGTCCTTTTACCCTTTGTGTCCCAGTCTCCCATTTGGTCCCCTAGGGGAGTGTCCACCAGGTGGGAGACCTGCATAAAAGCCGGGCAGTTAGCCCCAGTAAATGAGTTCCTGCTTAACCCTCAAAGTGAAGTGTCATCTCATTATTGGGGGAGGATTTACTGTATGCTGTTAGAGACTGATTGCCAGGAGTGTAAGCCGCTTGGGGGCTTTTCCTGTTCGTCTGTTAGCAGCTATTCGTGTGTCTCCAGTTCGGGAGTTTCGAGTATTCCCTTGGTATGCAGTTTGGGAGTTTCGAGTATTCCCTTGGTTGCAGTTCGGGAGTTGGTGAATTCGTGGGTTTGCAGTTCAGGAGATTGGTGCTTGCAGTAGCTGTCGGTGCAGCTAAAAAAGGAGAATATTGCCTAAACGGTTTTTAACCTCTTTTGGGCAAAACGGTCCGTTACAGGTATTATCCCCGCTTGTAGGATATATGGTGAGTGTCCTCTTCTATGCAGTGACAGACAACCAAGTGGGAGATAAAAATGGAGGCAATAATGGTGCAGTATGTTCCACAAGTTAAATAAAAGATGTTAAAATATAGTAGATACACTCACATTAGGTAGAGCTTCTACTAGCTCTAGTGTTGTAGGCATACAGCGGTATAATCCCCACTTGTAGGATATATGATGAGTGTTCTTGGAGATGGTATCAGGAGCTCAGAGAGAAGATAAAACAGCAACAGTGCTCTCTGGCTAGTTGGGGTACATATAGGTATGGAACAAATAAAAATTGGTGCCAAAATTGCTCAAACCAATCACAGAACAAATAATTATTGCACTTAAATAACATTTTGTGATTAATATTGCATAGATATAGCTTATAAGATACAAGTTATATAATTTTAATGCAAAAACGAGCATTATTGAAAGAGTATGTTAGCGTTTTAGCCTGGACACGTGACGCGCGTCATAAGTGCAACGTCACTTCCGGCCCCTCGGTATTATGGGTCATGTAGTTTATTAGAAAACTACATGCCTATATTACCGGGCGGCAGGGAAATACAGCCCCATATTAGACTAATAGAGGAGGGGAGTGGCCGAGCACCGGAGGGAGGGGAGTGGCCGAGGGTCGGCTAAAGAAGTGGCTGATGGGGAAGGGGATGGTCGCGGCGGCCATCTTGGTGGGGGAATAAGCTTATTAAAGCTATGATTCCCATAGCAGGCGGCCATGTTATATGTGGCATGAAGAAATGCATAATAAAATATGAAAAAAAATATAGTGCCTATTTTAAAGTTAAAAATAAGAAATTCTATCTGACTGATAGCATGGAGGGGCACATATACAGCCAGCAAATAACCTGATTTAGCTTAATAATAATAAATAGTAAATGAATAAAGTAAAAATATGTGAACTTATATTGATACAGGGGATTAGGGAAACACAGTTAGAATTAATAAAAGATAAAAATAATAGTATTAATAATAAGAATAATTATAAAATGTACAAAAATATATAATAGAAGGCAGAAACAATGTTATATAAAATTAAATAGATCAAAATCAGCATTTAAACCATTAGGAGTTAATGTTTTTAAGTTAAAGACCCATTTCATTTCACATTTTCCTAAAATATTTTTAATATTGCCTCCTCTCCATGGAATAGTGCATTTTTTTATGCCAATACATTTTAAGAGGCCCGGATCATTGTTGTGGATAGAAAAATGTTTAGATACAGTGTGATTTTGGTATCCATTAATAATATTTCGACAGTGTTCTCCTGATCTTGTTTTGATGCTTCTTGTGGTCATACCCACGTATTGGACCCTGCATGGGCATTCTAGGAGGTAGATTACATTTTTAGTAGTGCAAGTGATAAAATCTTTAATATTATATATTATATTTGTTTTATTGGATTGGAATTGTGTAGTCTTAGATTTGGTACACTGGTCAGTACATTTGCATACTTTGCAGCATTTACACTTGAAGAACCCTTTCGTGTTGGGTAGAAGACAGGATTGTTTTTTTTTTTACATTCTCCCAAGTGAAATTGGAGGTTAAAATGGATTTGAGCCTGGGAGCTCCTCTAAATACAATGGTCGGTCTCTCTGGTATAATTTTTTTCAAAGTATCATCTTGTTGTAGTAAGTGCCAGTGTTTATTTATTATTTTCTTGGCATGATTGCTTTTATTGTAAAAATTGAAGATAATAGGGAGACTAGGGCGGTTATCGGGAATTTTTTTTTATAGGTTAGGAGTTCTGTTCTTTCTTTGGTTCTAACTACATCTATAGTATTGTTGAGATTGTCTAATGGGTATTTTTTTTCAGTAAATTTTTTTTTTTTTTTAAATCAGCTTGCTTGTTAAAATCTTCTATCTGAGAGCAATTTCTTCTTAATCTTAAAAATTGGCTTTTTGGTGCACTCTCCAGCCATGGCTTGTAATGGCAACTTGAACGGTCAATGGCTGTATTTGTGCATACTTTTTTAAACTAGGTTTTGTGTTTAAGATACCATCTTTAATGAAAATCTCTAAGTCTAAAAAATTAATGGCAGTTTTGCTATATTCACAAGTTAAAATAAGTCCTCTGTCATTGATATTGAGATGGTTGATGAATGAGTTAAGTGAGTCTTCAGGGCAGTCCCATATAAAAAAGAGGTTGTCTATATATCTAAAGTAGGTAACCAGGTTCACCCGCCAGGCATGCTCACCCCAAATGGCAGTGGATTCCCAATCTGCCATGAAGAGGTTGGCATAGCTTGGGGGCAAACCTGGTCCCCATTGCTGTGCCTCATTTTTGTAGGTAAAAACAATTAAAAAAACAAAAATAGTTGTTTTTTAAAATTATGTTAATGCCCTCAATGATAAAATCGATTTGGATGTCAGAGATTCTATTTTCGTGTGTAAGGATATTTTTTACTGCACTGCAGCCTACGTCATGTGGAATAATCATATATAAGGACTGAACATCACAGGTGACTAAAATAAAATTAGGTTGCCAAATAAAATTGTTTAAGAATCTTAAAAGGGACATAGAGTCTTTCAGATAGGACCTCATAAGTTTAACAGAGGGTTGGAGAAGAATATCTATGTATTGTGATAGGTTGCTCAAAAGTGAGCCAATGCCAGACACAATGGGCCTACCTGGTGGGTGGGTTGTGTTCTTGTGAATTTTAGGTAAAAGATATATTACTGGGATTTTCAGGTGTTTCATGAATTTCATGTTTATTTAAAATATTAAGATCTGCACCTTTTTTAAAAAACATTGAAAAGGCCTTTTTTATGTGTGGGGTTGGGTCTGATGATAATTTTTCATATACTTGGGTGTCGTTTAGTTGTCTGTTAGATTCTTCAATATACATGGTACTAGAACGTATAACCAAACCTCCCCCTTTGTCTGCCGGTTTGACCACTATTGTCCTGTCTTCTTGTAGTTATTTTATTGCTAATCTTTCACTTTGTGTTAGGTTGTGAGTGTCAAATTTAGTGGGTTTAATTTTTTCTAGATCTTGTAGTACGAGTTTCTCGAACATAATGAGTGGGGCAGATTTACAGTGAGAAGGATAAAACTTGGATTTTTCTTTTAAATTAGTGTTGATAATTGTGGCCTCTTTTTGTGATGAGGAGGGAGAGGGGAAAGGGGAAGGTGAGCTGGTAGAGGGATTTTGGTGATTAAAAAATCTCTTAAGAGTAGCTTTACGTACGAATTTATTACTGTCTAGGAAAGCTTCAAAAGGTTTAAAAGAGTGTGTAGGAGCAAATTTTAGACCTTTGGTTAAAACAGAAATTTGTGCTGTGGTTAAAACTTTTTGGGATAGGTTAAAAATGCCACACTCTTTCTCATTGTTTGGATCTATGGTCTTTCTAATCTCTCTCTTTTGTGATCGTCTTCCACTTCGCTTTCCTCTAGACTTAAATTTATTTTCTTTGCTCTTGAAGGGTAAGTTGTCAATGTGCATGTGATGTGGTGAGTCTGAATGTCTAAAAAATGTTCATCAATTTCAATTTCGGAATCCAATGATAATAGTTGATACCTATTAGGATGTTGGTACGTGATGGGGGATTTAGAGTGATTTAAGTATTAATTTCTCCTTTGATTGGTGAATTTAGTTCTTTGGGGCTTAGGTGATGCTGGTTTGGTGGTGAGACTGGGTACACTGTAGTAGTCAGACTGTTGTGCATATGTAGAAGGTATTCTACGTGAGGTAGTTTGATATTTTTGTTGAGGTTGAAATTGATAGTGAGGGTTATTGGCGGGTCGGTATTGTCTAAGTGAGGGAGTGTGGTGTTGGTATGTATAAGGTCTGTTATGACGTGTTCTTTGTGGTGAGTAGTATGAGGGTTTCCTTGTTTTAGTGATAAAGTGATTACGAGAGAATTGGGTTCCTTGTTTGGATAATTGTCTGTGATGATTGGAGTATTCTTTGAGTTCATATTGTTTATTTGGTGATGGTGCTTCAGAGGTGTATCTTTTGTTTAGATGATATGTTCTAACTTGATTGTTAGCATAGTCTAACTTGTCTCGGATATATTTTTTTACTTTTATATGTTTGGTGTCAGTTTCAATTTTTTTCAATCTTACTTTGAATGAGAATAGAATTTTGTTTGTATACTTTTGTTTCAAGGAATGGTAACAGTTGCTCTTTGAGGTAATTGATTTGTGAATCTAATAGTGATAATTGTTTACTTTTTTCACCAAAAGTGTTTCCATTAAACCAAAAGTACAAATTTCAAGCTTATTGTTCCATTCCTCCATGAACTCAATATCGTCCTGGTCTGAGGTTGGGGATTTAAATAATCTCAAACATCTAGGTGTGATACGTTCGTCAATATATTTCTTTAGAGTGGCAATTTTCCATTTTAATTTAATTTCTGTGCTTAGGACTTTTTCAAGTTTTGTGAATAATTCTTGTTGACTGGAACTATTCTGTCTTAGAAACACAGGACTATTAGTATCTGTATTGAATACACTATTAATATCAATTGTGTAGTTGTTTCTGAATTCAAATATAGACATAATGAATAGAAAAGCTGTTCTACTCTACTACCAAGTTCTACTCTATTGAACTCTGTTTTATCAACACTATCCCAACCAGGACTGTTATTATTTATTCATCCTGTTTATTGGCGCAGACCCATTCCTTACTTATTTGCTTTTAACTCCAAACCATCAACATCAAGAACAGTCACCACATGGGAACGTCCAAAATGAAAACAGGCTGTGAAAAGATAAAAATATATGATAAAATCAATATCAATATGACTGCCTTATGCATATCTGAAACCACAATGTTATACGTAGATGAAAAACAATGATACAACATAAATCATAAACCAAACAAACACCACTTACCGTGGAGAGAACCCAATCATAACCAACCAGGTAAGGTCCCAAAACCCACCGGGCGGGTGGGCGGGAATAATACTTGCCTCCGTGTCATTATAAAATCATGACTTAACATCATGTTAATAGTAAAATCTTGGAATTTTATTAATGACATGGAGGCTCCTATTATGCTAGTTCAAAGCTGAGCCACAACCTGAGAAGAAAAATGGTCAATCAGGCGAAAATAAGTCTTGGAAATGTCGATTTGTGTGACTAATCCGCTGCTTTCAATATATCATCAAGGTGACAACAGATCCTAGAAGCTTTAAGAACGTCAAGGTATCAACCTCCTCCAAGGATAGAAGATCCTTGACCCAACGAGCTAATGTGGGTGTAGAAACAAAATAAACAGTTGACACAAATCGGGTGACCTCAACGTCCGAGTATGATCCAGATAAGATCGAAGACAAGCTACCGGGCACAGGGCAGGTTGAACAGAGTACCTCGGGTAGGAGACTGACTTAGTCCTCCGAGATATGTTAAACAATATCGCGTTCCAGTCCAAAGCTCTAACATCCAATATCCTCTTACAGGAGAGCAGACAAAGCAAACATCAGCAGCTTCCAAGACAGGTGCTTCAGGGACAACTCTTCATTCGGTAACCAGGAATCCAAAAAGTGCAACACCACATTGACTTCCCAGAATGATGAGTATCTGGCTCTTGGAGGTCTAGAGAAACGGATAGGGTTAGGGGTAGGGTTAGGGGTACAGGTGGGTTTAGGGTTAGGGTTAGATTTAGGGGTAGGGTTAGGGGTAGAAGAAGGTTGGGGTTATTGTTAGGGGTAGGGTTGGGGGTGGGATTAGGGTTTAAGGCTAGGGGTAGGGTTGGGGCTGGAGTAAGGTTAAGGGGTAGGGTTAGGGTTGGGGTAGAGTTAGGGGTTAGGGGTAGGGTACAGGGTAGGGTTAGGGTATGGTTAGGGGTAGGGTTAGGAGTAGGGTTAGGGATCTGCCAAAGTCCCAAATTCCCAAAGTCCCAAATTTCTAAATTGACGAAATCCTGAATTGTCGAAGTCCTGAAGCTAACTGAATTTTTTGCCCATGCACATCCCTAATAGAAGGCATATTCAGGGTCATCAGACCCCGTCTCCCCACTCTGGTCGGAATTTGACCCATCATTTTGGGTGCGCACCATTTCCATTTTCTGTCCGATTTTGCCCAGCCAGGGGCTCTTTTGCGTGGTACAACCTGCATCAGTGGGAGAGGGGACGTATGTTTAGACTATCGCTGAAGCCAGGGCCACAGTGGAGTCCAGGAGGGCTTGGAACTTCTGAGAGGGCATGAGGCCAGCATCCCCTGTAGCAGGGGTAGTAGGGAATCCATGCGGGGGTAAATAGGGCTGTCAGCTCTTTCTCCACGTGCCTGCATAGATATGGGATGACAAAAACACAAGGGAGAGCTTGTAGGAAAATGCCAGGCCTAAGGATGTAGACCCAAGCCTAAGGTATAGTAACCCAGGGAGGGTGGGTACAGGGATTGAGTAGCCTCAGACAAAACAATACCTGTGGATGTAACAACACTAAAAACCACCACAGAGGGAGTTAGGAGCCGTGCCGCCGGAGATTTTGCAGCACGAGGTCTAACAGACTGCAGGGAAAACGCCTTTGCGTGCTTCCGGGAAAAACTTGCCGAAGGGAACACAGGCTGCGAAAACCAGGAAGACCGGGCAGTACGAGGAGTAGGCACTTGCAGCAATACAAGGGGGTACGCTGCAGTGGCAGTGGAAAAAGGGAAACCCCCGCCTTTAGACGAGAGCCCCAGCCTATGCTTGCAAAATTCAGCACAGGCAGGGAACCACGGCCAAACAGAGTAAGGCAGAACCGAGAGTTCTGCCCCAAAGTGAACACAAACAGTTAAAAAGTAAACACAATGAAAAAACGCTGCATTTTAACACAAGATCCAAGTCTTAGGGAGATTGAAAAATATACTTAGCTGGTCTGAGGAGCCCTGTTACTAGGCAGAGTTGTTATGTTTGATTTTTTTGTTCATATTTTCAAGTTACATTTTCTCTTTGCTGCTGAGGGATATCTTAAAGAAAGAGAAAGCATAATAGCATGAAAGCATAATAGGAGCCTCCGTGTCATTAATAAAATCTAAATTTCTTTTAGTGGGTGTAATTTGTTAGTGTGTTCATGCAACGTTATACTATTGGTTTATCCTTATTTTTTTTTGTTGGTACAGTCAAAACAAACCAACGTTTTTTAATATTTGGATTGTCTTCATCTCCTGTCTTCTCTTGGATAATCTCTATACTGTCGTAGCTATTCATATTAGCAACCTACATTCTATGAATGGGATTGCATCATCAACTACCTAGAACTCTCTATGCTCTAGGTCATGCGAGGTGTCAAATTTTATACCTTTTTTTAAATTATATATTACATAGTCATTTCATATGCACTGTTGGAATAATTTTGTCCTTTCATGTGTAGTATCATGTCCTACTAGAAGCAACCTACAAATTCTACATATCGCTGATAAGGGATTATGTCTTTCTAAATGTGAACAGAAGTCTTTAAGTTTTTATATTAACCACTTATAATATATTTCACTATATTTAGTTTTCTATTAATATAGGTTCTTCCTCATCGTATCTAGTTTCTCAAGACATTGATGATTTCCCCAGGCATTGATTAAGCTGCCATCTTGAGTGTTTGGAGCTCAATGTTGCTCCTTATGGCGTGAGTCTGCTTTTGTATAGCCATAGTACATATTATACATCTTTACAGTATTGTTGTAAGTAATCTGGATACACTCTGGATACATATTTATGTATATCTCTATTTGTTCATCGCTCAATTACCTAATAACAAATGACTGCTTTGTGAATAAAGACCTACTGCATTCTAGTTGAATTCTAAAAGATATAGAAAACAGAACTTACATTTTAGAGATGGTGTTTATGCACATAGTTTTCTCTATAAATGACATAATACAAGGCTCCAAAATACGATATATATTTAATGGTGAAAATGTAATTATTTCACTGGTGCAATCTGAGAACTCTGGTTTAAATACGGTTATGTTAGTTTTGTTATGTGAATAGTAGTAGTCTCAGTGTACTATTAAACATACAGATGAAAAAGATAATCAGAGCAATACTAATGTCATCTGATATTGTTTTAATAATGAGCAGAAGTCAGTCTTGTTTTAGTAGTTGACTTTGTTTTACTGATTTACTATCAGTCCATTTAATAAAGCGATCTTTCCTGCAGCACCTACCAAAGTTTAAACTTGTAGTAGGTATATGTATAAAAAGCTGTCATGCTCCACTTTTAATGACAATTACTTTTGTAATATCTTCCAATTTAATTTACCAATGGATCTGTACATAAAATAATACAATTTACTTTGCCTCTTACTGGCTTAGCTTTTACCCAATGGTACGGTTAGCATTAAAACACACAACATATTTCTATAATAATAAATGTGTCCATGTCTGCAGCTAATGGTGCATTAGCGAACAAAAAAATCTGCAGAGATGAATTGGTGACAAATGTACCATGTTCGTTTCAGGAAATAACCAATTCGCTCGGTGATGTCAGTGCATACTATGGAAGTTTTTTTTAATTTGTATACTGGTGCAAGTTCGACATTGGTGTTTTAGAAGATGCGGTAACAAGCAGCTCATTCCTTCTGTTTTCAAATTTTAAACTTCAATAGGTGTGCAAGTTCTTGGATCTAGTGTTTCATTATGTGCATTCTTATTATTTGATTTGCTTTACTCTTTTTATGACAGTCCTAGTATTTTGCATAATCTTTGATTATGTAGATAAAAGTTCTGCTAAATGCACCGGAGATGGAAATGCATCCTTTCTTGGCACTTTGACTGGCCTGCTAAAGGCTAAACCCAGCATTATGGTCAACTTTGTATATGTGAGTAAAGACTGTGGTTGTTTCAGTTTAGTCTCTATTTCTTTATAGAAAACCATACAAGAGATGCTGAGGTTGCTAGGCAACAAGATGCTGTGTGCCACAAAGCACATCCTCAATGCGTGTCACAGACAGGTAACCCTCTGTGTATTCACTTCCTCACAAACAAACATGGACAGTAGAATTTGGATAAACGATTATGGCGTAACTCTGCTTGTGACATATCAAAAAAAAATCCCAGAGAGCCAATGCATACATCTACAGTACTATATTAGAGTCATATTTCCCTCTAAAAACTGAGGTGACCTACAAAACCCAGGTTAAGAATATCTATAATGACACTGCACTCTATTGGCTCAATTCAAATGTAACATTAAAAAGGACATCCACCAAAGATCAGTACAATGAACACAAAATATGGTATACCGATAAATGTCGTTTTTTTTTTTTTTAAAGTTACCAAAACATTTAAATAAACACTCTATCACTATGAATCCAAACCTGTATTGCTAACGCTAAAGTGCCTGACTCCATAATTAGATTTAATTTGCACAATACAATTTAGGTACAAACCTTTTTACTTACTTTTTCCATGGCTGAGATACTAATTTTGTGTAGCCAATCACGATCACTGTTTTAAAACTCCTCATCAATGAGGCATTACCCCTTCACTATTAAGCCTTATTTTTAAACTGAGTTTTATACAATATGGTAACGTCGGCTGTATTGCAGCATGACGGTTTAAATCGGTAAGCAATCCGTTTTTTGTAGATTATGTATAAATGCTAAATCTGCAATTCTGCTAAAGAGCAATACATAGAAACATTCCATTGGTTCCCATGGCTACTGCTATTGTTGTATAATGTTACCCTAGAATTCCTATTTATATATACTATAGTGCCTAGTAACATTCAAAGTGTGTTAAGGAGACAGAATTTAAATTTAAAGAATGACTACAGTCACAAAGTCACTTCATTCCAATAAATGTGGTCTGGGTTCAGTGACCGTCTGATTTTAAAACATTGTCATTTGGAGAAATTTTATGAGTAATGTTTACATTGCATGGTTAAATACGCTTTGAGTGGTTATCTTACAAACAGCCACTAGAGGCGCTTCCTAAGCAACAGCTAGTGAATCTCGGTCATATTAACAAATGTTGCTAATAGAAAAATATTGAATTCAATGCTTTCCTATGAGAAGCATTTGATGCCTACGCAGTCAGTATGTCAGTAATGATAAAGGGACTGACTTAATACAAGCTGTTGCCAGGAAGGGTGACTCTCAAACCTCTATAGCATGTTGTGGCATGAATGCCCAATCATTCTCAAAGATTTATGTATCCCTAAACATGACCTTAACTTTTATCATAATTAGAAAACAAAACACAAAAAAACAAAACAAGAGATATATAAGATTCCTACCACTGTGTATTTTATTAGGTTTAATATCTTAGCAGGATAGGGTAGGGCTAAGGTTTATGGCAGCAATGGGGCTTTCATTTTGCAGTCTACAAAAGACTGGTGGGAGTTACACTCCTGTGAAACATATAGCATTAGCTGATAGATGATACTAATAGGCTTATATTCTGTTGGGAAACACAAACCACTACTTTATGCCTGCGTTCGGTTCAGGTGTGTCACTGGTCATTAGTGTAAACAAAAGGTACCCATGAGCTGGTTAATATGTCTATAGAATGCACATTTATCATGGGAGCTAGAGTTGGATACCAGCTGCAGGGCATACATTTTGAACTATCTGATGACTTATAACAGAAAGCCTATGCATGCTCTGTAGTAGTGTTTCCTCCAACGTGATGCGGACAGGTGAGTTTCCACCAGTGGCTCTGTATATTTCTTTTTGCTTGGCCAAACTCATGAAATTGCCAAAGTCCCGAATTGCCGAAGTCCCGAATTTTGGAAGTGCCGAACCGAAGTGCTGAAGTCCCAAATTGCCCAAGTCCAGAATTTCTGAAGTGCCGAACTGAACTGAAGTGCAGAATTGCTGAAGTCCCGAATTTCGGAAGTGCCGAACCGAAGTCCCGAACTGCCGAAGTCCCAAATTTTGGAAGTGCCGAACCGAAGTGCCGAAATCCCGAATTGAATTTTTTGCCCAAGCACTTAGCACGTGTCTGGCAGGGCTGCGTTTGTTGAGTGATATAGAAACACTCAGCATGATTAGGGGAGGTAGGGGGAAGAAAGAGGAGGTGATTTAGCTTAAAAGGAATGAAAAACAAGCATACAAAAGAGAGAACTAGCTTACCTAAGGTGGAGACGTGGCTTCGACATAATGGTGCCAATGTCAGAGCCGCTATTACATGACTAGCTATGAAAAAGGAAGATACAAAAAAAGGGGGAACTTGGAAGTGGCATAACAGCTAAATAAAACAAAATAAAACTATATATGGGCTTGACAGTGGGAAAGGATGTATGGAAAAAGGGGCATGTGGATATATGAATAAAAATGCTGGAAAAATATATAAAAATATATTTGGAAAATTGAAAAAATATATCTACATAACAATTGTGTGAAAAAGGGGGAGATTGATATATTTAACAATATGTTTTAAAAAAAGAAAGAAAACAAAGATAAAAGGGAAAATACAATATATATATATATATATATAATTTGTCCAATAGTGATGACTGCACTCCTCGGGCTTGTTTTAAAATGAAATGCTGCTTTATTTAGAGATACATTAAAAAGATCAACGTTTCAGCCCCACTCTGGGCTTTCTTCAGGATCAAAAAATTACACACAATAAACATATACAGCCTGGACTGACTTATATACCATAAATAAAATAAATCAAGAACTCAACTGCTTATATTTGCACTTTCAAATATATGCACTTATATGCACTTTCAAATATTAATACATTGTATAAAGTTACAGCCTACCATGATACTTGCATCAGAGCACTATTCACTTTTTGGCTATTTATACTTGATATATCACTCTTTAATAATCTCTATTTTGAGATAATTGGTCAGCACATGTTGCACTCCATGGTAAAGATCATCACTTTTTCACTAATCTTTCGGTGATAATCAGTTAGACCATGTAGCACTTTATGACATTGATTATCAAAATAGTGTCTTCACTTTCACAAAAAATTGTTTACATATTTATAAAAAATTGTTTACATATAGACATTGCACAGGCACTTTATAATAATAATTTATCACACTTGAGGCACTTCATTATTTCCATTTCACTTTTAGCTTTATTGCCAAGTGATAGTATAGAACACAGTTGGCTTTTTTAATTATTGTATTATGAGTAGAGTAGATAACATGTTTGGATCAGTGATCCATATGGATAAAGTGGAATATAACATGCTGCACGTGTATATGATGTATCCGGTTAAGAACAATGTCTATGGTTTTATATTGGCATTTTTTCCATTTCTTTCTCTCCAATAGCAGTTGTGCACCGATCGATTTTAAATGGATCGGTGCGGTAGTGAACAGCCCGCCCGGCGTCCACAGATCACCATGGCAGCGCGGCAATGTGTATCCAGGTTGCCGTGGTGATGTGTCTTGCGTCACGCCGTAGAGCAGCCCCGATTGGTTGGTAGTGCGCATGCGCTCTGTTGACAGAGGGACGCCGGTCAGGAAGTAACAACAGCTGTGGTGAGTTCTTGATTTATTTTATTTATGGTATATAAGTCAGTCCAGTGTGTATATGTTTATTGTGTGTAATTTTGTGATCCTGAAGAAAGCCCGGAGCGGGGCTGAAACGTTGATCTTTTTAATGTATCTCTAAATAAAGCAGAATTTGATTTTAAAACAAGCCCGAGGAGTGCAGTCATCACTATTGGACAAATTATACAATTCAGCCAGCTGACTTTGGCACCCGGCAACAACAAGAATATAAAGCATGAGTGCAAGGAATCTTTTTGCTTATCTATCTATCTATATATATATGTATATATATATTTCTAAAATGTTCTGCTATCCTTGTTTTTAAGTTTCTTGTTGTTATGCCTACATATTGCAGGCCATACGGGCATTCCAATAAATATGCAACATTTTTAGAGTTACAAGTAATAAATATTGCATTTAATAGATTTTGTGAGATTGATTGAATTTAAATTCAAGTATTTATGTACTGTTTTTATCTATAGATCTACAATCTATACACATTCTACATTTTAAAAAACCTCTAAACTTTAAAACTCTAAACAAAATCTAAAAATGTACGAGTACAGGTAATTTCTCATTGTGTAGTTTTTAGTTAGGTTTTTTTTTTAGGTTTGAAGTGCCTCTAAAAATGATAATGGGTTTATCTGGAAGAATATTCTTAATTAATCAGCTACTTAATATTTCCCTGTGTTTCTTAATAATGTTTTTCATTTTGTTGCTTTTGTTATTAAAATCTATTATGATGGGTACTGTAATGCTGGCCTTTTTAGGACTGTGATATTGGATGAGCTTTTCTCTGTCAAGTTGTCCAATGTTTTTAATAAGAAATTCATTTTTTTGGGCTTGTTCTTTAAGGACATATAGATTGCTGCAATTTCTTAATCAAATTGTCTGGCTTTTTGGAATACTTTTGAGCCATGGGAAATAGTGGCAGCTGGAAGAGTCAATAAAGGTGTTTGTATGGACTTCTATCTAAATCTGAAAAAATACATATTATGTATCTGAATTGAGTGTTATCCTTCTATTATTGTAATTTAAAAAGGTTAAAAAATCATTAAAATCAGTAATTAAAGCATTCCAAAAAAAATAAAATAACAATATATCGGCGATATAGAACCAATTTCGTCTTCCACCAGATGGTGAAAATTTCCCAGTCCACCATTAAAAGATTGCCATAACTGGGGGCAAACCTGATACCCATGGCCGTACCCTGTTTTGTAAATACAAATATATAAAACCAAACGTAGTTGTTTTTTAAAATCATGTTTATACCTTCTAAAATGAAAATAAAATATCTGTATTGGGGGTATTTTCTCATCTGCTTCACGGATGTTTTTTACTAAGGTACATCCTACATCATGAGGGATAATAGTATAAAATTATTGGACATCATTAGTCATTAATATATAGCTGGTTTCCCATTTAATTATTTTTTTAAACTTTGTAAAAGACTCATGCTACCTTTAAGATAGGATTTCATATTTTGAACACTGCCTCAGTCAGCCTGCCTTCTTTCCACAATACATCCTCTTCCCCTAGTAAATGATACATATGCATCCAATCATCCAACTAATCTAAAAGAAAATGTAATACATCAGACCAGGCAACCTTCTTCCATTGCTCCATGGTCCAGTTCTGATGCTCACATCACAATTAAAGGAACGTTCAGCCCCACATGCAGCAAAATGCAATGCACTGTGTGTTCTGACACCTTTCTGTCCTGGCCAGCATTAATATTTTCGGCAATATGAGCTACAGTAGTTTTTCTGTGTGATCGGACCAGATGGGCTAGCCTTTGCTCTCAATGTGCATCAACAAGCCTTAGGCTCCCATGACCTTGATGCCGGTTCACCGATTGACCTTCCTTGCACTACTTTTTGTAAGTACTAACCACTGCATATTGAGAACCAGTCATCTAGCCACCACTATTTGGTCCTTGTCAAATTCACTCAGATCTTTTCACTTGTCCATTTTTCCTGCTTCCAACACATGAAACCTTAAAACTGACTGTATACCTGCTGCCTAATATGTCGCGTCCCTTGACAAGTGTCATGGTAACAATATAATCAATGTTATTCACTTTACATGTCAGTGGTTGTAATGCTATGGGTGATCAGTGTACACACATTGAAAATTCCACTTAAGTCCAAAAGTTACAGGGAAACTCTAACAATAAAAATACAAAGGCATCTTTCTAACATATCAGCTAATCCACAGAGCAGTTTTTGTGGGTCCTTATTGCACAATTCTAGCAATCACAACATTGCACCAGTGCATCAGTCAGCATTCCCTCATAGAGATTAATTATATCATTGTATCTCTATTGGAATCAGTGTTTTCACGCAGAGTGTCAACTAAAGATGTTCTTACAAACAAAAGTAGTCACTGCTTTTTTACAGAAAAGGGAGTGTTTACAGTAATTATATATTGTAGGGACAGTTTCTTTGTCACCAAAATGAATACATTAAGCTGAAGTAGTACTGGTGCTTAGCATGTCCCTTTAAGCTTAAAAGTTGGAGTATCCTAATGTAATTTTTTTTTTGTGTGCGAAAATTGTTTGCACAGTCATGTTGCACAATTGTTCTGACGGACGTGTACCTCATTCTTACTATTAACTTCTTTTGGGGATGGAATGGAATTGCGATGAATAAATAATTGAAGTACACTTCCTGCTTTACATGTCCCTAAGACTTTCCACTTTATAATTTGCTTACAGAAAAGGGATCAAACGGCTCTTCTATCCTGCTTAAAATAACATAGAGAAGGCAAGAGTTCTTTTCTCTTCTGTTATCTTGCATATAATAAATAAAAAAAATTATCTTATACATTTTTTATGTGGCTTATTTGTCAGTGTCTAAAATATTTCTCTGTTTGATTAATTCTTCCCCACTGAATAGCAAAAGGAGGTGTAAAATAAATACAACCAACATGCTTCATAGAATGTTATAAGTCATTATAAAATAATTCTCTTTTCCCTGGATGGCATTATAATACTGCATATTATTTGATATATTGTTTTTAACCATATTATATGTCATTGTGAATTAAATATAATGGGGGAGATTTATCAAAGTGATCTAAATTTTGCTGTGTTCATTTTCCCATTTGTGATTTATCAAAGTGGTCTAAAAGTCGTCTAAAAAGTGCCTTTTATAAAAAATTAAAAATAGAAATGGTCTGTATGCTAATCTCCACAGTAGTGTATTTTTTTTTTTTTTTAACTTATGTTCCAGTTTTACACCTGTGCCATAGGGCAATGTATAAAACAAACAATTAGAAATGATGGCCTTTCGTATTAGGGAATTATGCAAGCCGTGATGCCATGTAAGTGATACCGGAAGGAAAGTATTTAAGAGCACTTGTGCATAACTGACTAAAAATCCACAGGCAAGAGACCTGGACGTCAAGAGAAAGTAATAGGGCAACATGTAAAGCTGAGTCTGGCATGAAAAGTATGAAGTGAAAATGTAAAGCTCTGAACAGAGTCCTAATTTTTACAAAAGCTACGCCAAAAGAAAATAATATATTATATGTATATATCTCCTGGCCAAACATGGCAGAATTTAACCAATGGCAATTAACTAATGGTGTTCGCTCCTCCTTCTAGCCAATATGTAAGGAAAAACAATTAAACGTGGTCAGGGCATTTGCGGATGTTCAGTGCATGTGCAAAGTTTTAAAGGTGCATTGGCGTGAAATTTAAACTCACAGTAAGTTTTCAAACTTCATTTTGGATTGGAATTTTCTTTGGGGGGGCTGGCATATTTTGCACTCTAGATTGTTTATGTGGCTCACTGCAGTTAAGAATATTTATTTAAAGTTTATTTGATTTCTCAGTTTTTTTAGGCAGGTATTTATTTAACTGTCATTAATTTTTTTTAGCCCATTTGTTACTAATGGATCACTCTCTTACTTCTATTAAATCTGCTACAATAGGTCATAGGTGAGCATAACAAACATGTTTTTCCTTTTTTTTTTATATCTATTAAAGAGTGCATTAGGAGGTACAGTCCCTCAAGATTTCTGTATGTACAGACCTCAAGACTGGTCTGGCCCTAGATCTCCAACGTGGAGAGGGGAGAAGTCACCGGCCAGTCCATGATGTGGCGCCATGCCTTTGGAGAATTGTAGGCCTTTCAGAAAATGATTGGCTGGTAGCTGGTAACTCTGACAAACATCAGCCACCCCAGGCTTCTACCAAAGCCCATGGATTAAGTAGGCTGTGGCAGAAGGCATTGCAGGATACACTAGAGGAAAAATGCCCAGAAATGCAACTTTCTAAATAGATTCTAACACCTCTGAGGAAGGTATGCAAGGTGAAGCTGGTTCTATGGAATTTGAACCTATTTCTTCTAGTGAAGAAGCTTTGTTCCATAGCCCATGTAGTTTGGACTCTAAGACAATTGATCATCTAATTTCCTTAGTTAGGAGAACTCTATCATGGATATAGAGGAAGAACTGGATAAAGGGGTGAGAAGGCACCAAACAGTCGATTCTCTTAAGGATGTCAAATTGGCCCGCAAATTTGTTACTGTAGTCATCGACAGATCTCATTAAGATCTTATTGTATCTAAGCATAATATATGCTCTCTACTCTTTCTAGAAGTCCTTTTTGGAAATCATTTTATTAAGAGAGCAGCAAACATCAAACAAGTCCTCCTCTCTCAGGATAGGAAACCAAGAAGACCAATTAATTTAATATGACACCTTAGGTTAAAAATAACAACAGGACTCCATATTGGGAGCCGAGAACCCTAACCACATTCAAACTTTTTTTGCCAATCCTCTGGAGGCTAAATGTGCAACAGCTTCACACATACACCTTATTGATAAGGATTGGGCCCACAATTTCAAGAGGATTATGCTGACCCCAATACATTTAGAGGGAGACTTACTACAAAAGGGTGACTAGATAGTATCGCACACCTGCTGGACTACATGCGTTCTTACCCACAGTGAGCAATACATGCTGGAGGTGTAGTGAGGTAGAGGGAACCATGTAGCAGATTTGGAGATTTTGCAAGTTTTCTGCAATCAGATAATTTCCAAGTTATCCCCCCCCCCATGCTTACTCCATCCCAGGTCCTCCTAGGGGTGCCTAACTCTTTATCCTAACAACATCAACAAAAGCTGTTGTGGTTCCTCTTCGGAGAGGCTAAGACCTTAATCCCAGTCTATTGGATGCAATCCCAGATCCTGATAGTCGAACAATGGGTTAATAGGATGGAGAATACTAGGAGCATGGCAGAGCTCCACTGGTCAGCTAGGGGCAAAAAAGCAGGATTGTTTAAAAAATTGGATCCCATGGTAAACTTTCTGGACATGACAAATGTATGATGAAGGGGGTGGAACATAAACTCTCCTGTACTCTCTCTTCCTCACATTATCGGCAACTCACACCCATTATTCATACATAACTAGTATAAGTCTAACCTGGCTTGATAAGGGTGAGTTTGATTATGTTTTACAGTGAGCAGAGAAAATAATTTCTAGGACATGTTTACATGCTTTTGTTCAATATATGAACAGGAATTTAGGTCAGGATCAATCATTTCCGTTACATTTTTGAAACCTGTTTAGTTTTAGTTTTCTTCTTTACACTTAATATAATGTATGTACACTGTTGCCACCATGCTCTTGTGCTCAATGTGGATTTTTTTCATGTATACAATTCACAGTACGTTAAATGTCAATTATTGACCGAGGTTTACGTGTTGATTGATGTACTCCAGACGTATACTGTATTGTATAGTTTGCATCTACTTTCTAAATGTATAATATTGCTTTATGTTGTTATAAAATGTAATGTTACTCTATCACTTCTGCATTATAAACATTTTAAATTAAAAAAAAAAAGAATTTACTCCATATTACAGACACTCTTAAAATAATCACTAGCCCCTCAAATTAAAATGCTAATTAGGTGTTTTTTTTAACCTTTTTTTCAGTTGATTTTTGAAATTATATGTTAATCAATGAATGTAAGGATAAGAAATAATGTTTCAGATGAACTAAGTTATTTTCAATCTGATGTTTTAGGTGGTAACTTTTATTTATCTTATTTAACAGTTCTTATATGGTGCTCATATCCAAAGCCCTATATTGAAAAGGCACATTGGTAGTTATGCAAACAGGATAAATAATTAGACTCTCGGAAACAAAAGGAGATGAGGACCCTGCCTGTGAGTTGACAATCTAGCTGTTTTTCAGTTTAAATATTTTTATTTATAATTTGAAATTCACATTAAATTCAATTTGAGTTCCCAACAATTCAGACTTTAGAAATAATAATGTTGAATGAAAAGATTTCACGTGATTTAGTTCTCAAATACTTAAGGTCCTCTTAACTGGCACTTGGTTTTAATACAATTAAGCTTGACATGTTTCAATTATATTCTTTTATAAAACAAATATAAAACAATCATTTGGTTTTCTAATAAAACTCGTGGACCATATGAGCTAAAACTTTTTCCTCCTTTTCTTTTTATACTTTAGTAAATAGAGGACATAAAAGGTGGGTAACAACAGATAAATCAACATGAGCTGAAAAACCCACAGCAGCATATTAAATGGCGCAGTCTCATTGAAAGAAAGAATGACCCAGCGGCTTCTTGCAGTTTGAAGCTAATTGTTTTCGTCAGGATGGGAATGTCTAGAAGCCCACTGCAGTGTCCCACCAGCAAGGCTTCAGTAACTGAGCTGGCCTGTACAGAATGAACCCACTTTGTAGTTACACAGCAGGGCTGAGACACCACCTATTCTGATCTCCAAACTGTCATGCATAACAACTTTATTGTACTAAATTGAACTTGAGCGCAACCAAAGGCTGCGAGAGGGTGAAGCTATGAGAAAAGTGTGCTGTCAACTCTGGCATAGGCTGACCCGAAGAGAGGGCTTTGCGATCGTAGAATAAAAGACCAAGCCCTGTGAACACACATATTGTTTAGTTTTAGACGATGATTCCCATACAAGGGGAAGTGGCAAATGCTATGTAAATTTATTTAAATAGATTCCACTGCTTGAAAGTTTGGCAGCCACTCTTAGACAACTTTCCCAGCATTCTGATTTGCTGCTTACACAATAACACATAATTATCATTGTAACAGCTTCTTTGCAGGGGTGCAGTGATGACTAGTAGCCAGAAGTAGATTTTCACATGCATTCAAAAGGGTTCGTTTGTTGCTAGCATATTTATTTTTCCTAAATAGCCAAATAATTCCGAGGTTTAAAAAAAAATAGTTTGAGTTATACTTTAAAGTCACTCTTCCCTGTCCAGCTGACAGAAGTCCAAAAATAGGTTTTACCGTCAACAATAATTGGGAAATTTAAGATGTTTAACTATATGGATATAAAACGTTTCCACTAATTTACCGCAAATAAAAATTACTTAATTATTCTAGAGAATGTTTCTTCAAAGACAAAGAAAAATGTGAATTGTAGGTTTATTTAATAGCATAATAGGGTTTATTGCTAAATAATGAATTGATTTGCCAACCAAACTGTAAAATATATGCCAATGAAGCTCAGATGGAAACATTCTCGAATTTAGCTGTGGCTGTTTTACTGTGAATCGAGCAATTAGTTTTTTTTATTCAAATCACTGCATATCGATGCTCAGTGAGTAAACTCCACAGTAATCAAATACAACGTGAAAATACATCAAACATTTACTGATAATTCCAAAACTCATATGCAAAAAGCAATTATCAGAGTTAGCAACGTTTAATTTTGTTTTTCTGCTTGTAGTAAAATTATTATGACCTGAATTCTGGTGCGTTTTCTCTTCTCTCCATTTGGGGAAATAAAATTAAATAAATTACATAAACAAATTCAATCAAGATCCTTGAAAAGACTTCTGTGTAATGTTGGACTGTCTGCCCAATGTCCTATGTATCCTAAGTATCTAAGACAGGGAAAAATTTGGTCTTACAGGAAATGTTGCCAGATTGTCAGAAGGGGAAACATAACAAAACTCAAAACAAACTGCAAAGTAATAAAGGTAAAATACAGAATTGTACTGTAGCAGACCAACTGTGATTATGGCAAGGGAACTGAGCTTAGACAGGTTTTCTTTTGTAAATATTGATGATTGACCACAAGTTACCCACAGTTAGCTATACCTACAGAAATCCAGAGCCAAATGCAAATCATTTTCTGGACTTTGTCAAAACAGTTTTAAGACAGAGGAACACCAGCCTACCCTGATCTCGTGATGCTAAATCTACGGAACCTTTGAAATAATTCTCCCAGAAGCTGAACTTTAAAAAAAAACCAAAAAAAAACCAAAAAAAAAAACCTCTAATTTCATTGGAGCATACATTTTATGTTGAGGAATTATATAATTTATCAAAGCAGGTGTTATAAACTTTCCCTAAATACATTCAACATTGTCGATTAAAACACTGACCTAAAACAATTAATCGTTGTGATTTGTGTTCTACCCACATAGTTGGGGTCTTGATTATTTAATGAATTTATTCAGTATGGGACCCAAAAATGTGGTCTGCATACAGAGGTTCAAAGATCTTCACACATTTTTTACAGGAGGACTGAGTCATAAGTATTCTTCAGCAGAAGAAATATGGTCTGGTTTGATTTCACCTGGTTAGACCTCTATGATGAAAAAAACAAAACAAAAACAGCTTTAGGCAATTCGGATTTTGTCAGTGGGGTGTTTCAATTCATATAATATTCATCCATTCTATCATTGTGAGAAAAAAGATTCAAACAAACCATAATGACGCAAAGATTGGTCAATCAGCGTACTACAAAACACAGATATAATGTATATATATTTCGCAAGAAAACACCGTTCGGCTAATTTTCTTGCCATTCAGTTCAATGATAAATCTGAGAAAAAGCAAAAAAAAGATAGAATAAGAGGAGGACCAGTAAATAATATCTACATTCAAATATGTATATATTACTTTATTAAATATGTAAATGCCCCCCCAATTTTTTTACTGCACCTCCTTTTTTCACTTCTGACTTAAATAAAATCAGCATTTAGTGTCTGTCCAATAACCATGATCTTTTTTCATTCAACAATCTTATTTTGGTGCCAACAAAATGTTTTCGGAATTCAGGATTTCAGATGAACTGATGATCTCCTGAAAATTCAGACAAATCACAATTAGTTTAAACCCAAATATAGAAGCCATCTGATAATATCTAAGGTTCTCACTGCTGACTATATAATCCTAACTATGCAAAGTGCCCCCAATATTGATTATATAACAAAGGGAATCAAATACACACACAATGTATATTTTCTAATGTACACTAATAAATATTACAGCTATAGACATCATTCGCATGTTATAGACATCATATATACCTTATATACTCAAATCTAATGAGCCATCAAATCTAATGCACATTCAATTTAGATACTTTATTTTGCAAAATAAGTGCGCATTAGATTAGAGTAAATATGGTGTTGTGTGTATATATGTATATATATATATAAAGAGAGAAAGAGATGGCAATGATATCTTTATTTTCATGTACGATATGGTAAGCCTTTGAGATAGGGATTTTGTTTGGAGCTATGATCTCTACCCTGAGGTGAAACACAATGCCTTTTTAAATTACTGACTGTCTACTGAAAAAAAAACTATTTTCTCTTTACAATACGCCATTCAAGAAATGAACAGTCTTATTTTATATATCACATACCTTGGCCAAATAATTATTATAATACAGGACATATTGTATACATTCGTGCATATGCATTCTGGTTTTTTTTTTCTTTCAAAGTAAAATTCCTGTTCATGCAATGAATAAGGTTCCTGTATGGATCGTTGTTAAGATAGAAGAAGATCTGGCTATTCTTTAATTTTACTATGCTAGCCACAAAGTAACCTTTATTAACATTTAACTCCTTATATCTTAGCCTTATGTTTGGCCTATAGCACAACAGAGGAGGTTTAATAACTTGGACTAATACATCCTTATTGCAATGTTCCATATCTACATGAATGAATGTCCAGTGTAACACATGTCCTCAGTCCAGAACAATCTTGGCAGATAAAAACACAATTCATCCAAAGTGGTAGCTAGACCAATATACCTATTTAACATTGGAACTCCTTAGAGTGCATCCATAAGAGACTTAGCCTAATTATTGGTAAATAATCACTTGACTTACTTGACTGGCATTGGACCTCCCACAAATTCACCAATTAGTTGGCCCACCAGATTTCTAGCACAGAACTGTTTCATTCTTTATCCTTTTATTATGAGATCTTCACACATTTATACATTTTTGACAATAGGTGAAAGCTATTATAGATTTGATCAGGAATCAGGAATAGGTGCTGTGTGCAAGGACAAAAGTATAAGTCTCTCTTGCATTAGTATTCACAGTTAGAGAGACGCTATCATGATTGGTTTACGTTAAGCTCTAATATCTCACTAAACAACAGATATATCATTGGTAATAATGATCAATGATATATTTAACTGCTTAATGAGATATTATGTTTCTACTCTTGAGTACCAGTTCTGCCATTATGCTTTCTTTGTGTGTGTTCCACTATTGTAACAACCACATACCAGTTTGAACTGCTCTCCTCCTGTAACACGATTGAACCTGCTTGGAGATACTTTCTCAAGTAGGACACAGTTACCCTATGACGTTTAATTGGTGGCACATCTATGTCACAACATCAGTAAGAGAAGCACTATCGCTGGGGAAATAATCACAACAGATAAAGCACCTGTGCTATAGCTGCTGTGAGAATAAGATCATAGAAGCTAGGATATTATCTACAAAGAAGATTGATTGACGAGTTAGGGAATGAATATAGTTTTAATTAGAGATAAAAATCAACACTTATAGTAGCAATACTACAAGCATTATTTATAAGTCAACTCTTACAAATGCAGACAATATTTAATATTTACAGATTGTCTGTTTCCATTCATGTTCTATTTAATTTTCACCAAGGTCGGCGTAAGGTTTTCAACATTTGGCTAGTTCTATTAGCATTATAGATCTGAGCTATACATTGGCCAGCCACAACAATAAAACCACTGACAGGTGAAGTGAATAACATTGATTATATTGTTACAATGGCACCTGTCAAGGGGTGGGATATATTGGGCAGCAAGTGAACAGTCAGTTTTTGAATTTCATGTGTTGAAAGCAGGTAAAATGGGAAAGTGGAAAGATCTAAGTGACTTTAACAAAGGCCAAATAGTGATGGCTAAATGACTGTAACAGAGCATCTCTAAAATGACAGGTCTTGTGGGGTGCTCTCAATATGCAGTGGTAAATACATACAAAAAGTGGTGCAAGGCAGAACAACAGGTGAACCAGCGTCAGGTTCTTGGTCACCCAAGGCTCATTAATGCACATGGAGAGCGAAGGCTAGCCTATATGGTCCAATCACACAGAAGAGCTATTGTAGCTAAAATTGCTTAAAACATAATGTTGGTCATGACAGAAAGGTGTCAGAACACACACAGTATATTGCAGTTTTCTGCATATGGGGTTGTGTAACCACAGACTGGTGAGAGTGCCCATGATGACCCCTGTCCACCACTGAAAGAACCTTCAATTGTAATGTGAGCAACAGAATAGAAGAAGGTTGCCTGGTCTGATGAATCACATTTTCTTTATAATGAGGTGGATGGCTGGGAGCGTGTGCTTCATTTACGTGGGGAAGAGATGGCAGCAGGGTGCACTATGAGAAGAAGGCAGGCAGACAGAGGCATTGTTATGCTCAGGGCAATGTTCTGCTGAGAAACCTTGGGTCCTGTCATTTATGTGGATGCTACTTTGACACGTACGACCTACTTAGAGATTGTTGCAGACCACATACACCCCTTCATGGGAATGATATTTTACTTGATGGCAGTGGCCTCTTTCAGCAAAATAATGCACTCTGTCACACTGCAAACAATGTTCGGGATCATGACAAAGAGTTCAAGGTGTTGCCTTGGTTTCCAAATTCCCCAGATCTCAATCCGACTGAGCATCTGTGCGATGTGCTGGAACAACAAAAATCCATGGAGGCCACATCTCACAACTTGCAGGACTTAAAGGATCTGCTGCTAATATTTCGGTGCCAGGTACCACCGGACACGTTCAGAGGCCGTGTGAAGTTCAAGACCCAATGCATCAGAGCTGTTTTGGCAGTATAAGAGGGACCTACACAATATTAGGCAGGTGGTTTTAATGTTGTGGCTGATCAGTGTATATCTAATGCTACAGCTTCAAACTTAGCAGTGTTTTATGTTTACACTTATTGTTTAGGGTTTCTTCAAAACTTATGCTGCAGTACAGGGCTTAGCTCATTGGCTGAGAGTAATCTGTTGATGCTCTCATCCAATTGTGCCAGTCATGGAATACAGGAATTATCACAGGAGACCTAAAATAACTTTCTTTAAGAATTCTGAGCTCTCTGGCAATAGCAGTGGAGGGAGCAGTGCCCAGTGGACCCCATGTAATAACTCAAACTCTTCAGAAATGGTTTGACTTGCTATGTGTAGTTTCCCACCATTATATTGTAATCGTTTATCCCATTTTTTGCTATCTTATTATTGTTCACTTGCCTAAATACCAATCCCTTTTAACACTGTGTTTTTTGTTCTGACATTCTTACATTCTTTCCTTATGAAACAGCCTTCCCCTATGTTGTTATGTTTCAAATTAATTCTTATCCTCATTATTAAAATACATTTTGCTTACTTAGCACTATTTAATTTGTGTCCCACGTTGGAATTAGTGTAGGACCCTCCGATATTATGGTACTGGGAAGTAGTGGTGGGCTTAACACAATATGCCCATATGGTGGAACTGAATCCCCATATTTGTTTGCTGAGATAGGTGATTTGAAGCAGCCTTGTAAAATGTAAAAAATCGGTATTACCCTCCTTAAGGTGGTCAGTCACAACCATTGACTACAAAATAGGATTTTAACTGCTTCTACATGTTGACCTTTATTAGGTCAAGCCATTTTGAATATTGTGACAGCTTCTTAAAGTTGTAAACAATAACATGATATTGTTAATAAGATCATTTAAAATTCACAAAACAGTACATTTTATAATGTTTGAAAAATGGAAATCTGTGTATTTGTATGTCCAGTCTATTGATTTTAATATAGTTACTTGGGGTAAAACAATGCAGGTGCTCAATCCATATTTACACATTTCGTAGACTTGATTATAACAAAAAAAACAACAAAGTATCAGATATGAAGAACAGCAAACCGTTAGATTAGCATTGTGAACAATAGATAACAATATTGAATGACAATCCTGACTTAAATGTGCTACATGTCACAGAATGATTTAAAATACCATCCGTAGAGCTGAATAGAGCGGCTTATATTCTCAAATTAATGATTGTGATTCAAGTCACATCCTACATTGTAATCATATCACTATGGGATGTTATAGCTTTATCCCCAGTTATAGTGGAAACATAAGTCTTTTTTAATGTATGCAGATCTTGAATTATGCCTTCTAAAAGTGGCCAGACATGTCCTGCTGTCTAAAACAGGATAGCTAGACATAGCAAGAGACTTAGCAGTACAATGATGAAATAGAGTTAATCCATTGCTGAAATACAGCTGGCATAAAAAGTCCTATGAAAACGTATACCTGAAATCCTAATATGATTCTATGCCAAATTTCATTTTTCAGTTTCATAAACTTTCCAATATTTCAACCTTTATCTTCATTGGTTCATGTTTCCCTATGGAAATTTCTCAGAAAGGCAATAGAAAAAAAAATCTAGTTTTTGTATGTTTTTGTAAAGATGCTTCACAGAAATGGTATTCGAGCTGATGTTACCTTGTTAGACTTTTTCGAGCAGTTTAACATTTTTTTAACTGCTTCCTGCTTGATTCACAAACTCAAAGACATAAGAAGAGCACATCTAACACAGTATGGGAGATAAATAAATAAAAAATTCACCAGTAGAGTAAAGAAATATAACTACAGGTTTTTAATTTAAAAAAAAAAATCAATAATCACATAATGGTCAATAATAATGTTAAAATGTCATTGCAGTACAACAAACTGAGATTGCAAAGAAAGTCACAAACACTGAAAAATTGCAGACACTGGTCACATCAGATTCCTTTAGTGGAGAATATTAATGATAAAAAAGCAATATATACGCAATACTTTCAGTAGGTGAACTTTAGTAAATGCTCCCAGAGCTTGCTAACATCAAAAGGCAGCAGTGGTTATAGTACCTGGAGTGTTGCTTTATGCTCAATTAAAAAATGTCTATAGTAAGGTCTTTCAACAATGTCAATAGCAGCAATATTCACTTGGGACTAGCAAATCCTCTAAGCATTGTTGGTGGTAAAATCTTTGCAAACCCAGTCCTATCCCCTGGAGGTACACTGTATGTTAGAGATCAGTGGAGCACTGTTCTGGTTAGATTAGCAGTTGTGAATAGTGGACATTGAGCAATCCCATATGCTTACAATCTGATGGTGGTGTAGTTCTCACGGTTTCTTCATATTTAGGAAATGGTATGTTGATACATCTAGAAGTTTTAGTACATATTTATTGTGCTAATGCTGCAGTAAAATACAGCAAACCTTCAGTAATAACGCGAAAGACCATTTATTCTACCCTTTGTCCGCATTTTTACTTTAACAATGTTACCATCTTTACCAGTAGTTTGCTGCTGTAATTTTCAATGCATGCAGCTTTTCACAGTTATTGTATTTCATCAATATTTTATGTGCATATAGTCATTAATAGTTTGGGAGATAGAATTTTTTAGGTGATCATTTTTAATTATATACAACCAATGTTTACTTTATGCAACCCATCTCTTTCTCGATTTCCTGCCCTTTCTAGTAGTGAATATTTTCACCTAATGGTGTTTTTCATTCCTTATTCTGAGGTCTTCTCTTCACCAAACCATCCAACAGATAAAGAAAGAAACTTTATTTTCATCATGAACTATCCCACCCACCATTGCCTCCACCCGCCCACCCTGTTCCCAGCTTACTTTATAGCATGCTTCACCAGTTGCTTGACATCTCACTCAAGTTCCCTTTACAACTAACCAGTGGCTGCAAATATCATTTAATTCTCTTTGGTGATCACCTTCAAATTCCCCCATTACCTCTTGCCTCAATTCCCAGTTTAAACTTAAAGATTGTAAGCTCATGTACTATCCAGCTATGTAATTTGTATAGAAGCGTGCAAAAAGTGTTACTGTCTAGATCTCAGCTCATGGACAAGGCCCTCCTTATCTTTTGTATTGGTCTGTGTATATTATACTATCTTTTCCCCCAATTTTACAGCGTTGTATAATTTATTAGTGCTTTAGGAATGCAAGTAATAGCATGAATAATACCCCATACACATCGTTATCTGGCTGCCTGGTAATCCCCAGATACTGTAGTCTTTCAGGAGATAACCTCGTACATGCCATAAGAGCAAATGATTTTTGACCACAAACTCAGAAAGTGTTGGGCTAGCAAGGTCCTGGCCCGTTGCCTCACTCCTACAGTGCTCTGTGAACAAACATCTTAACACTCTTTCTATTGTGTTTAACCAGAAGAAGAATAGTTATGTGAGGTTGTGTCCCACATCCCTTGTTTGTCAGAGAAACAGGAGATAGGTGTATCCCTCTCCCCACAATACCTTACCATTCATACAATGGATGTAGAGGTTAAAAATCCAACGGAGTTACCTAAATATGCCCATATTCGTAGCTAAACTACAAAGGGCTCTCTAGCAGAAATAGTTTACCATTTACAGTTCAAATTTCCATAAATAATCAAAGCAGGAACATCCAGAGTATTGCTAAAAAACAATCAGCTTTTATTATAACCCCATGGGGGATTAAAAACAAATCAGGCACACATACAGGCACTACCATGTTGTAGAGCAAAACATACACAATAGTTTTTTTTTTTTAACAATCTTTGTGTTTCCTGAAAAAACATTTTGAAGGTCTAAAGATACTTACATTTTCCTTGGCAAATGCATATACAATTCTTTTGCCTATAAATGCGTTATCTTGCAAAATGTAATGCTTAGATTGTAAACCCATCAGGGCCTTCTTCATCTACTGGTCCCATAGGTCAAATATGTTTTGGTAGAATTAAATATTTGTCTTATTTACCCATTGTACAGGTCTTCAGAATATGTTGGCGCTATATAATTAATTGTAATTATTTTTTTATTGTTTTTGATTTTTCAAACCTATTATTTTATATTTAATTTCCAATATGGGGATTAGATACTTAATAAAACCTAAACTAAATATTGCCATATTCTTATTCATTTCATTTTTAGATAACATTTTTTTCTTGATTGATTTCAAATGGCTTATTTAAAAGTAGAGGTTTCTATTACTTAGCACTTAGAATAAAAGTACAACAATTGTTAGAGTTAAGTCCACAAACAGGGTTATCTACACCGATTGTTCTAGTATGTCAAATTATATATTCCCTTTTTCTTTATGAATGCCTATTATTAAATTGTTAACATTTGATAAAGCCCCCTGGGTAAGAGCGCTATATAAGAACCTAAATAAAGCGTAATATAGAATATTGTATAAAAGACGATACGAAAGTGACCATGCATGAGCATAGGGTTTGAGGTGAGAATGATGTGAATAGGATTTGCTCCCCACTGATCATGGCTCTCTTTCCAAGTTATGATGTGAGCAATGTAGGGTCACGTAGGAAAGAATTGTAGGAAACGTAATTTGATTTTTTAAATTTTTTTTGGGATGTTGGTTCACAGATCAGATGTGTAGATGTGAATAGCTTTCTGATTTTATTCACATCACAAGACTCCTGGAGAAACTGAACTTGAACCTCTGATCTTTTGTAGAAAAAAAAAAAGAATCCTATGTCACTTTATAATATCCGAATGTCTCTAATAATTCTCAAACCAGAAAAAAAATATTTTGCAGTTATTAAAGAGCAGACTCAATTTCTTTGATTTAGGCATTAGCTTGGGATGTCTTTGCCCTGTGTCATGTTGAGTCTACAAAAGGAAGATCATAAATACTTGACAACAGAGGTGTGTAAAATATGCTGAAAAAAAACCCAACAAACGGATGGAACACTGGTACGATAGCACAGCATCAATGGTTTAACTATGTATCTGTATTAAGAGTCAATTTTGGCACTTTAAATTACACACGTATAAAATGAAATAAACTAACATAAAATAAGTTGAAGTTTTGGACTGCACTCATCAATAATTGAAATTTGTGTCATTTTTGTCTTAAGATTTATATAAAAGAAAAATTTTGTTTGAATTATGATGTTATTCGCCTTGACAGTCTGCTCAGCTACCAGTAATATATTACATTTAGCACATTGGACAGTGCCAAAGTACTTTTATCTATTTGAAAAAAATTTTTTTATAAATGTTGCTGGCACTGACGTAGTTACCACGCAAAGAATTCATGTTTTACCTTATTCTAATATATGTTCAATCCTTTCCATCCCTGTTTGTTATATAATTCAAACTAATAATGCTATAGCTATAGTCCATTTCAGGCAAAGGAATAATGTCTGGTCTCCTAAACTCACCACAACCAGCAGATAGGTCCAGCACTCAGCAGATAGGTCCAGCACTCATATTTAATAACATAATAATCTCCTTTATTTGCATCAAGACACCAACAGCAATATATTAACCTATGATTGTCTTTAACAAGCCTTACAAGGACGCTCATGAGTCAAAATTTTGCTTTTGGTGTTTGAATATAAGAAAGGGGATCTTCAATTACTAAGTAGAAGTGATGAACCAATCTGTTTTTGTTGTATAGAGTTATAATCAAAAATATTCAACCCTCATTGAAAATTAGGTATTATGTCCAAATTTAAAGACTTTTAGCTGTTTGTAATGAACAAATCAAACGAAACTGAAATAGCTCAACACAACGAATGTTTCAAGCGGTTTCCCCAAATTCAACAGAAAATGCAACTTGTAATAATTTCTCCAGTCTCAAAATTATACAACTCTCTAAATAGAATCCCTGACCACAGCACAAATATGCAAAACAGGTGTTGTCTCAAGCACACACAATGCAACTATAAAAGGGCTTCTTTAACTGGAATGCATGAAACACCTGAACTGGCTAGAGGTTTGTTGAGTGTCACATTTAACTGCATGTTACAAATATTGCTAAGTCAAAAGAATAGTCCACAAAGTTAAGAGAAGACATCATCACCCCTCACAATCAAGGAACAGTATACAAAAAGGTAGTACAATTTACACAATTAAATTAAATATATGTGACACAGAAATAAAATTAACAGACCTGGTATGAGACTGGTATGGTATTGCAGGTAATCTTTGTATGTGTTGCATTAGCTTCCAGAAGAATATTTGTCACTATGTGGCTTCTGAAAAATGCTTTCAGAATAATAATTGTCACTATGTGGCTTCTGAAAAATGCATGCTTTACTGCCAGCTTTAGGACTGTAGGTGTCATCGACCTTCAAGATACAGTAAAGCTGGACCAAAAGATGGAAGATGGGAAAAAGTAGTGAGATGTGTGATATTTTCCAATGGTACATAAAAATAAATATTGAAATAATGTTAGAAACATACACACACATTGTCTAACATTTTTAAAAATAAATCTATTGTCCCAGCCTCACATAGGACAGTTTGATGTTATCTTATCTTGTTGTAAGGATATTCATTTTGTTTGGAGAAATTGGACGGTCTCATGATCAGTGGGAGAGTCGCACACAGCAGCAAATGAAACCAGTTCACTACATATTAGTCAGTTTTGTATCAATCTTACAATTTAGTGTGAAGCTGTGGACATGTGTGTTGCAGCACATTAATAAAATGGTTAAACAATAAATAAATAAATAAATAAATAAAATGAAAAATAAGGCATTAAAATGACTAAAAAAAGTACACACAAGCCAAGGTTAGATAGTCAGTGTGAGCCTCTTTCATCTGTGTGTGCAGCAACCCATATCAGATAAAAAGAGTTTTTGGTTATACATAAAAAATACAATAAGGCATGTTTCATATCTTCAAGGGCTGTCACATTTGATAAGAAAATGTTCACTTTTTCACATAATTCCAAATGAAAGATATTCATGAATACTTGGGATTGAACTAGAATGTTTCCTGTATGAGAAGCAGGGAGTTGTAAAACATCTTTACACATCATTATTTTTGCAAAACTTTGAAAATACTAGTGTTTTTGTTTTTATAGTAGGAGATGTAGGAGAGAAGCTTCTCAAAACAGGAGGGTACGGCAGAGCTAAGCAGGGGAGTGAAGAAACAGGATACACAACGCTTTCCCTTTAAGCAGGCCATAAATAAGGTGGTCAGTGTACACTACTAACATCCGAGTACTGACATTCAAGTGCTGGGTGCAGAGAATGTAGCACAGTGCTATGTGCAGAGAATATAGCGTGGTGCTGTGTGCAGAGAATATAGCGCGGTGCTGTGTGCAGAGAATATAGCATGATGCTGTGTGCAGAGAATATAGTGTGGTGCTGTGTGCAGAGGATATAGCGCGGTGCTGTGTGCAGAGAATATAGCGCGGTGCTGTGTGCAGAGGATATAGCACAGTGCTGTGTGCAGAGGATATAGCGCAGTGCTGTGTGCAGAGAATATAGCGCAGTGCTGTGTGCAGAGAATATAGCGCGGTGCTATGTGCAGAGAATATAGTGCGGTGCTATGTGCAGAGAATATAGCGCGGTGCTGTGTGCAGAGATATAGTGCAGTGCTACATGCAGAAAATATAGCGCGGTGCTGTGTGAAGAGAATATAGCGCAGTGCTGTGTGCAGAGAATATAGGGTGGTGCTGGGTGCAGAGAATATAGCGCGGTGATGTGTGCAGAAAATATAGGGCGGTGCTACGTGCAGAGAATATAGGGCGGTGCTACATGCAGAGAATCTAGTGCGGTGCTGTGTGCAGAGAATATAGCACGGTGCTGGGTGCAGAGAATATAGCGCGGTGCTGTTTGCAGAGAATATAGCGCGGTGCTACGTGCAGAGAATATAGTGTGGTGCTACGTGCAGCGTATATATAGCATGGTGCTGTGTGCAGAGTATATAGCGTGGTGCTATGTGCAGAGAATATAGGGTTATGCTACGTGCAGAGAATATAGTGCGGTGCTACGTGCAGAGAATACATCATGGTGCTGTGTGCAGAGAATATAGAGCTGTGCTGGGTGCAGAGAATATAGCGCAGTGCTGGGTGCAGAGAATATAGCGCGGTGCTATGTGCAGAGAATATAGTGCGGTGCTGTGTGCAGAGAATATAGCGTGCTACATGCAGAGAATATAGTGTGGTGCTACGAGCAGAGAATTTAGCGTGGTGCTGTGTGCAGAGAATATAGCGTGGTGCTGTGTGCAGAGAATATAGCGTGGTGCTGTGTGCAGAGAATAAAGCGCGGTGCTATGTGCAGAGAATATAGCACAGTGCTGTGTGAAGAGAATGTAGCGTGGTGCTGTGTGCAGAAAATATAGTGCGGTGCTGTGTGCAGAGGATATAGCGCGTTGCTGTGTGCAGAGGATATATCTCAGTGCTGTGTGCAGATGATACAGCTCAGTGCTTTGTGCAGTGACTATAGCGTGGTGCTGTGTGCAGAGGAAATATCTCAGTGCTGTGTGCAGGTGATACAGTTCAGTGCTGTGTGCAGTGACTATAGCATGGTGCTGTGTGCAGAGGATATAGCGTGGTGCTGTGTGCAGAGAATATAGCGCGGTGCTGTGTGCAGAGAATATGACTATAGTAAAAAGTAAACTAGTTCCCTCAAGAGGAGCTAGCAAATGTGTGTGGGAACAACCATGAAGGGGGTAACCCACACAGAATTGTGAAAATGAAAGAGCAAATGACCCTTTGGAGAAAAACCTAGGAGGCACAAATAAAGGAAGGGGATCTGATTAATATTTTTAAATTTTAAAATATACCTTTTATTGACAAAATTGCTGTTAAAATCTTTGTGATATAGGTGTGCACAAAAGTCGTGGAAAATCCAAACAAAATGAATAAATGAATAGAACCTATATTGGAAACTGCCCGGATGACACGCTAGAGTCATGTCTTTACTATATAGTCGGGTGTGAACCAACACTTGTAACCGTTATTCTTATAACGGTGTAAATACAAGTCGTATGGTTGCTCTAGTCTTGCCCATTATACATAACAGGTACTTGCAGTGTCAAAACGACAAGTCTCAAAGACACTCAAATCTTGTCTATGACACCTAACAGATACTTATAGTCATGACTCTTGAATTACTGCTGCAGTGAACAAATAACCAATGACACACAGAATGTGTCTATGTGCCTTTAAAAAACTATTGTATATACGTCTAGAGGATGTACTTGGTTTAAAGAAATGGTGCCTTCTTAATGGTGCCTGCATAATCAATGAAGTAACCAATCACAAAAAGAGCTAAGTTGCAACCCTGATAGAAGAGCAAGAGCGATAGTGAAATAGATTCTACTGACACTGTCTAGCAAGTTCCTACTGTTGCAGGCTGAACCGGAAACATCCTATTACTAGGTGGTATATACAAAGTATCACTACAACTCTCGTTGTGAGTCCTGCAAGCAGCTAAATTAGTCTAGACTACACACATACTGGTTGAGCATGGCGAGAGGTCAAACTATACAAAGGGGCTACCCTCTTAAATCCTCCACACCATTCCTCCCACCATACACCAGAGAAAAAAAAAATACAGTTAAAAGTGAAATAAGTCTGCCTAAAAGCCTGCCTGACGTGCGTTTTGGCGCTGCTAATGTGCCTCAGACGAAGGCGTGTCATCCGGGCAGTTTCCAATATAGGTTCTGTTCATTTATTAATTGTGTTCGGATTTTTCACAACTTTTGTGCACACCTATATCACAAAGATTTTAACTGCAATTTTGTCAATAAAAGGTATATTTTAAAATTTAAAAATATTAATCAGATTCCCTAGGGACTTTGTTTTTTTGCGCCCACTATGTTTTTCTCCTAGGCGTCATGTGCAGTGACTATAGCATGATGCTGTGTGCAGAGGATATAGCGCGGTGCTGTGTGCAGTGACTATGGCATTGTGCTGTGTGCAGCTGATATAGCACGTGTGAACATCCTGCATAAGCCAGGCTTTAATGCCACAGGGCATATTTCAATGTGAAAAAACTGTAACTTACCAAAACACCATTAAACCTGTACATAGGTGGTACTGTTGTACTCATGAGACATCGTTGAACACAAATATGTGTATTTTTTTGCAGTAAAAGCTAACAGTATTATGACATTTACAATTAAAATATCGAGCAAAACTAAGAAAATAACACAATTTCTTAATTTCTCACACTTTTTCAGTTTTTATTCTTATAAAATTATGTTTTATATCGAAATATTTGATGTAAAAAAAAAGCCCTTGTTTCTTCTGAACAAAATTATATAACATTTAATATGAATGGTGAATTACGATTGAACAGGCATATAGCCCGAATAAAAGGTTTTGTTTAAATTTTGTTTTGATCAGAATGTGTACAATTGCCTCCGTCCTTAAGGAGCAGTAATCAAAAAAAACTTTAGATTAATGAAACAGCTTTGGTTTATTGATCATGCCCCTACAGTCTCTACACCATATAGGAGTTAAATCACTTTTGTTTCTGTTTAGTTTAATTTCCAGTCAGATGTTACCTTACTTTAGAAGTTTATATATCCTGCTCTGTAAATTGAACTTTAATCACACATGAGGCTTCTGCAAGATCTAGTTATTCAGAGCATGAGATAGGAAATTCTAAATTAAACAGACTGTGTAACACCCAGACCACTCCAATGGGCAGAAGTGGTCTGGGTGCCTACAGTGTCCCTTTAACTGTTTAATTTACATTGAAGTGACAGTGTGCCTTTAAATCTGAAGTCCAGATCTGTCCATAAGTTTTGCCATCTACAAAACATGTAAAGATGTAGAAAGAGAGTGTCAGGATCCTTTGCTGACAACCAAAATTAGGTTTAATTTTTGCTGTTTAATTTCTACAATTTCCAGTTTTCCACCACTAGTGGCCTCCCTAGCCACTAGTCTAACTTCTCACCTGCATAGCATGATTAATAAATCTGCTATAAGAGGCCACACCCTGCTGAACAAATGACCTTTACATTAATTGAAGTTGATGCTCTGATCCTGACAAGACTTTGATCCTGGCTCCTACTGAGAAAACCTGCTCTACTCTGATTGCATTGAATCCATCCTGTTTTATACACCAACCTGCTTTATTTCCAATCTGCTTACTACCAATAAGCTTGGGGACAACCCTGATCTTCAATACCTACCTGCTTGATTCCATACTGGGCTTTGATACCTTATTACTTTATTTCAAATCTACCTGAACATCTACTGAAATCTACGCAACCAACTTGGATAATACAAACATTCCTATTATTACAATTTATGGAACTGACCTACTTTGGCTCATTCAAACAAACAAAAAAGAAGAGAAAGTCCATAATCAAGCACCACACTCTGCGTGTATTTTAAACTGCATCATGTTAGTTATTCATATTCTAAGATAGTGGCGCAATCTTGCTGAATTTTTCTTATGCCTTCATTTAAGTTCCTCTGGCTCTGGGGCCTAATACAAACAAATTGAATTAATGCCAAAAACATTTCCTCACCAAATCAATTCAGGTTCATCATATTTATAGGTTCTTGTGGTGCCAACACACTGTTTAGTAATAAGACTTCTCAGTTTTAAGGGGTCCAGCTTATGCCAGATACCACTCATTAATTATGAGTTTGTTTATCACGGAATGTTGCTACTGTATTGTTTGGAGATGAAGAATGCATTTGACTTGCTATGTCATCTATGGGAAACACACACTTGACTACAAGACTACAAATGGCATAAAACTCTGGGGTTTTGCACTTGCTGCAGGTGTAGAACAATATACTTATGAAAGCATTCTCTCTGAATTGTAAGATAATAAGATCTGAACAAGTTGATGCTCATGCCATTCTGTCCTGAGAATGTTTTCATATAGTCATGGGAAATTCCAAAGTCCACATGGTCTAGAGACCCAATCATTAAGGATTATTGGGACTGAACATGTCCCTCTGTTGACATCATCAGGATATTCTGTGCACATAACAGTTCTCTCTTAAAAAGGATTTACATTTTTTTTTTTTTTTTTTTTAAAGACATCTGAGTACTATTTACTATTTTACAGCCATAATGCTTGAGGTTATGTTGCCCTTGCTAGGATATATTATTCTTAATTTACTGAATAATCTCAATGAGTAATCAACAAATTAAATTGATAAGGAGAGAGCATGAGATCAGCCCACATGTATAGATGAGCAAGCACACCTACACCAAGATTTTGGACACATTGTTGCATTTTCAATGTGCAATAAACATAAAAAATAGGTTTTTGCAAGAAATTAAGTACCGTTTTCTTTCATGTGACAAATAACTAAGTAAAAAAAAATTCTTGAATGTAGTTAAAAGAGAAGCTTGGAATGGCATTGAAAAACTAACATTACTTTCCAAAACTATATTGCAGATGGTTTTGCCCATCAAAAATATGGATTGCGCTAAAGCAACCTAAGTATCACTTGTAATTCGTGATTTCTCATTGGAAATATGACTTTAGGGAACTTAGAAGGAGCTGAAATGGCAAGAATGCTATATAGCAGATTCTGAATTAAAGTATTGCTGTGGTTACTCTTGCAATCAATTGTGTGATTAAGGACTGGGTTTAATCCCGTCCTATGTGTATATGTGGAACAACAACCCTTGGTCAGCACTGCTGCTAGGAAAAGTGGAATAGCATTTTTTTTTTTTTTTAAACTTGATCAAATATTTTGCATATTTTATTATAATAGGCACACATTTTAATGCAAATTGCAATGATATTCCAGCAACCAAGATACAACACAAAATAAGTCATTTTTCAATTCGGGAAATGTCCAAAAGGTTAAATAAATTATTCATATTGGACTCAGCTGTGAATGACTGATCCCCAAATACCAGAATTTCATTTTCGTCTTCTAGATAGAAAACTTTTTTTTTCCCTTCACTTTATAATGTCAATCACTGACAAATTCACGGAGATCTAGAACACACTGCTTTTATGTATAAATGACACACTGCGTCTGGGAAAAGATTGGCTATACCGGACCTCCATAAGTAGAAAGAATTTTTAAGTAGTCAGTAAAGATTTTCTATTAAATATATCTGATTTAACCACCTCCAAAATGAAATGGAGAAGCAATATTCTGTATAAGTAAGCCACACTGAGCTATTTTCCTCTCTGCCTAGATCTCAGATCAATATTAAATCTACCCATATCTTTGCAGGACCACCGATTAGAGATGCAAGACAGTAGGATCAAAACAAAAAAATGGCATAATAGAGAAAGGATTAGTATTTGTGATTTGAGGTCTGTTTGTGGTGAATGTTTCTACCGTCATGATAGGTGAAATATGAAACTTCCTTCATTTGTTTTAACAATGCAAGACTAAATAGCAATTACAGTTTAGAATTGGAAGGTGCATAGCTCCCTATCGATCGGGTTAAGTTTTCTAGAGGCTTAGTAAGTCCACACTGAAATAACACAAGAAAGAACCCAGAGGAGAAAGACTGATATTGTTCGGATATCTGGGTTTGAGATTTTGTAGTTCTTAGTAATCTGTTCATTGGACAGTGTATGTAAAAAAATATATTGCACGTTGTGGAATCTGATATTTAGATTTGCATGGAATGCTCAGCGGTTTCTCGATAATCTAGAAGTATTCAGTGGAAGTTTGAAGCTTCAAATGTTTTGTGAAATGTACCTTGTTGCTAAACTGTTATTTAGATGGAAATCCTAGCTCAAGTGACACATTCATGTTTCATAGGGGGTTTTTGAGGGACTTTGTCAAATTTCCATCCTCTGAAAAATGATGCAAAGAACTAAAAGTGGGGAAATGACCATGGAAACTAAGGTAACTAGCAGGCACGTTGCATTCATGTCTCCTAGACCAAAATCAAAAAAGTAGACGTGAGCACATGGTATATAAACAAAAACATAAACCTATACAATGGACTAGTATTAAAATCATTACGAAACTGAGCTGAGTTGACCAAGTCACTTGCTCCTCCAAAAATATTTTCAGTAAGACTCCGTACCTCCACTTGTGGTGCAAGCAGGAAAACAGAAAAATACTAACATTTGTGTCATGAATACAAAAAAACAAAGAAAAGTAATAAAAATAAAAAATAGAAAATAATGTGAGGAAGACAGGCAAAAGGCAGCACAATATAATATAAAAAGGCAGGAGAAAAAGGAGAGGGCAGGGTGAGGAGCACCATGTGCATGTATATAATGGAGCCTCAGCATCAATGTATCCTTATTGTATACAAATCTACTATTAGCCATAAGAATCCCAAGTGACGGGGGAGGCAACTTACCACCATTTGGCCACACAAAGTCTTATCGCGGTGCATATTCTGTGGCACAATCTCAGTGCAGAAGGAGTGAGTTTAACATGGACCGCAATGGTTCTGCATTTTCTAAAACCTGTTTCCCTTAAATGCCATAAAGTTCTGTATAAACACTCAAGGAGATGCTTGTCCAATTTTATGTATCAGTTTTTGACATACCTATTGCCTATTGTGTGTGACATATGTATTATATCTGCTGCTATTACAATATTTCATAGTCTATTTGAAACATTGGAAGATATGGAATACCATACCAAGTGCTGCGGAATAAGTTTCCACTGTATGAAGGCTAATAATAATAGTTTTACGTGCAATGTATCTGTAAAGGATGAATGAATAAAATCATTATTGTTAAATGTATAATAGTATATGAAAAGGGACAAAGAGACTACACACGTCAATATCAGCATATTGGACATCATTTATTTTGTTTTCTTCCTTGGCATGGGTGTAATATAATTCAGAGAGTATTTTTCTACTATAACAGGAGCTTTTTAGTGAGTTGATTTTTCTCTTTTTGCTTTTACAGTTCTATTACATACATTGGTTTTTGTCTTTAAATTATTGTTAAATGCGTTACGAAATGTATCTTAATATAAAGATACATATATTTTTCAACATACTTCCATTGTATCGTAAAGTGGATATATATATTTTATTTAAAATTGAAACTTCAAGCACCAAAACAGATTTAGTTTAATAATTACTTTCTGTGTATAGATCATGTCCCTGCAGTCTCTATGCTCAATTATCTGCCAGCTAAAGGGATACTCTAAGTACCAAAACCACTTTAGCTTATTGAAACAGTTTTTGGTATACAGCTCATGCCTCTGCAGTCTCCCTTCTCTGCCATTTATTAAGTAAATCACTTTTGTTTCTATTAACGCATCCTTAGACACACCTACCCTACGACTCAGTCTACATGAAATAATGTTTTTCTTTTCAATCTGATCTTACAGCACTATGTATTTATTTATTATAAAGTTCTTATTTACTGTTTTTGTTAATTAAACTTTAATCACACACAGGTGATTTTTGCATGGCGGAACCTGACCCACCTGACAGGAACATGGGCGGAACCTAAACCAGCGCCGAGGGATATCGGCGCAGGATTCAGGTAAGTGACTGAATGGGTTCTAATCCCTTCAGCCCCGCGGGAGGGGGTTGGACACGAGGGGGGAGGGGACCTTTTACACCTATAGTGCCAGGAAAACGGCTTTGTGTTCCAGGCACTATACGATCCCTTTAAGTGAAAGAAAGTTATTTTGGTGCTAAGAATATCTATTTAACCACATATGATCCTAATGATTGGAGGATGAAGCTTATTTTCTTTTCAATTTGGATTATATCAGAATATTTTTTATATATATTTTACTTGTGAGGAGTAAATGAGGATTTGAGCTACAGTTTCCATAAAATGTGGCCACAACACAGAGCTAGAAAAACAGACAGATGGAGAAACAAGGATCGTATTACTAGAGCCTTGCGTAGGCACGCTCAACGTATACACAGGAGAGGAAAGCGTGAATAACCAAGGCTAGGGTAATAGAGATACTTGTTAACAGTAAAACTAGCCTAGGTCAGGACAAAAGAGAAATGGATAAATAAATAACTAGTTGAGGTCAGGATAACGGAGATACACATAAATGGAAAAACTAGCCCAGGTCAAAACCAGAAAAATTATATAATAACAATATAACGTGCTAATCAGGAACTGAGAGTAGAAATCATGACAGGGCAATGTGAAATGAGTCAATATGGCTTAAAATACAATTGTGCACTTTCTGATTGGTTTATGTCTCCGGTGACACCAAAAAGTGTGGGAATGAGGTCTACAGAGTGTCATGGTTACTTCGTGACCAGAAGTGACATTGAGTGGATTATTAGTATAAATAGATGTGTTCCAACACAGGAAGAGTCTGACATGTTGAAGGGAGGTGGACATCGCGTGGGTACAGATGAAGAACAATGTGTCTTGCTGATCTGGTACATATCATTACAATAACTAAATAAATGAGTAAACAAGTTCCAAAACAGATTTTAATTCACCTTCAAAATGTATCATCATTTTCTTTTGAAAGTGATTTAACACTGAATAACATTTATTTTTGTTCATAGTATATTTATTGCAAAAACAGCAAACGCATGAAAATGGCAATGAGTCTTCACTTGGAACTAATTGGACAGCAATTCAAAAAGATATAACCTTTTTACAACAAAACATTTACATATTTTAAAAGAAAGAGCAAGAAAATAATGTTACATGAGCAGGTTACATCTGGCTAATACATGATACAATATAAAACAAGTATCAAATTAGAATTTTGCACTGATTTTTAAAATTTGTTTCCATTAATTTTGTGGGACAACACCATCTAAAGCATCTAGTTTGATCACTTGCAAATTTATTCACTAAATATTCAATTTCACATTTTTGCCAATTCAGTTTTTATTCTGCTTAATTCATATTTTATTGGGAAACCCAGATAAAAAAAAAACATATTCCTTAATATTATCAGATGCACGATTGCTTCAAGGCAGGCAAAGAATGTGTAATATCATTGTCAGCTTTGTTCTACGAAGTACGATTGTATCATATCCATATTATTGGAAATGTATCTTATTATAACTCAAGATATTTAGAACTGGATTTGAAAACAATGAAGTATAGTTCTGGGTCAAAGTGGGGAGCAGTCACTATGGAAACACATGGAATTTTCCTACAGATTGCTTCACTGCTCTTTATGCTGTCAACGGCCCCTTATGAAGATATCTCTTGATTTGGCAAGGTTTCTAGTGTGGTCTAGAGGGATGGAACATGGTGTAATGGGGGATACCACATAAGTGGGTACTAAGGAATATTGATATTATGATAATTTTAAAGCAGACTGTAGGTAAATCTTCAAAGCAATACAAAATATTGAAGCAAATGCAATGAAACTTTAATATGATGAAAATAAAATATGTGTGTGGCATTTAGAATGTATAATGTATGCATTTGTCTAAGATAAACTGGATTTTTTAAAAGCCAGGATTTTCCATATGTGTTATTTTGGCTTTGGATTTATTATATCTAACTTGGCTGACTTGGAGATTCATTCCAAAATCGACTATTATAGTCTAAATTTTTATAGTCATTTTGTAGTCACCATAACTATATGTATAACGTGCAAACATTTTTCCTTTAACAAACTCATTAAAACCTCTTCTTTAAAATTCATTACACTATTTCTGGTTTTGCTGCTTTTTACAAATTTATTTCTTAATAGTGACGACAAATGACATAAGACGGGCTGTGAACACAAAAAGCTAACACACGCCAACAACTGTGATTAGAAGTTTCAGCCTTCCATATCTCACTACTTAGCTACATTGATAGCAGCCAAAGCAACCACTGTTTTCACACGAATACTTGTCCAATACTCCAATACTAGAGCTGGACACAATATACCTACAATTAATGTGTGAAGAACAATGGTTCGGTGTTACCGTTACAACCTACCTAGAGATTGTTGCAGACCATGTACACCCTTTCATGGAAATGGTGTTCTCTGGTAGCAGTGGCCTCTTTCAGCAGAATAATGCACCATGCCACACTGCAAAAATTGTTCTGGAATTGTTCACGGAACATGACAACAGAGGCCACTGGCGTACATACCGCGGTCACAGGGGTCACAGCCAGAATATGACGTCATTCTGGTTCCGGCATCAGTAAGCGGTGCGTCCGGCAGCGGTGAGCGCAGTGTCAGACTGAGCGCCGGGTAGTAACTTGACATTTAGTGCTCCTACTCAGAGTGGGAGGGGGAGGTGCTCCCCCTTCCAGTGCACAGTGCATGTAGTTCCCTTATGGAGCCGTACGCCGCATGGGGGCGATGGGAGCGCAGGTCGAGTGGTGGAAAACACCACTTGTCAGTCTGAAAACTGATTTTTGTGCCAACCCCAAGGTACACCCCTGAATCGCAAAGAGTTCAAGGTGTTGCCTTTGTCTCCAAATTTCCCAGATCTCCATCTGATTGCGTACATCTGGGATTTGCTGGAAGAACAAATCTGATCCATGGAAAAACCACCTTACCACTTGCAGGACTTAAAAGATCTGCTGCTAATTTCTTGGTGCCAGATTCCACAGGACATGTTCAGTCATGTCTCGAAGCATCAGAGCTGTTTTGGGAGCATGAGAGAAACCTATACTATATTAGGCAGGTGGTTTTAATGTTGTGGCTGATCAGCATATAGCTTAGCAGTAAAGTATTCTGATCTATGGTGGCATTTTGCAGAGATGCAAATGTGAATTGCATGAACGAAATGTTAATATGATATTGTCCAGGTGTCCAAATCCAGGCTGGTATTTACAGTTAGGATCCCCGGCCTGTAATTCTGGGTATACCCTCTGGCATTCAGCTCCTGATGATACTACAGGAAGATTTCCATTCTGAGCCATAGGAAGGTCTCCAAAAAAACCTGTTTTTACATTTTTACCAATATGAGAAGAATTGTCTATGACAGGGGTAGGCAACCTACGGCACTAGTGCCATGCACGGCACTCGAGGTGTCTTTGCACGGCACTCAAGGCTGCTAGAGCCAAACAGGCTCTGGCCTATCAGGAGTCCCAGTAAAACTTCAGATATCTGCTAATACGAAGAGGTAGTGAAGGACAATCCTCAATTTATGCATTGCAGCATGTAGAAGAAGTGATCTTAGAGCACTTCATTCCAGCACTTGTGAATGGAAATCCACACAGCTCGCAGTTGTTGTTACAGCTCCGGTCCTTGACCTGTACCTGGCCAACATGGTCCCCACTGGAACCCAGGCAAGCCACCCACACTGCTAGATATACACAGAAATGCAGAAAGACCCTCCCCTCATGCAAATAATACGGACAACCCACGCACAAACATTCACACAATCCACACAAACATTCACACAATCCGCACAAACGCAACACCACTAACAATACACATACATGCACACAACCCCACATGCAGCCTCTCACATGCAATACCCCAAACAGCCCCCACACATACACACACTACTAAACACACAATGTGACACACACACAATTCCACAAGCTGCCCCCATACACAGCCCACATTCATATGTATCATACACGATACCACAATCTACTCATGAACATATACAATATAATAGCTCATATACGCACAAATACAACGATACAAATCAATTACAGTATAAATAACACAAGCAGAATACGGCAGCATACACACCTCAATTTAAAAAAAAAAAAAAATAGGACCGGCACGCTACAGGACATCACAATCCTATATCGGCACAGTGCTGCTAAAAGGTTGCCTACCCCGGTCTATGACGTAGTACTGATTGTAAAAGCTATTCTTTTCTAATTCAGAAGTAAATGTATTTCCGCTATGTGATCACATTTTCTTTCATCTGCAAAAAATCTAGCTACAGTATTCTGAATTGCCTGTAGTAGGACAATAGCTTTCCTAGCATACCTGTCTCGAGTGCCTTGTTCTTCTGGAGTTTATGTATGATGGTTTTGAGTTTGTGCAGTTCCAGCAGGTGTTCTAGACACTTTATCAACCATGGGGTTGGTGGATTTAGTGGCTGCTTGTGTTGTGGGTCTTGAATATTTGTCATCTGTATTGACTTAAAGGCTTGCCCATTGCATAAAAGAGCAGTTGGTCTCGTTGGTCACAGTTTTTGTGAAGAGTTCTGAAGCTACCTCAACAAAAGTTAAAGGACCACTATAGTGCCAGGAAAACATACTCATTTTCCTGGTACTATAGTGCCCTGAGGGTGCCCCCACCCTCAGTGTCCCCCTCCCGCTGGGCTCTGGAGAGAGGAAGGGGTTAAAATCTTACCTTTCTCCAGCGCCGGGCGGGGAGCTTTCCTCCTCCTCTCCTTTACAATGCTTTCCTTTAGACGCTGGCGCCTTATCACTGTGATTTTCAATGAGACAGCCACTAGAGGCTCTAGAGGCTGGATTAACCCTCAGTGTAAACATAGCAGTTTCTCTGAAACTGCTATGTTTATAAAAAAAAAAGGGTTAACCCTAGCTGGACCAGGCACCCAGACCACTTCATTAAGCTGACGGGGTCTGGGTGCCTATAGTGGTCCTTTAAGATTGGTCATGCAACATCTCCTCTGTTTCCATTTATTTAAGTTGTAGGGGACTTTTATATAGTGCCAATAGATTCCGTAGCACTTTGCAATATTATTAGAGGGGGGATTTAACTATAAATAGGATAATTACAGGAACGATAGGTTGAAGAGGGCCCTGCTAAAACGAGCTTACAGTCTATAGGAGGTGGGGTATAAAACACATTAGGACAGGAAATGGCAATCAAATAAGGCAGGAGTGAAGCAAAGCAGGAGGAGAGAGTAGAGTGCTGCCCTTTAGGAGAGAGCAAGAGACAGGTATGTGAGGTAGAGGTTACTCTGGGAGGCCATAAGCTTTCCTAAAGAGATGGGTTTTAAGGCACTTTTTAAATGATTGAAGACTAGGGGAGAGTCTGATGGCAGTAGGCAAGCTATTCCATAGGAAGGGAGCTGCCTGCGAGAAGTCCTGCAAATGCAAGTTGGGCGTACGGGTGCAAGCGGCGGACAGGGGAAGGTCACGGGCAGAGCGGAAAGACTGAGAAGGGGCATACCTATGGATCTGTGATGAGATATATGAGGGGCTAGAATTGTTCAGTGCTTTATAGGCATGGGTTAGCACTTTGAATTGACTCCTATAGGATACAGAAGCCAATGTAATGACTGACAGAGAGGTGAGGTGTGAGAGGACTGACTAGAGAGGAAAATCAGTCAGGCGGCAGCATTCATCACAGACTGTAGCGGGGCAATTCGGCTTTGGGAAGACCAATCAGAAGAGGGTTACAATAATCCATGCAGGAAATTACTAGAGCATGGATAAGCTCCTTGGTGGCATCTTGAGTATGAAAAGGCCGGATGCAGCTATGTTTTTAAGATAGAATCTCCAGGATTTGGCAACATACTGGATGTGAGGCCAGAGTCAAGTATGACGCCAAGACAGCGCCCTTGCAAGGATGGTGTGATCCTGTATAGCAATTAGCACGGTCCTCTAGGGTACAAACATGCACAGTCTTTTGTTTTAATATAAGTTCAGTAACTTTATTTGGAAATCCACATAGGAGGCAGCATCAGGAACAACACCAAATAAATAATAATATAACAGAAATCCCTGCAAACATTCAATTTCCCTCTCTAGCGAGAAATAAACTTTAACAATATACTGGTGACTGCTATCCTTTTGCACCCCAGTGCTCCAAGCCATCCTGCTGCTTCTTACCTTCAAAGGAAAACCAAAAATTCCACTTTATCTCCCTAGCAGGGAGGAGTTTATTCCCACTGCTGCAGCTGATTACCTGCAGCTGAGCAATGGGTTGGAGACAGTCCAAAACCCTGGCCTGGACCTTATTTCTCTCAGGGGCCCATAACTAAATGAAAGAGGATGATCAGTATTAGGAGGAGGAAAGACAAGAAGCTATTTTTTAGAGAGATTGAGTTTCAGAAAGTGGGAGGACATCCAGTCATAGATGGAAGATAGGCAAGCAGTGACATGTTGCACGATGGCAGGGGAGAGGTCCGGTGAGGAGAGATATATCAGGGTGTCATCAGCATACAGGTGGTAGTGGAATCCAAAAGAGGTAATAGGTTTGCCAAGAGAGGCAGTATAAAGAGAAAATAGAAGGGGACTAAGGACAGAGCCTTGGGGGACCCCAACCGAGACAGGACAAGGGGAGGAGGTATCATTAGAAAAGGAGATGCTGGATGAGCATTGAAAGAGATAAGAGGAATATCACAAGAGGACAGAGTCACAGAGACCGAGTGACTGAAGAGTTTGAATAAGGAGAGCATGATCAACGGTGCCAAAGGCAGCAGAGAGGTCAAGAAGAATTAGTATGGAGTAGGCTGTAAGGTTAGTTTAAGTAGTGGATAGGGTGGAAGCCAGATTGAAGAGGGTCAAGGAAAGAGTTGAAATTGAGGAAGTGAGACACACGGGCAAAGACAAGTCTTTGTAGAAGCTTTGAGGAAAAAAGGAGAAGGATATGGGACTATAATTAGAGAGGGAGGACAGGTCAAGAGATGTTTTTTTCAGGATAGGTACTACAGTTGCATGTTTAAGGTCAGCAGGGACAATACCAGAAGAGAGAGAGCAGTTGAAAATGTGTGTTAAGGAAGGCACAAGACAAGGGGAGAGAGGTCTGATAAGGTGAGATGGGACAGGATTGAGCGGGCAACTGGTGGGACGAGAGGAAAGGAGAAGCACAGCCTCCTCTTGTCCAGTAGCCGGGGAGAAAGTCTGAAGGGTAGAAAAGGCATGATCTATGTGTGGTTGAGAAAGAGAACGGCAAGGTGGGGAGAATAGCTGTTCAAGCTTGTCGGTAAAGTAGCATGCAAAGCTATTGGCTGTAAGGTTAATTTAAGGGGTGGCCACAGCAGGGCGAAGAAGAGAATTAAAGTTGTCATAGGGCAAGTCATAGGGAAAGTCGCCTGGTATTGCGGGAGCATGAACTAATGAGAGAGCAAAAGTATGACTGTTTGGCGAGGGCAAGAGCTCCGCTGTATGATCACAATATGAATATATAAGAGAGTCTGACTGGGTGCGAGACTTCCTCCAGGAGCGTTCAGCACATCAGGAGCATCTTTGCAGGTAGCGTGTTGATTTAGTATGCCATGGTTGGTGGTGTGTCCTCCTCGAGGTGCATGTTTGGAGTGGGGCTGCAACGTTCACAGCAGAGATGAGGGTAATTTTATATGCGGAGATGGCCAGTGAGGGTAAGGAGAGGCAAGAGATGGATAGCAGTTATGAATCAATATCAGCTGACAGCTGCTGGAGGTCAATAGAATTAAGGTTCCTCCTGAGTTGAGGGGGGTTAGGCTGAGCTGTTGGGTGAGGGGGTGCTCGAGAGCAAATGATAAGAGGTGGTGATCAGAGAGAGGAAATGGAGTGTTGCAGATATTAGATACTGTACATGCATAAGAGAAAATGAGGTTGAGGGTATTGCCAGTTACATGAGTGAGAGAATTAGCCCACTGTGATAGCCAGATGGAGGAAGTAATTGAAAGTAGTTTAGAGGCTTCTGAAGTCAAAGGTGGGTTAATGGGAATATTGAAGTTCCCGATAATTAGGGATGGAATATTAGAAGAGAGGATGTAGGGTAGCCAGGCAGCAAAGTGGTCAAGGAAGAGGAGAGGGGAACCAGTGGAACTATCAATAACGGCAATGTTAGCAAAGAAGGGTTTGAAAAGGCAAATTGAATGAATTTCAAATGATGGGGAAGAGAGGGAATAGGGCAGAGTTTTAAAGGAGCAGTGGGGTGAAAGCAGAAATCCTACATTGCCACCTTTATTCTCACCTTGTCTTAGTATCAGAGGGAGAGAGCCATGTTTCCGCAACTAGGTTTAGGGAGTGTGAGATAAATAGGCCATGGATGGAAGTTGATTTAACCGTGCTGCACACAGAGCGTGCATTCTAGAGGAGGAATTATAGAGAGAGTTACATGGAATGGATATGAGAGTGTTCTGGGTTCTGGTGACCAGGTAACTTAGTAGAGGACAGGCCAGGGTTTGGAGAGACATCACCAGCTGCCAGGAGCAGTAGGATGGAAAGGAATAAATGGTCGGAGTAAGATTTAAATGTTTGGGATGAGAGCTTGTATTTAGGGGATTTAGGAGGGGTTTGTGGAGAAAGGTTGGATAAATATGAGTAAAGTGCATGTGCTGAATACAGAGATGAGGGATGTAGAGTGGGAGCAATGAAGATGGTGTCAGCAGGAACAGGTAAGTAAAAGGATAGCGAGATTTTAATAGTGAGGAAAATGAGAGAGAAAGTGGAAAAATAGAAGGGAGAACATTATTAGGAGAATAGGTACTGCGTTTTTAAGATATGGAGAATTGAGCTATAAAGATTGTAGGTGAGGTTGTGAAGGTTAAAGGTTAAAAAGGTATTCATTGTGTGAATTAAGCTATTTTAGGTGTGGAGGGCTTGGTAGACATGATTGGTTTGTCATAAAATCCAGGTAGTTTGCGTTATCTATAAATGTAATGAGTACCATGGGAAGGGTGGGAAATGATTATCCAGAGATGATACCTCTGCTTAGGCCAAATCATGCAGGGCTAGGTGCTGTGAGTTCTGGGTGTAGCCATTTCAATGGTGTATGGGACCCAGGCTATAAGAGAGACTCTAGGGTTAGATTAGACAGATTGTGGGTGGGGAAGCATTGAGGTATTAAAAACAAAATCAAGGAAAAAGCAGATGAAGTGGAATTTAAATTTAAGGATATGAGAGATCAGAGAGGCAAAAGTCATAAATAGGGAACATCATTAATTAACAAGGCTTAGAGTGCAAGAGCTAACACTAGCAAAACAAGAGTTAAAGGAGCACTATAGGGTCAGGAACACAAACATGTATTCCTGACCCTATAGGGTTAAAACCACCATCTAGCCCTCCTGGCCCTTCTTGCATTCCTAAATATAGTAAAATCTTACTTGTATTCAAGTCTGCAGCTGCTTACTTTGTCCCTGTTTCCTTTAGACCTGCCAACTGCCTGCTGACATCAGCAGAAGTGGTAGCCTGATCCAATCACAATGCTTCCCCATAGGATTGTCTGAGACTGACAAAGAGGCACATCAGGGGCAGAGCCAGCACAATTAAAATACAGCCCTGGCCAATCAGCATCTCCTCATGATATGAATTGTATCAATGCATCTCTATGAGGAAAGTACAGTGCCTGCATACAGAGGGTGGAGACACTGAATGTTATGATACATTTTAGGCAGCCATGACCCAGGTAGGATCTCTAACAGCCATCTAAGGAGTGCCCAGTGAAGTTATCACTAGGCTGTAATGCAAACACTGCATTTTATCTGAAAAGACAGTGTTTACAGCAAAAAGCCTGAAGGTAATGATTCTACTCACAAGAACAAATTAAATAAGCTGTAGTTGTTCTGGTGACTATAGTGTCCCTTTAAGGATGGAGGGTGCATCAATTAAGCAGTAATACTGTGGGGGATGGAGATAGAGGGGAATAAAATTTCAAACAGAAACTGGAAAAATAAGAAGTCTGGGTATTCTTAAATGATTATCCAGAGATGCTACCTCTGCTGTGGGCAAAATCCTGCAGGGTTAGGTGCTGTGAGTTCTGAGTTTAGCTGTTTCAATGGTGCATGGGATCCAGGCTCTGCTTAGGGCAAATTCTGCAGGGTTAGGTGCTGTGAGTTCTGAGTTTAGCTGTTTCAATGGTGCATGGGATCCAGGCTCTGCTTAGGGCAAATTCTGCAGGGTTAGGTGCTGTGAGTTCTGAGTGTAGCCGTTTTTTTATTGGTGTATGGAACCCAGGCTTTGCTTAGGGCAAATCCTGCAGGGTTAGGTGCTGTAAGTTCTGGGTGTAGCTGTTTCAATGGTGTATGGAACCCACGCTCTGCTTAGGGCAAATCCTTCAGGGTTAGGTGCTGTAAGTTCTGGGTGTAGCCGTTTCAATGGTGTATGGAACCCACACTCTGCTTAGGGCAAATCCTGACACACAGAGAGTTATATGAAAGTTAATAACGTAACAACATTGAGACTCAATAAATATATTACATTGACAATTCCACATTTAAATATGTAAAACTATATATTTAAAATTGGTTTATCATGAAGGATACCTTGAAGTGTATCTATTTTCTTTATATTTAAATGATATATGATAATGTTCTAATGTTAGCAGTTTAAATCATAGCAGGTGTCTATATCAGGTGTTTGTAATTATACTAATGAACTTTAAGGTTACAATGCAATATGGATAAATAAACTTAGAGGGATGTACTGCAAAAAAATATTTTAATAATTTATGTCCCTAGCTGTATCGAATGAATACCACATTTTATTAGAAATTACAAATTGTTAAGCCCTTAAGGACTGAGCCAAATGTACACGTTGTGATCAAAACAAAACGTAAACAAAAACTTGAATTTGCGCTATATATCTGTTCAGGCGTAATTCACCTCTTTCATATTATGTGCACCCACACTTATTATATATCATTTTATTCAGGGGAAAGATCACATATTTAGGTATAAAACATAATTTAATATGAATATAATATAAAAAAAATGGGAGAGAATAAGAATTGTTAAAAAATGTTTAGTTCTACGTGACATTCTAACTGTGAATTTCATAATACTGTTTGATTTTACTGTAATAAAATACACATATTTGTATTCAGCGATGTCTCACGTGTAAAACAGTACCTCTTATGTACAGGTTTTATGGTGTTTTGGGAAGTTACAGGGTAAAATATAGCATGTTAAATTTTTCAGTTTTTTCACATTGAAATTCGCCAGATTGATTATGTTGCTTTTGAGACCGTATGGTAGCCCAGGAATGAGAATTACCCCCATGATGGCATAGCATTTGTTTGTGACTAAGTGGCTAATATAAAAGACTGGACACACCCCATTTGCAATACTTTGGGTTGTCTACTTCTGCAAATGCTATGCCATCATGGGGGTAATTCTCATTCCTGGGCTACCGTACGATCTCAAAGGCAATATAACCAATCTGGCGAATTTCAATGTGAAAAAACTGAAACGCAAGCCTTATATTTGACTCTCTACCTTTTGAAAACACCATAAAACCTGTACATAAGTGGTACTGTTATACTCGGGAGACCTCGCTGAACACAAATATTAGTGTTTCAAAACCGTAAAACGTAGACTGGGCAGACTAGATGGGCCGAATGGTTCTTATCTGCCATCACATTCTATGTTTCTATGTTTCTATGTATCACAACTATTATATTGTCCGTGTAAGTGCCGTTTGGGTGTGAAAAATGCTAAAAATTTCACTTTCACTGACAATATCGTCGTTGTAATACATGTTACTGTTTTGAAACACAAATATTTGTGTTCAGCGAAGTCTTCTAAGTAAAATAGTACCCCCCATGTACAGGTTTTATGGTGTCTTGGAAAGTTACAGAGTTAAATATAGTGCTAGCAAATTAAATTCCCTGGTCTTTTGGCCTGGGTTGTCAGGCTTGTCCTGCTAATTGTAATTAATAAAATTACCTAATTATGTAAAATTATTACATAAATATATACACAGAATTATTATATATATGTGTGTATATAAATATGTATATAATTTTTTTAAATTATTTTTATTTATATATAGGTATATATATATATAGTGATATATACGTATATACTTATGTATATAGATATATATATATATATATATATATATATATATATATATATATATATATATATATATATATATTATTTCGTTCTACATGTATTTTGATATCAATACATATATTAATTTTAAAATACAGTTAGAACAAATTTACACATGTATATATATATTTTATTTTTTTTCTTTATTTTTTTATTTAATTTTTTTACGTATTTACAGATTTATTTATTTTATATTATATATAATTATATATATAATTAAAATTATATATATATTTTATCAATATCATTGTACGTGTATTTTGAAATTAATACATATATATATAAAATTATATATATTAATATTAAAATACACGTAGACAGTGTATGTGTATATATGTATATATGTGTATATGTGTAATATATATACACTGATCATATATATAATAAATATATATATGATCTAAGTATATATTATTTTTTTTTACACTGTTTTAACATCTTTTAATTTTATTTACAGGCAGCAGGGGGAGTACCTGTCATTACAGGCACTCCCCCTGCTGGCAATGCCTTGGACGGCTTGCGAGGTCCTCGCGATCACATTGCCCAGGGGGGCCGAAGAGGATGGAGGGGGACTCCCTGGGCTCCCTGGGCTCCCAGGTAAGTCTCCATACCGCGATCGCCGGCGACAGGATAAGTACAAAGGATGGTTTGGGCGTTCTATGCCGCCCTCCGGTGTTTAGAGATGGTTCCTTAAGGACTGCATAGAACGCCCGCCGTCCTTAAGGGGTTAAATTGAGATTTTGTCTATAAACAGTGATGGCAAATACATTTTACTTATAAAATATTTTACCAGGAAAGATACATTGAGATTTCTCTCGTTTTCAAGTATGTCCTGGGTCCACAAAACATTGCATTGATACATTATGGTACGATAAAATACAAAAACAATATTAATACACAATATATACAAAATTTAACATTGAACAGGTAGGAAATATATAATCAGCATTCTGTTTTGAGGTATTACATTTACTGAATTACATTTACATTAGATAACAATGAAATTCCAAATATATACTCTATATTCTTAAACAGAGACCATCAAACAGTGAAACAAGCAGGTAATTATAGAATTGCTAAAAGGATATTTTTGCATAGGTCTTAGATGAAATTTTAGTTTTCTTCAAGAGTTTTAGTTTATATAATGCCTGTCTTTCTGCCTGCATTGGGAATTATTTATTATGTAATTTACTTTTAATAATGAATATTGTGCATTTGTGTGTGCGTGTTTGTATGTGTGTATAAATACAATAGAATAGCACAATTTATTTTTCAGTCAAAAAAATGCTACTTCTTTATTATAATTATAAAAAAAAAATGCTTAAGGATTTACATTCGGCACACAAAATAGATGAACCAAAGTAAAACATTCTTTGTAAATATATTTTTTTATGTTTTCGCTAAACACAGCAAGACAAGTATAATAGAAACAAAATGGTCAGCAGGACGCTCCGCATTGTATTTGAATGGGAAGTAATTTATCGTCTCTAAAATAAAAGCACTTTGTTTCTGTGTTTTACTGTCTGCAGCAATCTTTACAATTTATCTGACGAAAAGAGGAAAACTGTACCTCCATTAGCATAGGAATACTTGGCATATCAAATTGCCTGTTCAAAAGACAGAAGGACATTTGCTACTGGCATGTGCACACAGACAAAGCACTGGCTGCCATTTTGGGAGGAAAAAAATGAAATGGCTTAAATTTGTTAACTCTTTCTGCAGTGTATGTCTCTGATCACCAGTCCATTACGAGAAAGCTCATACGCACAGTCCAAACAACAATGACCTCTGAATTACATTAATTTGGGAATACATTCTTTGCAATGCAATGTTATTCGCTTTATAACCCAATGGGTATAGCAAATTAAATATAATCTAAATCTAAAATGATGAGAATTCAATATGGTGCAAAAACAAGGAAACAATTGTAACAATTGTACAAAAACAATAATTGGACAATAACCAATGCACGGCTTTATATCAATGTAGTAGGCCTTCGGTTGGGTGTGAAACAGTTAGTCAAAGACACTGCAAACATAATTGAGATATTGTGAACTGATTTAAGCTGACCTTACATGGCTTGGAAGCAAGTGATTTGTGGTCACATTTAAATTAACTATTGCATTACTGAATTTTTTTTAAAGCACCTATAAAGTTATACTTTAGCTACAGTGAGGGAAAAAGTATTTGATCCCCTGCTGATTTTTAACATTTGCCCACTGACAAAGAAATGATCAGTCTATAATTTTAATGGTAGGTGTATTTTAACAGTGAGAGACAGAATAAAAAAAAAATCCAGAAAAACGCATGTCAAAAAAGTTATAAATTGATTTGCATGTCAATTAGTGAAATAAGTATTTAAACCCTTCCACTTAGTACTTGTTGGCAAATCCCTTCTTGGCAATCACAGAGGTCAGACATTTCTTGTAGTTGGCCACCAGGTTTGCACATATCTCAGGAGGGATTTTGTCAATTTCCTTTTTGCAGATCCTCTCCAAGTCTTTAAGGTTTCTAAGCTGATGTTTGGCAACTCGAACCTTCAGCTCCCTCTACAGATTTTCTATGGGATTAAGGTCTTTCTATGGGATTAAGGACCTTAATGTGCTTCTTTTTGAGCCACTCCTTTGTTGCCTTAGCTGTGTGTTTTGGGTCATTGTCATACTAGAATACCCATCCATGACCCATTTACAATGCCCTGGCTGAGGGAAGGAGGTTCTCACCCAAGATTTGATGGTACATTGCCACGTTCATCACCTCTTTGATGTGGTGCAGTTGTCCTGTCCCCTTAGCAGAAAAACACCCCCAAAGCAAAATGTTTCCACCTCCATTTCATAGGCAGCATTTCTCCTCCTCCAAGCACGGCGAGTTGAGTTGATGCCAAAGAGCTTGATTTTGGTCTCATCTAACCACAACACTTTCTCCCCTTTCTCCTCTGACTCATTCAGATGTTCATTGGCAAACTTCAGATGGTCCTGTACATGTGCTTTCTTGAGCATGAGGACCTTGCGGACGTTGCAGGATTTCAGTCATTCACGGTGTAGTGTGTCACCAATTGTTTTCTTGGTGACTATGGTCCAACTGCCTTGAGATAATTAACACGATCCTCCCATGTAGTTCTGGGCTGATTCCTCACCGTTCTCATGATCATTGAAACTCCACAAGGTGAGACCGTGCATGGAGCACCAGACCGAGGGAGACTGACAGTTATTTTGTGCTTCTTCCACTTGCGAATAATCGCACCAACTGTTGTCACCTTTGCATCAAGCTGATTGGTGATGGTCTTGCAGCCAATTCCAGCGTTCTGTAGGTCTACAATCTTGTTCCTGACATCTTTGGAAAGCTCTTTGGTCTTGGCCATGCTGGAGAGTTTGGAATCTGATTGTTGCTTCTGTGGAGAGATGTCTTTTATACAGGTAATGAGCTAAGATTAGGAACACTCCCTTTAAAAGAGTGCAATAATCTCAGCTTGTTACCTGTATAAAAGACACCTAGGAGCTGGAAATCTTGCTGATTGATACCTATTTCACTTATTGACATGCAAATCAATTTATAACTTTTTTGACATGCGTTTTTATGGATTAAAATTATAGACTGATCATTTCTTTGTCAGTGGGCAAATGTTCAAAATTAGCAGGGGATCAAATCCTTTTTTCCCTCACTGTACAACTCAAAAGCATCAGTACAACTCAAACGCATGATTGAAAGCAACAGTAAAGTATACTGATATCCTCATAAAACAAAAGGTAATTAATATTATAAAGCTACCGCCATCCCTCTGAGATCTTTAGCTTTGAGCAGTATTAAATATATTATGCAAACAGTATCTAAAACTCACTTTAATAGTCACAATTGTTACAATTATTTTTAATAGTCAGAAATAAGCGTTGTCCACAAGCTTGCAATCTAAAAGACTTTCAGTGTACCGTCACGTGAAATGAAGCTTTGTTATAACAGATCATGCCTAAAATGTTAAGATTTTAAGAAATAAAATTGGATTTCTTAGCAAAAAAATAAATAAAAAGTATTAGTTTGTATATGTAATATTTATAAATAATTCACTTCAAAATGCAAATAGAATTTTGAAAACAAAAAATGTCATTTAGTTTCTTATTATCAGGGTTTTTGTTTTCCTCTCACCAGAACCCGTCTGCCTAATGCTGAAATCATGCAGAACAACCAGTCAATGATCATATCCTACAGCTTCTGCAAGATATCCTGCAGCAATTATATGTAAAAAAATGAACGTCTCTGCTGAGGCAATGTGAAAACACTGGAAGCTGACAGCACTCATTGATGCTATCAGTACATAAATCCAATACTTTCAAGTGAAGAAAATAAACTGTATCTCAACCAGTTAAAGATCATTGGTGTCCTTCCTGGAACCTTGTTTTGCCCCATTCTGGTTGTAAATCTCGATCAACTAGTTGCGATTTCAAAAAAGTATATATTTTACCAATATGTTTCATTCTTTTGTATGGGTAACAATGATTGCCTTTTAGTTATCTATTCTTAAAGATGTAAGCACAATAACCATTACATCCTGTTAAAGTGATAATGGTGCTAAAAGATCATGGGCTCTTTAGGTCTTGGTTAATTTTTTACTTTCATGGCTGAACGTAGGTGTCTCAGAGGCACCCAAGGCCCTCTCTCCACTTCCCATTTTGATATAGCAAAATTATTTTCAATTATTTGACAGCAATGATATGTTAAGAGTGGTAGACCATGTCTGCAGCCTACTGATCTCTTGTCTGAAGCTTTTGTAAGTGTTTCCTTACCCTGGCTTTCTGTGACTGTCCAATCAGAGACCTCCCAATGCAGCTCAAAGAGTACTATGTATAAGGCAGGTGCTCTCGGCAAATCAGGAAGTAAGAGGTAGGAAAAGGTAATACCACTATGCAGCAGTTCCAAACTCTTGGGGGAAGGGGTTAAATAAATACAAGGAATACACTTACTTCTTGCTCCCAGTGCTGGTCCTAAAGTCCCATAATTACGAATTACCAGAAGAAAATTAAAGTGTACCTCTCTTTCAATAAACAGACCACTTCAGTTATGCAAATCTTTTAAAGTAACATAGCTGGAGGCTCAGTAAACCTCATACAAAATGTATAACTCTCACATCATTGTGGATGAATTTTGGCCCACTCTTTTTCTCAATGTTGCCTCAGTTCATTGAGGCTTGCTGGCATTTGTTTATGCACAGCTCTCTTAAGGTCCCGCCACAGCATTTCAATTGGGTTGAAGTCTGGACTTTGCCTGGGTCATTTCAACACCTTAATTATTTCCTTTTTCAGCCACTGTGTTGTAGATTTGCTGGTGTGTTTCGGATCATTGTACTGTTGCATGTCCAGATTTTGGCCATGCTTTAGGTGTGTGGTCTCACATTTGACTCTAGCATACAGTGGAGGTCAAGGTCGACTCAATGACTGCAAGGTTCCCAGGTCCTGTGGCTGCAAAACAAGCCCAAAATGATCAGTCCTCCCCCACTGTGCTTGACAAGTAAGTAATATGAGGTGTTTGTGTTAATATGCTGTGGTTGGTTTTCTCCAAACATGACACTGTGCATTATGACCAACCATCTCCATTTAGGTCTCATCTGTCCAGGACATTGTTTCAGAAATCTTGTGGTTTGCTCAGATGCAACTTTGCAAACCGAAGCTGTGCTGCCATGTTTTTTTAGAGAGTAGAGCCTTTTCCCTGGCAACCCTTCCAAACACACAATACTTGTTCAGTCTATTTCTAATTGTACTGTCATAAACTTTAACATTTAGCATGCTAACTGAGGCCGGTTGAGTCTTGCTTCTCTAAGATCATTGCTGATGTCTTTCCTGCTTGGCCTTATGTTAACACACACCTAAATACTCCAGACCAGCAAACTGCTAAAGCTTTGGCTTTCGTAGATGGTCACACTTGCTGATGATCAATTAATCAAGGGCATTTGATTAGCAGCACCTATCTGTTACTTAGCCTCATAGTTCCTATGAAAGCAGTAACGGTGTAGTTTTTCACACGTGGATTCTCCATTTTAGCTTTATTTTTGTTAAATAAATCATGAAATGGTGTAATATGTCATGTGTTGTTCTTCATCTAAGGTTGTACTATTTACCAATTTTAAGAGTTGCTAAGGAACCGATGATTGCTATTATGTCCTGATATGTAAAGCCAAAGAATTCAAAGAGGGTCTTTTTCCCATTACTGTAGCTGCCACATTGTTACACACAGTGCTACCCACAATGTCCAGACACACTACTACAAACACTGCTAAATATACTATTACTACTCACACTGTTAAACAAAAACTTCTACACATACTACTACACTTGTTGCTAGCCACACGCACTTACAGTGAGGGGGAAAAAGTATTTGATCCCCTGCTGATTTTGAACATTTGCCAACTGAAAAAGAAATGTTTAATGGTAGGTTTAACAGTTAGAGACAGAATAACAAAAAAACAAAACAGTAAAACACATGACAAAAAGTTATAAATTTATTTGCATGTAAATGAGTGAACTAAGTATCAATCAGCAAGATTTCTGGCTCCCAGGTGTCTTTTATACAGGTAAAGAGCTGAGATTAGGAGCACTTTCTTAAAGGGATTGCTCCTAATCTCAGCTTGTTACTTGTATAAAAGACACCTGTCCACAGAAGCAATCAATCAGATTCCAAACTCTCCACCATGGCCAAGACCTAAGAGCTGTCCAAGGATGTCAGGGAAAAGATTGTAGACCTACACAAGGTTGGAATTGGCTACAAGACCATCGCCAAGCAGCCTGGTGAGAAGGTGACAGCAGTTGGTGTGATTATTTGCAAATGGAAGAAACACAAAATAACTGTCAGTCTCCCTCGGTCTGCTGCTCCATTCATGTCATGCATGTCATGCCTAGGGCAGCACAAAACCAGGATACACCACTGTGTGTGCATATACAACATTTGTTATCATATGTAATGTTGTGGGTTTTTTTTGTTAGTTCAGAAGGGGGTGCAACTGGTGGGCTCTTGAGAATTCTGTACCCACAGGCTCTCTACACACCTTGGTCAGTGCCTCCGTCTTTTATTCCTAGCAATTTCTTTTGTTTGTAGAATATAATGGAGCTTCCTGTACCCCGGTTGGATACCTCCACCGACGGATGCTCCTAGTGTTCACCGAGGACTCCAAGCACTTCACCAGACACCATCAGCACTGCAGTCCCCACGTCCAGCATTACAGCTTGGCTGGGAACTCACCGTCTTCCACCCACCCTGGACCCAAGACCAGGATCCAGCTTCCAGTGGGTGAACCTCTCCTACTCCAGAGAGCGTAGCAGGAACCGTTCTTAAAAGAGCTAGTGATTAAAATCCCAGGGGAGTATAGTGATATAGCAATCCCCAAGGTAGATACAGCCTTTTCCCACACACATGAGATGAGACTCTATGTTGAGGGTAAAACAGGAACTCAATTTTAATGGAGGCACACTGGCCTTTTATGCAAGTTTCCCAACAAGGGTGACACCCAGGTGAACCTTGTTGGGCTCAGGGACACAAGTTAAGAAACCAATAAAAACAATGTGACAATGAATGACACTCCCATATACAGTACACAATCCCTCCCCTCTGCCTGTGATATAATTAAGGCAGATAATGCATTAACTTAATTATCCCCAGGCAGAAAAAACACACATTTTTATAAAGTAGCATAAGTACCCCAAAATACAACATAGCCCTGATCTGGGTGAACAACATATCCAAAAATCACCCAGATCAGAGCATGGGTTAAGGAAATTCCTAGAAGTCTTTTTTTGACCGGATGCACGCATGGTTTCATGCCCAAAACAGTTCCAGAGAATTAGGCTGTGTGGCCGGTCTATTTAAAACAGTTGAAGTACCGTTCGAATAGTCGAACTTCACTTGAAGGTAACTGTTCAGCGGTGTTCGTGCCGTCGCATGTCCAATTTGAGTTCCATGAACTTGGCCACAAAACACAGCTGAATACGTTCGACCAAATTAAATGGCCGCCGCCACATGTTCAAATGTCGAATGGCGGCCACTTCGACTACTTTGACTGTAGCCGAAGTGCCACTTCGAAAGTTCGAATCTGTTCCAGTTAGAAAGCCAAGAGGCAGGAACAGTATCTTTAACCCCCAGTTCACCACAGGGCCATAGTTACAGGGCAGGAGGCTGGCAAACAGGCTCCTCCAAAAACCAGTGGTCTCCACAGAGAACTTCACAGTGGATTTTAACTGTATTATTACAATAGTCAATAAATGTGTAAATATAGTCTGGTTTAACATCTGAGTTATAACATATGTGAAATATTTCTGGGGATCATTATATGGTATCATTTGTATGATTTTATGGCCATATTTAATTCTAAACAGTTTATGTCACAGAATTAAGATTTTATTGATTGGAAATCCATCTATCAGGTTAATGTACTAGTGTGTTAGTGAAGCAGAATAAGATAAAAATGACATGTACTTTTTCTAAATAAACCATGCGATTTACTCAATATTTTACAAATTCAATAGGATAGCAAAACTTACCCCAGTCATGCAAAATAACAACAAGAGAGGGGAGTTAGGGACATTTCACAAAATATGAGAGTGCATTGGACAGCCTGACAAAAGTGTCCTGCTATGAAAACATCACACATAGAGCAATGGCAACACTTTGTTAAATTGTAAAAGCACAAATACAACTGAATTACATTACACGTTAACAGTATGGGCCATGAAACGAGAGAGAGGAGTAGAGGAAAAAAACAACATCTTAAAAGATAAAGAAATTGTGTGAAATATATTATAGAAACCATTTTAGCGGAATGTTCAAAGTGGTGGTCATTTTGTTCTTTTGGGTTTTTTAGATTAATAGCTTTGATAAGAAAAGCCAGTAAGGGAGCTGTGTTACATTACTGGAGGTGATCATTAGTTGCTCTATGTGATTTAAAAGCAAACAAATGTTTCTTTTCAACCTTGGTAATGCACTTGCTTCGTCTAGGATGTGGGAGTATTGATAAAGTGCTTGACATGGAATAGGTCACCTTTTGGACATAATGTACTATAAAATGAACAACCTGTTTAGAATAAGCTGGAGTTGCAATGGAGTCATGGATGGAAGGGAAGTGTTGACTCCAGATGAGACACGTCACATTTGATGGAATAATATAGTATGAATATGCTAACACTGAATCCAAAATCCATAAATCAAAGCTAAAGAGAACTTGTATTGAATTTATTCTTAGTATTAGTCTGCGCTTTCCAAGATATCACTGGGAAGATACTATGTGGTCAGGTCAAGAGAGATGGATTTTGGTAAGTCATGTTACCATTGTGTGCCAATCCCATATCCCTAATTTCTGAGTGACGTTGGTGGCATTGTGAAAGGGCAGGGAGACAACCTATAGATCAGGTAAGTGAGGGATGGGGTGTGCCGCCTACAGATCAAGTAAGTAAGAGATGGGGGCAGCCTACAGATCAGGTAAGTTAGAGATGGCGGATCCACCTACAGATCAAGTAAGTGAGGGATGGGGGGGCAGACAGCCTACAGATCAGGTAAGTGAGGGATGGGGGAGACAGCCTACAGGAAGGGTCAGCAAGGAGCAGGAAAGTAAAGTAAGAGAAGGAGCAGAAAGGATAAGGAACATAAATTAGCAGGAAGGGGCATCAAGGAGCAGAAAGGTAAAGTAGGAAAAGGAGCACAAAGGAACAGAAATGAGCAGGAAGGATCTGCAAGGAGCAGGAAGGGGCAGCAAGAAGCAGAAAGGTAAAGCAGCACAAAGGTAAAGTAGAAGGAGCAGAAAGGAACAGAAAGGAGCAGAAAGGGTCAGCAAGGAGCTGGAAAGGGCAGCAAGGAGCAGGAAGGGACAGAAGGAGCACAAAGATAAAGTAGGAGAAGGAGCCAAAAGGAGAAGGAACAGAAATGAGCAGGAAGGGACATCAAGGAGCAGAAAGGGTCAGCAATGAGCTGGAAGGGGCAGAAGGAGCACAAAGGTAAAGTAGGATAATGAGCAGAAATGAGCAGGAAGGCTCAGCAAGTAGCAGGAAGGGTCAGCAAGAAGGAGGAAAGAGCAGCAAGAAGCAGGAAGGATCTACAGGGAGCAGGAAGGATCTGCAAGGAGAAGGAAGGGTCTGCAAGGAGAAGGAAGGGTCTGCAAGGAGCAGAAAGGGGCAGCAATGAGCAGGAAGGGACAAAAGGAGCACAAAGGTAAAGGAGCACAAAGGTAAAGAAGGAGAAGGAGCAGAAAAGGGTAGCAATTAGCTGGAAGGGGCAGAAGTAGCACAAAGTTAACGTAGAAGAAGGAGCAGAAAGGAACAGGAAGGGACAGCAATGAGCAGAAAGGGGCAGCAAGGAGCACAAAGGTAAAGTAGGAGAAGGAGCAGAAAGGGATCAGAAAGAGAAAGGAGCAGAATGGCACAAAAGAAGCGGAAAGTAGCAGAAAGGTAAAGGAGCACAATGAGCCAAGGAGGAGAAAAGGCAGTGTCAGAAGATAAAGAAGACCGTGTCAAATGAAGGAGATGAAAAGGAGATTGGAGCAGGAACGACAAGAGAAGTGACCCCTCCACTTTATTATTTTCAAATAATTTTTATTAAAGTTTTAAAATTTTGTATGACAAGTAATAATAATACAAACATTGTATTAAGTGTAGGAAAGGAAGGGGAACTTGGAAATGGGAAGGGGTATCCATACATAATTGAAATAGGCATAACAATGTATATGGCAAAAGAAATTTACATCAATGCACTTTAACAATAAATAAATCAAAGACCATAAACTTTTTAGATTTTTTCCTCCCATTTATCCCAATTATATTTTAATATTGGGAAACCATGCATATTAGCTCTATGCGATAATGCGTGTGCCTTGTTTTCTAGAATCAAATTGAAAACTTCCCTGAGAGATGGCACATTTTGGGACTTCCAATGTCTAGGTAAACATAATGTAGCAGCGATCAGAATGTGGCCTATGATTATTTTATCTGATCTATTAACGGACTCCAGGAGTTTTTTAAATAAGGCTATTTCCGAAGTTAAAATGCTAATGGTTCTGTCCACTTTAATAATTAGATCATGAATCATTTTCCAATACTTAGTTAATTTAGGGCAGAACCACCAGATATGGGCCATATTGCGCACACCCCCACAGCCTCTCCAACACTGGTCAGAATATATATTGTTCATGTTGTGAAATGTAGATGGAGCCAGGTACCAGCGATATAAAATTTTATAATGATTTTCAAAATGGTCTGTGCAATACGAAATACATTTTAAAGCTTTAAATAAAACAAATCATTTTTTTAGGTCGTACTGGGCACCCAACTCCGTCTCCCATGACAACATATGTTTTAATTTAACTAAGGACTTTACTAGTGGGGCTGTATAAAAAAACTTTCTCGAATGGAGATATCGCAAGTGATTTATAGTTTTTATCTGTTTCAGATACCTGGGATAATTCTTTAAATTTGTCAATGATTAGCATACATTCCAGTTCACATACATTTGTTAATCCATACTTAAGCTTCAATTTTTCCAAAGAAAGAATGGCATTGCCATAAAATTTTTTATCCAGATTAGTTATAGAGTAATCCTTCAACAGTTCTATTTTTAAGGATGGTATATAATCTTTCAATAACTCAATAGGCATTGCTCTATATAAACTGGGAGAGTGGTCATTTTTAAAAATAATGTCCTAGGCCTTGAGCGTAGTCTTGGTAGATAAAAATTATTTTGTAATTCCAGGTCTTTTTTTAGGATTTAACCAAGGTAATTCTGACAATCTAACCAGTAAAATTTTCGATTCTTTTATTTCCATCCATCTGGGCTTATTAACCTGGTTATTAAAGCTCACAGCACTGCAGCGTTAGTGGCGAAATAATATTTGCGGATATCAGGGACACCGATACCGTCATTCGATTTATGGTGCTGCAGGGAAGTGAGCCTTACTCGGCCAGGCTTGTTCCCCCAGATGAACTTCAGCATTGTCGAGTGAACTTTATTAAAAAATTATAATGGGATGGACAGAGGGATGGTCCTAAAAAAAATAACATTTTTGGAAGAATTATCATTTTAGTAGATGCGACCCTCCCCAGCCATGAGAGCTCCATCCCGCCCCATCTCTCCATCTCCTTTTGTAAGTCCGACCATGCTTTCCTCAAGTTGTGATTGTGCATATTGACCAAATTTTTCGATAAATTAATGCCAAGACATTCCACATAGTCAGTTCTCCAATCAAATAAATATGATTTATTAAGGGCAGTGGTTTCCAAATTATTTAAATGAAACGGAAGGGCCTGAGTTTTAGACTTGTTTAATTTGTAGTACGATATCTCGCCGAACTGAGTTAAAATGTCCTTGAGGTGTCTCAAAGATTCTTCTGGGTTTTTGACAGCTAGGATTAAATCGTCTGCAAACAGGCCAATTTTGTGAACAGATTCTTTAATAGCAATTCCTACAATTTGTGGGATCGTTCTAATTAGTTCGGCCAGGGGTTCTATCTCTTAAACAAATAAAATTGGAGATAAAGGGCACCTCTGTCTCGTCCCATTGGTTAGAGAGAAAGTTTTGGATGTGAAGCCGGAAGCTGAGACATGGGCGGAGGGTGCGCAATATAGCGCCTTAATTGCTGTGATAAAGGATGATGGTATGTTGAACCTGTCTAATGTTCTCCATAAATATCCCCAATGTATCCTGTCAAACTCCATCTCTGCGTCTAGAGATAGAAGCAAAGAAGGCGTTTTGGTCATGTTGATGTGCTGAATCAAGTTTATGAATCTTCTAGTTCCGTCTGGCGCCTGTCTATCCTGTACAAAACCCACTTGATCCTTATTAATTAGCAATGGGATTAATTTGGTTAATCTATTTGCGAGAATTTTAGAATAAATCTTTGTATCATTATTAATCAGAGAAATGGGCGTAAACTTAGGGCATGTATCAGAAGTTTTTCCCGTTTTTGGCAAGGTGACTATTCATGCGCACAAGGACTCCTCCGGCATCTTTCCCCCGGACTTATAGGAATTAAACATTCTAGTCATATGGGGAATTAAAATTTCGGGAAAAGTTTTATAATATAAAATAGTGAATCCATCGGGACCAGGGGATTTTCCAGATGGCATAAGTTTGATTGCCTCAGCTATCTCTTCTGCTGATATTTCACATTCTAAGCTTTCTAAATGTCCTCGAGACAGCTGAGGCAGTATCACTCTGTCTAAGAATTTATCAATTGTTGTTGCAGAAGGCTGGGGAAGGTCCGAATTACATTCTAAATTATAAAGTTTACTATAATACTCTGCAAACATATCACTAATTTTAGTTGGATGAAACACTTTTCGCCCCGATCATCAAGTAAATATGCTATTTTTGATTGGGCATTCACATGCCGTAGTTTGGATGCTGTTATAGTCGTGACTTAAATATGAATATCAATTTAATAATTAATATATAATAATTAAGCAACAAATAACAACATTAATGGAGTTCGGTATTATGGTCGAATATATAATAGGAAATACACAAAACATTGTAGTATTAAATGTATATTTAATATAATTATAATAACAATTAAACAAATGCTAGCAGAATGTCAATTTACCACAATAATTACACAATACAAAACTACAACATTACTTACAAAAGGCTATAACAGTTGCTAGCTGTTATAATAGATTACTTACACGGCTCCAGCCTGTTTGGCTGGAGCTATACACACAGCTACATGTTCAATCAATGCAAGCAAAGGAAAAAGGAGGCTGAAAATCCTTCTACTATTTGGTTTTATCCAGTAAGTAGGCTGGCCTGTGATGTCACTGCCAGAAGCACATGAGTTAGCACACTGACCCCTAGTGGTGCCTCTAAAGCATTAAGCTCATTATGCTTTTTTTATGACAAAAAGTCATTAATTATAAATACCATTACAGATGCCAAAAGAGTTGAGGCCCTGTTGCCTTTAAGTAAAATGTTTTCTTGAGACGTCTCACCATGAGACATGTACAATCTAAATTAATTTTGTTAATTTTAGCCTTAATTTCTCCTATCATTGCTGATAGGGAGGACGATGGACCAAATTTATTAGCCTGGTTCAAATTGTACAATTCTTTTTCCAATGTTCTTTTATTATTGCTATTAATTCTCTTCAGATGAGACGGTCTAGAAATAAAATGACCTCTTAACACAGCCTTATGCGCATTCCAAGTAACCTCACCAGGAACCTCGGGTGAGGCATTTTCCTGAAAAATAATCACTCAAAGCTTTCTCCGTCAATGACCTGTTCACAACATCATTTAACAAATAATCGCCTAATTTCCAGGTTCTGTTTGGGGCTGATGAAACAATTTGGTCAATATGCATTATGATTGTAGCATGGTCAGACCAGCTGATGTCTAAGATATCAGATTTCAAGATGTGCGGGGTTAAAGCAACCTGGACCATAAACTGGTCCAGCCTGGAATACATATTTTTAGATACAGAATAATACATAAAATCTCTTTCATTCTCATGCATCAGTCTCCAGGAGTCGTATAAGCCACATTCAATCATGTATCTGGAGCATTTGTACGCTAATCTGTCACTGTCCCCTCTATGCTGTTGATCGCGTTCTTCCCTGGCGTTATCCAATTCTCCATCCATAACAAAATTTGTGTCGCCACACATTACCAAGCTGCCTCTCACATTCTCATTCACTAAGTCCATCAATTTCCTAAAAAACTGCAACTGTAGTAAATAGTACCAATAGTAAATTCAATAGTATTGAGTGATCCTATCCATATTGAATACCTCCCGTCATCATCCGTTATTACTTTGTTTGTCAAACATGCTACATTCCTGTGAAAGAAAATCGATGTACCTCTAGACTTGGATTTATAAGTGCAATGGTATTGGACTGGGAAAAGCTTTGACATACTCTTATGGTCTTTATCATCTTTAAAATGCGTTTCCTGTACACAGATGACATCTGATTTGTTGGTTTTTGCTACTTTGAATAATAATCGTCTCTTGTGGGCGGTGTTCAGGCCTCTCACATTAAATGACATATATTTTAAAACCATGGTTTATGGAACAGCAATACCTGGTAAAGGGTAAAAGAACATTCAACTGTGTGAGAGTCCAAGCAACCGTCTTCCAAGAGAGAAACATGCAAGTCCAACAATACTGTCAAAACAAACTCAAGCTGTATACATGTGTGTACAGGAATAGTAAATAAACACATTTTTGCAAGTTGCTGATGTCACGTAGTATGCATTTTTGTATGAAGCATTTCAGTGGTTTGTGGTCTGGAAACGTTTTTACCAAACTTTAAAGAATGGATGGACAAAAAAATATAGAAAAATAAAAAAGGGGTACAAAAAACTTGGGTATATACCCCTATCAGGGGAGAAAAACTAACAGTAAAAGAGGGCCGTGAGGGAGAACAAAAAAAGTTTCTCCATCTCAGGGTGTTAGGCCCAGATTGGGGGGAGAGAAGGCTACTGGATACAAGGGGAGCCAATATAAATAGTAAAAAACAAAACAAAAAGCAACTTTTTAAGTATGACAATTGAAAGGAGAAAAAAAAGCATAAAACAATAAAAAATAATAATAAAATTAAATAAATATAAAATTATATAAAAAACAATTTTGAATGTATAAATTTAGAAAGTTTTAAGTAATCGAATCGATTTCTGAAATAAACCGTAGAGGCACATATCAAATAACCGTTGGTGTGCAAACTCAAAAGTCTGTCATAAAAAAGAGAAACAAGTCAAGATTCAAAGTAATCCCGATACATCTCTGGACTGGAGCAGAACTCGATAGTCTGTTTCAGAGATAAAGTTTTCTCAGAACCATACCATAAAAATCAATAAAGAGAAAAAAATCATAAAAATAAAAGTCTAAAAATAAATAAATAAAATTCCTTTGTGAAGATAGGAAGAACATCTCAACTTTAAGTGTCGAACAACTTACGACCGTGGAAAATTAAGACTGTAGCTCTATGAGCTGGAATCTCAGGAAGTGTCCGATTTGCTTCTCTTGCTGGCCTGCATAGGAGTAGATGGCGAGAGTCTACGAGGCAAAACCTGACGTCTATTCATGGATTTGATGAGTTCCATTCCTTCCTCAGGTGACGTGATTATGAGATTCTGATCATCTATGCGGGAAAGGACTTTAACCGGGAATCCCCATCTATATCTTATCCCTCTTCGTCTTAGCTCCGCAGTGAAAAGTTGAAATTCCCTGCGTCGCCTCATTGTTTGAGCAGAGAAGTCTTGGAAGACCTTCATGCCGCTGTAATCCCCCGTGAGGCCTGATGTGCTTACTGCACCTAGAAATTAATCTTTAATGTGGTAGTAGTGAAATCTCACTATCACATCTTTGGGTGCAGCCGCAGGTGCATTGCCGGGTTTGTGCAATCTATGGATGCGGTCCAGTAGTAAATCCGTATTATTAGCAGTTGGCAGAGCTGACTTCACCATTGTCTGGAAATAACTTGGTAATTCCAGAGAATCGATATTATCAGGGATCCCCCTGATCCTTACGTTATTACACCTACTTCTATCCTTAGCATTCGCTAACTTTTCCGCTTGTTGGTGCACTTGCTTCTGGAGCTCTTTTACAGTTTCAACCAGATCCAGGTGAGATTGCTCTTGAGAGTGCAATCTATGCTCTATTATTGCCATTCGCTGATTAATGCCCTCCATGGCTCCATATAATGTGTCAAAGTCTTTTTTAAAGTTGTTTTTCAAATCAACTCTCAAATCTTTAATGAGTTGAATTATCATGCCAGCTGATGGTGGCAGGTCTTATGCCAATTCAGGTGGCATATAGGGATTGTAAATCGCTGCTTTAAATGTGGTAGTAGCCATATTGGAGGTGGCAGTTGCCATCTTGGGAGTGGAATATACAATATCTGGACTGGCAGCCATCTTTGTTGTAGCATCATGACTTATTCTCTGTGGTAGTGCAGGATAAGAACTTGTTTGGAGCACTTCAGCTCCTAATTCCATAACATTATCCTCTGGGCTTTCTATAGCCCTTAAGAGTTTTGGGTCGGACAGCAGAGACCGACAACCTGGAGGCTGAGGATCCCGATGGGGAGTGTGACCTCACACTGCCTTCCCCTTTACTTGCAACCCGGTCGCTTTTGTAAGGGAGCGACCAGGCTGCTCTAGTGTTAGACCGCGATCGGCTTGCTGGGTGGTCCTTGCCATTCACCGGAGACACAGCGCTGCGCTCTGAGCATGCTGAGTGCTCGGAGCGCTCTGAGCCACACACTGAAGTGTTGGCTAGTGCAGGCGCGATCCCACCATTCTCAGGATGCTGCGAACGTGTCGCGGCCACACAGGCATAAGATTTGGCTTGGAAGACCGGGTGGGAGGTAGGGAGGGATTTCCCAGACGCTACCAACGATATTTTTAGCCGTGAGATGGATTTAGAAGCAGGGGAGTGAGCATGGGGACTTTTACTCACCCCAGCAGCTCCTGCTTCCAGCTCCTGATTTTCTTCATTCCAGGTACGATTTTTTCAGTCTTTTTTTGCTTCTGCATGATAGATATTGGACTGGCATTTTGTAGCTTCTATTAGAGTTGGTCCATCAAGATTAAAATTGGCACTTTTGGAACAAAATTGTCCCCCTTGTCCAGGAGCCTCTCTAAAACATGGCCATTCAAGATGGTGGCCAAGACACGCCCCCCCCCCACTCCACTTTATTTTTGACACAACATTGGTCCACTTTGGACCTTCTCATCTCCACAGTCAAAAAAAAATATCAGTGTTAGTGTGTCTTTTATTTACTGAGTGTCAGGAAGCACAGAGTGCCGCTGGGCAGGGGTGCCGCTGATTGGCTAAAGCAGCCAGCTGATACTCTAAGCCAATCAGTAGCTCCCCATTCATAGAAAAGTAAAACATTTTTACGAACCGGGAACTAGCGATTGGCTTAGAGTGTCAGCTGATCTGCGGCATCCATGCCTGACGTAAATCTGCACTTCTCACACTCCATTTCAGAAGCCGAATACCACTGAGCGACCTGGAGATCTGGAGGTGGAGGAAGCCTTTGGGGTTAAACAATTGGTTTAACCCCTTAAAGAAAAGAGAGCACCCAGGGGCTTCCTGGCATCATAGCATTTTCATTTAGGTGAAGTTGTTATGGTGACCAGAATGTTTCTTTAATTTGCTTAAAGGAACACTATAGTGTCAGGAATACAAACATGTATTCCTAACACGATAGTTGTGAAAACGCAATTCACCCTGGCTTTATGTGATAATGACTATGCCCCTCCCCTTCATGACACTGTCAAAAAGGGGCTAAGCATGGATGTCATTACAATTATGCCCCCCTCCCCCCGGAAAAAGTTCTGCCGACGCCCATGGGTTGAAGTTTCATTCATAGGAAAATTTTAATGGAACAGCTGACCAAGCTGCCATTGAGCCAGTGAGAGGAGCTTGGAACTTAGCATGTCACTTTAAAATTGATAGATTTACTATCTGTAGCAGACGATAAAATGACATATCCCAAAATGTAAACACCATGCTAAGTGTTATATATGTTTCCATTTTCTGTTTTACGCAGGAAGCAAAGTTAGGTAGGGAAATGTTATTGACACACTAAAGAAAATACACTTTATTTAACCCCTTAAGGACACATGACGGAAATATTCCGTCATGATTCCCTTTTATTCCAGAAGTTGTGTCGTTAAGGGGTTAAAGCATCATCTATCCTTTTAGAAAGTGCAGCCAGTGACGGTATTCATAAAAAAACTGACATGTAAATTCTCAATTTTTTATATAAGAGTTTAAAATTGGCAACGGAAAATGTTCAGAATTGCGTGTAGTTAAGCAACAATTTGCTTATAGCCCATACATCCTGAAACTTCGCACCTGTTGACTTGCAATTTGAAGGGAAAATACACTATGACTCTATGACATACTAGGGATTATATATGTGTTTACAATTTAAAGGCTCTAGTCAGCATTACACTATTTTCTGATCAATCAAGGACAAATAATTGAATAGGTTGGAGACATTTAGAAAACGTCTTAAGTAATTCACATGGAATTGCTGATTGGCCATCCAGTTTCCGATTTGAGTCAGTGGAGGCTTATTGAAAGCACATTCAAGTTTTCTTGTCAAATCTAGTTTAAGTTTTGTAATTTTGATACCACAATTCCTGGAGTCAGCAACTTGGAAAGTACATTGTAAGGTTTGAAGGGAATATGTTGCTATTATGGATGAAAAATGTTCAGTCGATTTTTTTCAAGTCTCAAGTCATATTACGTTGTTGATTCACTAAACTCTGAAATGTAGCAAATTGAAATATGTTTGACTGGGACAATTTAGCCTGAAATAGCCAAGCGGTGACTTGAGCAGGGTTGGTGACTTTTTCCAGATTTGGTTTTCCTTTAACTACAATTCAAAGACTTATTCACTAAAGTGAAACTTATCAAGAATTTAAAGTGAATTTAAAATTTAAAGTCAAAGTACATTAATTGGAAACATAACTGACTCTGAAAACGATTCCAATTTGACTAATTTGGCCTTAAATTTGGCATCCACCTTCCAACAGTTTATTTGCTAAACACAAAATTGAAATGAATTGGAAAAATTCTCAAAACTGGCTTATTTGAGTTTTATAAAGACTGTGCTTGGAAAGGTAGCCAGCTGCAAAGCCTTATTTATATAAAAAAAAAAAACATTGTATTTTTATATTTTTGTTAAATCTAGATTTTTGTATTTGAATTCAAAGAATGCTGTATGCATTTTTACATCAATCTAGTAAATGTTGGTTTATTTGGCATTAAAGGGACACTATGGTCACCCAGACCACTTCAGCTCAATGAAGTGGTCTGGGTGCCAGGTTACTCAGGTTTTAACCCTTCAGATGTAAATATAGCAGTTTCAGAGAAACTGCTATGTTTACATTGCAGGGTTAATCCAACCTCTAGTGGCTGCCGCTACAGGCGCTTCTGCGATGCTGGATGCAAAATTTGCATTCAGCATGCAGAACAGCCATAGAAATGCTTTCCTATGGACTGTTAGAATGAGCGCGCGGCTCTTGCCGCACATGCGCATTCTGTTCCATTTAGGAGCTGGCGTCGGCGGGGGAGGATAGGTCACCAGCGCAGAGGGAGCCCGGTGCTGGATTAATGTAAGTAACTGAAGGGGATGTAACCCCTTCAGCACCACAGGAGGGGGATCTTGGGGGTGGGGGTTCCAAAGCGAGTTTGTTTTCCTGACACTATAGTGATCCTTTAATAATGATTTGAGTATTTTAGCTGAGTATTTTATAGACTTTATAGATAGAAACTTAAGATAAAAGGATGGAGTGTATGTCTAACCTACCTATAGGCCCCTGTCTACACAAAGCATTACTTAATATGTTGCCTCAAAAGTATTTCCACTTTTACTACTGTGTCCCTCTAGTTAATTGTGACCGTGTTAATTTGTGAAGGTTTATTGTTCCGGATGCTCCCATTGATCCATTTCATCTGCTGGATTGTAGAGCACTAAGAGTATCGTTTCAATTTAGGTGTCTGCATTCTCTTTCTGTTTGTATCCCTATGCCATGGCATCTCCCCTCATGGTTGAATCGCAACGGTTCTGCATGCTAATGTAAATACAATCTCCACAACATAAAGACAAATCGTTTCCAGAGGTCTTCACTACTTACACTGATCAGCCACAACATTAAAACCACTGACAGGTGAAATGAATAACATTGATTATATTGTTACAATGGCACCTATCAAGAGGTGGGTTATATTGGGCAGCAAGTGAATAATCAGTTCTTCAATCCCATGTGTTGAAAGCAGAAAAAAAAAATGGGCAAGTGAAAAGATCTTGAGTGATTTTGACAAGGGCTAAATAGTGATTACAAGAGGACTGGGACAGAGCATCTCCAAAATATCAAGTATTGTGTGGTACTCCTGGTATGCGGTGGTTAATGCCTACCAAAAATGGTGCAAGAAGTACAACTGGTAAGTTGGCACTAGGGTCATGTGCACCCAAGGCTCATTGATGCATAACACGAGCAAAAGCTAGCCCATGTGGTCCGATCACACAGAAAAGCTACTGTAGCTCAAATTGCTGAAAAACCTAATGCTGGCCATGATTGAAAAGTGTCAGAACACTCAATGCATCACAGTTTGCTGTATATAGCAAAGAAAATGCATATGTTGACCCCTGTCCACTGCCAAAGCACCTTCAATGGGAACGTGAGCATCAGAACTGGACCATGGAGCCCTGGAAGAAGGTTGCCTGATCTGATGAATCATGTTTTCTTTAGACCGGGTGGATGGCCAGGTGAGGGTGCATCATTTACCTGGGGGAAAAAGAAAGCAAGATGCACTATAGGAAGACAGTAGGCTGCGTAGGCAGTGTTATGCTCTGGGAAATTTTCTGCTGAGAAACCTTGTGTCCTGGCATTCATGTGGATATTACTTTGCACATACCACATACCCAGTGGTGTATCCTGGTTTTGTGCTGACAAAACTCAGGCACCCCCCCCGCGCCACCACCACCCAACCTTCCCCCCTGCTCCGCCTTCTAAATACACACACACACATTCACTGACAGATACGCATTCACTAGCTAACAGAAACACACACTCACTAACAGACACACACACACACTCACTAACAGACACACACACTCACAGGCAAACACACACACACACTAACAGGCAAACACACACACTAACAGACATCCACACTAACAGACATCCACACTAACAGACATCCACACTAACAGACACACACACACTAACACTAACATACATACACTAACATTAACATACACACTAACACTAACAGACACACACACTAACACTAACATGCACACACTAACACTAACATACACACTAACACTAACATACACACACTAACACTAACATACACACTAACACTAACATACACACACTAACACTAACAGACACACACACTAACACTAACATACACACACACACACTAACATACACACACTAACACACACACACTAAAAGACATCCACACACACACACACTAACATACACACACTACACACACACACACACACACTAACATACACACACTAACACTAACATACACACACTAACACACACACACACACACACACACTAACATACACACACTAACACTAACATACATACACACACTAACAGACATACACACACTCACTAGTGTTTTTATTTTTTATTTTTTTTATTTAACCCCCCCCAGCCTCCTTACCTTTGGTAATGCTGGGGGGGGTTCTTCCTCTCCCTGGGGTCCAGTGGCTGCAGCGCTGGGCGGGCGGGCGGCCGGCGAGGGAGCTCTTCCCCTGAGCGCTCTGCTCAGCTCCCTCGCGCGCCGCCAGCAGAGTGAGGCTGGGAGCCGGAATATGACGTCATCAACCCGGCTCCCAGCCTCACTCTGCTGGCGGCGCTCGAGGGAGCTGAGCAGAGCGCTCAGGGGAAGAGCTCCCTCGGCGGCCGCCCGCCCGCCCTGCAGCCACTGCCGCCCAGCGCCCAGAATGTCTGTTAGCCGCGAGGCTAACAAGACATTTGCCCTGGGCATTTGGGGGGCGGCGTTTTTTGCCGCCCCCTGAAAAATGCCGCCCAAGGCAAATGCCTTGTTTGCCTCGTGGCTAATACGCCCCTGCACATACCTAGTGATTGTTGCAGACCACGTACACCCGTTCATGGAAATGGAGTTCCCTAATGGCAGATGCATTTTATTGGAATAAAGCAACCTACCACACTGCAAAAAATGTTCAGGAATGGTTTGAGGAACACGTTGCATTGGCCTCCAAATTCCCCCGATATCAATTCATGGATGCCAAACCTCTGCTGCTAATGTCTGGGTGCCACATACCACAGGACACATTCAGAGGTCTTGTGGAGTCCATGCCTCAGTGCATCAGAGCTGTTTTTAAAGCACAAGTGGCGCCCAAATGATATTAGGCAGGTGGCTTTATTGTTTTGGCTGATCAGTGTATGTGTTAAATGGTTGAAACGCAATGTACCTTTTTCTCACTTTTATACCTTACCGGCAACTCCTCATAATACTAAATACAGATAAGACATGCAGGCAATGGTTTTCTGGCACAATGTAATGGCATCTGATTCCAAGCCAAAAACTAACCTATATTAAACGAATTCTGTAATTCTCCTTTAGTGCATACCTTATTGTAGTGTTTCTGGTTGTACACTTGGCTTGAATACCTATTCTGCTGCAACTTTTATGACTTTAAACAGTGTTATCAACTTTGTGTACTTCTAAGTTTTCTACTAATGCTTACGCTCCTAGGTTTAAGTAATCACTGTTTTTCTGCCTCACGTCATTCTGTATCGTAACCATTTCATCTCCACATAGCAATCTGTGCGTGAAATAGGTGGAAGTAATAGACTGAGAGCCTCGTGTGATGCTCTCAATGTATGAATGCCCCCATTGCCTCTCAGGTTAACAAGGAAGGGCTAGCAGCAGGGTGGTGTAAAGGGAGGGCTGAGTCCATAGTTCAACACTAAACCATAAGTAAATGTACTGAGGGAAAGCACCAAGCCATGCCAGCCACCATACCCACTTTAAAGAGAAGAAGTGGTTAGGATTTCCAAAATGATCATTTACGCCTGGTTGCTCTAAAAACTGGTAATATGTCTTCATGCTACTATAAAGCATTCCTTGCATTGTTACAAAACCAGTATCAGTTGCTAAGCAGATGTTAGTAGATAATTTTGGTTCCCCTAAAAGATTATTCAGTAGTGGTTATCCTGTTAAGCCTAAAAATCAACAGTTTAATAAGTCCTATTATTTATAAATTCAACTGAGAAGCAGTTGCAATATAATCTCAAAAAAGCAATTAGCCCTGGGGAAATTTTTAATGAGAGCGGCACATACCACCAAATTCTAGTCATAAATGACCCTTAAAGTAATAAAATAATATATCAATAGTGCTTCTTAGGCAAACTATATGAAATTGTACAAGTGACTCTGTGTTCCAAGATATGAATAGTGTGCACAACAGTCTTTGAGTAACCCCACTGCTGTATCAGTGCTGTATCCACGGTCTTCCTTGGACTTAAAGGGATTCTACAGTGCCATTTTCCTGGCACTATAGGCTCCCGCAGTGCCTCCCTCCCTTGTGTCCGTCTCCCGATGGGCTAACTTGAGTCCAGTGCCGATGTCCCTCATAGGTAAAAAAGTACCATACAAAATCTTTATCCAGACGATCATCAGGCTGCAGACCATCATCAGGCTGAACTCTTGAGGTCTTATGATGTGCATGGCTTTGCAAATGGCCAGTGTGGTTATTAAATTAGAAGGCGATATGGATACAGATGAAATATTATCAATGCATGATTCATGCATTCCTTTATTATAACATGAATAAAATATTTGGAAGCCTATGATGGGTAGTGTTTGAAATTAGTGATGCTGGCATGTGTTCTGACTTTCCCACATAGTATAGGGATCTCAAGATACAATGAGGCACATATGCAAAGTTCTATTGTTTACTTAGATCTTTTTTAGAGCAAAATTATATTTGGCCTTATGTTCCCAAAACTACAAATATAATTAATTGACAGTTCTACTTTAAAGTTGTTGTTTATTTAATACATACAGAAAGAATATGATATTTAGTTTGAGAGAATTTACCTAGAACAGTGTTCACCAAGGAACTGAAGAACCAAAATCTAACAATTCATTACTTTTGTTACAATTATCTTCATGGTATATAGTGTATATAACGTAGAGTGTCCTGAGGAAAGTCCAATCGGGAACTGAAACATCGACCACATTTTGGAATTTGGCTTGTCAAAAATTAAAGTTTGAAAGAATAAATTGTTTTTCAATGGAAGACTGTGAGTGCAGACCCTTCTTCACCACTTAAAATAAAATCCACAAATGTATTGACCCCATAGGGACTTGAAGCCACTTTCTTCAATAAAGTGTACCACTGAACTGCAGGTGTAGACACAGGACATACAGTTGTCTACGTGCTTTGTGTTTAAATGTTGTCAAAGCAAATTATATCAAGTGTAAGCTCTCACATTTAAATGGATTAACAAAGTGCAAAAATATATATGAGACCTCAAAAGAACCTTAACTAGGTCCATCCCCTCACTAAAGGTGTATATATTGATAGTCAAATACCGAGATTCAACTTATAGATTGAACTTATGTGGAAGTTCAACTAAATGACAATATGGAAAAACTAAGGGAAAATTAACTATATTCTTGCTAAATGCAAGTATTATATAAACTTCAATAAAATTTAGTAGCTGCATAAATAAAAGAAAGAGAAAGTTAAATCAAATCTGCCACCTCCACAAAGAAAAACAAAATGGTTTCCAAACCATTTTGTCATCTGACCTAGACAGACATACGTGGACTGCATAGTTGCAATGTCAAGAAGATGGGGTATGATAAAACCAGCTGGATTTTATAAATGTCTGGTGCAGAGAGCTAAAAATCATTAGAAATTTTACAACTCTGGTCTCTGAGAGTGAATACAGTTAAAATTGTTACTCACATGGGCGTTGCCAGATTCTCAAAACAACTGGGGCTTATTTCCAAAGGAATATTCAGTGACCCCCTACACAAACAGTGAGGTGAGGATACGCCATGACATTTCCCTGCCCTTTTATGTCATATCCCTTTTGCTTTACCCATAAACAGCGTGTGGCTAATACTCTTCAGGATCATGATGAAAACACATCCAGAAACAAACATGTTCTGCACAGCCAGATAGTTAATACGATCCCAACTAACTAGCTAATAGAGGGATATGCCGCAAAATTATGTTACTCCAACACCTCATGCTGACAGTCCTATAGGGAGCATCTCTCCCACTATGGAACCTGCTGAAGCACTATGCTACTGATCTTCCTTGGTATAATAGGATGGTTGCTTTGAGAAGTGCCTACTTGATATAAAATTAAAATGAAAAAACCCACTAATATTCTCCTGCCTCCTCCACTGACTTTAGACATCCTGGAATAATGAACCCCAAATCTGGAGCTTCAGCTCCGAAAGTTACCCCCAGCAACACATGTGGTTACTCATAAAATCCTCTCATGTAGTTAGACTTCTGGTGTAAAAATATGTCTTGTCCAAATTAATTTGCCCGTGATTTTTTTTCAATTCGGTCAACCAAAAGACACGGACAGCGAGCTTAGCACTGTACTGTAATAATATATATGTAATTTTTATATGTATATATATTTTGCAGCACGTTTTGGTCCAGCTGATCCCTGGTTTATTCCTTTATAATTTATTTGTTTTCATTCTTTGTTTTAGTGGCTGTCCCCTAATCATTTCATTTTTTTTTTTTTTACTCCATGGACAGATCTCCAAATCACAAAGCAAATGAGCCATTATGTAATTCGGATGACCACACAAACGGTCAAAATTCAGGTGAATTGGAAATGATTTCCAACCAAATGCACTAGTCTACATTTAGTCATCTCTGGATGGAAGAAGCCAAATCTCTATCCCTATGTATGGATAAGAAAACCGAACAAGCTTTACTGTGGTAAAATATGTATGTGTTTAAACATGTAAATATTGTACCTCGTAAACCCAAGAAACTGTGTTAAACATTCAGAATCTCCATACGTTGGTTTGAAGAATGCTGTATAACTCTTTCATTGCTCTATGTCATAAAACATATAACTCATCTGTTACAGCAGTAGATGATATAGAAAACAGTAGCTGAAATAAAAAAATAAAATATTGCATAGTTTTGATTTAATGAGTCAGCAGATTACTTTTTTTTCATCTCACTCTACCGGTTTTATTTATTATCAGGATTGCTCATAATACCACAGGACTACATTCTAACACTTACATGCTCACAATTGTGTTTATTTTCTGAGAGAGGCAATGTACCAGACTTATGTTTCCATGACAACGCTACGGCATAGCTAGGAGTTATCAGACCTTTTCTTGCAAGTTCAATGTGATATTTAAATTATGTCTCTAAATCTCATTTCTTTGGATATCTACAGCTCCTGATTGGGGCACGGTGGGGGATGGTCAGCACGATACATTTAGAGCTTGTGAATATTTCTGGAGAGAATGCTAATGTTAATCACATGACTCTATTATAAATAATGGCATTCTCTGGTCTTAGAACCAATGATGTTACAAATAAGGTACAGCAGATCATTACTTTTCACCCACTAGCTTCGGAATATAATCTCTTTTCTGTCATGTCAATGTATCTGTAACACTCTACCCTTCTTGTAATAAAAATTACTTGGAAGCTTATCTCCTACAACCCACTATTCCATACCATGGTTTTTATCAAGCATAGATTTCATTTTTTTTAAAAAAAATTCTAGAAATATGACTGGGTGAATGGGTGAAAGGTCTGTTTTTTTTCCTGCTGCAAAATTAGCAAATTCAGGTCCATTAATCAATTATGCAGCAAGGCATCAGTATGAAAAAGGTTAACAGCATTTTAATTTATATATAATTGGTGCACATTTTCCTTCTCTGTTTATATATATCAACATTACAACATATGGTTAAAAAGCACACATTGCAGTCTCATGCATGATTATCTCATACCTTCCAATAACGGCAGTCCCGGAATCGGGAAGCTGATGGGAGGGGAGTAAAGGGGGCGGGTCAGTGACATGGCAGTAAAAGGATTGGACCCGTCCAGAAAGGGTGTTTCTCCGCCCACATTACTGGTAGGTCAGCCTGGTTTGAATACACTCCGGGCTTCCCTGCCAATCATTTTAGAAAGCCAAGTGAGGGAAGACCCTGCAGAGAACACTGTTTCAAAGATGTTTAGGCACTCCAATGTTCAGAAACGTCAGTTTATTGAAGCCCAATGTCACACACCGTTTCGACCTACACTGTCTTTGTCAAGCCTTGGAGTGCCTAAACCTCTTTGTACTTTATGCATATTCTATTTGGACCTGGTGCTGAGTCCTGGTTTGGTTGCACCCTGGCTCAGAGTGATGGGATAGAGTGCAGTTCCTTATTTGTGTTTTGGAAAGGTTTTTTACGTTATAAAGGTTGGTAAATTCCCTGACTACAAAACCTGTTCAAAAATGCAAGGTCATAGGTTCAAATCCCGGCAGGGTCAACTCAGCCCTTCATCCTTCCGAGGTCGATAAAATGAGTACCATTAAATTGGGTAATAATAACATCTATTACTATTTAGCTGCCGATTTGGTTAATTCCGAGAGCTTGCGCTGAAAAGCGCTTTGAGTCCCACTGGGAGAAAGCTGCTATATAAATACTAGTTATTTTTATTGTTATTATTATGTACTCCTCCCTCCAAGGCATCATCTCTAAAAAGGGGCATGTCTACCTCACCTTGAGACGCGAGCATGCTCATGAAAGGTAAAAAATGGAATCCCCAGGTAGTTTTAGGCTCCCATTGGTTGTGAGTTGTGCAAAAATAGATACATATGAGTTCATAAAACCATTTATTTATTTGATTTTTAATTCAGCCATATGGAACTTAAGCTGCATAGCAGGAGCATATGATGACAATGTATGAACAGACAGACAAACTGTTTTGTTTTTCACCCATGTATAACATTTATATTTCCAATGATAAACCTATGTTATGTTTCCTTTATCACCACAATTTTATTCAAGTTCCTATTGACTTTATTCTTAAGATGAATGGTCCATTTGATGTTCTGGTGACAAAACTTTCAAACCATGGGGGGGCCATGTTTTTTTTTAAATTTGTTCAGGACATGACCTGAGCATGGGTATATACTTAGTATCTGTAGCTCTTCCCATTGACAGATGATAGAATGATCCATATAACCATCTTAGACATCCCACCAGCCATCAAATGGAGGTGGGGTACTTGGCTACAAGAGACTGATGAAACCTAATGACTTTAAATCTTAAATGTCAGTGTTGTCCTTGTCTATTCAGGTAAAATTTTTGAGGAATGGGTAAATAAGTGTAATTTTTTACTCATTGAGTTCGTCAATATGAGAATCAGACACTAATGTCGCAAACATGAAGCAAATAAGGAGAGCTACGGTAAGTGATTTAAACTGAGTTTATTTATGGTGAAAAAAGGAACTATAGTCAGATGTTTCCTGTAGAATGATACAAATATAAATATTTTCATCACAAGGATTTGTTTCATACTAATCTAACTGGGAGCAGCCATCTTGATTTGGCTTGCATCATTATACCCTTCTAATAATTTATTTCACCCCTTTGAAAGAAATGTTTGTGTTCTGGAAGCTTCAGAAGGATTGTTATAAAGAAGGGATGTAGATGTCATTGAATAATTATGCAGAATTTTCAAGAAAAGGCACAAAAAACCATAACCTATTGTTGTTTCTTAAGCTAGATTTAATGAGAGAAAAAATCTCAAGCGTGACAGGTCCACTTTAAGAAAAAAGCTGTCATGTAGCAAAATAATTTATGCCGATTCATCGTGAGATTTAAAAATAGAAATACAAATCCACTAGGGACAGTAATTATATTATGAAGGTTACAAAAAAAAAATATTTATCCCAAAGCTTTTTCTGCATTGCTTGTAAATCGTCACTACATGATTCAGACATATATATAATGTATTAGCTGTTTGGTTTATACAATAAACTGAGAGCACTAAATGCTGGAATATCTGTATAATTATTTTGTTTGTTTTAATTGAGCAAAATTGAGAGTGAGAAAAAAAAGTTTCTGAAAAAAATTTAACTTTTAGAAATCTATTTTGAGAGAATGCGGTATTATTTGAGAATTGTCACTTTGTAAGAGAAAAAATAAATAAATGTATTATGACAGGTTCATAGCATGGAACAGAAGGCTACTTTAAATGCAGTGTTTATATGCTTCATGCTTGTTTCTTATACAGTTAGGCACAACCACTCATGCTAACAGATTGTGTCACATTGACAAGATTACAAAAGCATTATTACTGTTGTATAGATCGCTTTTCACAAGTGTAGCATTGGGCGTCTAGGTTGTGCACACTGTCATAAAGGAAGACGGACTATATGAAGGTATGCTGAGAGGTTGGGAGTTGGGATATATTGCTATTTAAAGCTTGATATCTAAAATTCTGATTCATGCAGAAGGCAATATCACAGTAATACTGCAAATAAGATCACTGTAAATAAAGCATGCTATTTTTGCATATTATATTGTTTTAAAACCTTTTTTTTCAAAAGAGCTTCATTGTTTTAGATGGTACAGCTTCCTGAGTACTTAATCCAGTCACTTAGTTTCCTGAATTGTGCTATGCAGAACCAGATCAAAATCTCAATCAACCCTTGGTAGAAATAGTTCATGTCCCTTTCTCCAGCAAATGAATAACATATGCAAATAATAATGTTGAATAACTGGTAAGAAAAAATAGGTTAAAGACAAACAGACTCTGGGAGAGATGGATCAAAGTGCCCTGTTCTAAAAAGTGGTGCAAAAATGGAAACGAGCAGTCACCGCTTGTTTTCATGGTGACTGCCATATGGTTAGTATTTTTAGACCACTTTTTAGTAAAGATCACTTTGATATATATCTCCCAATGTTCCTTTGTTTATTACTGAATCCAAAAAAAAGCAGCACTCCAAGAAAACATGCTTTATGGGAAATTGTGAAGACCTCCATCATAACCCGCATTTCCATTCTGTAGGAATCTGTATTTCATACTCTGCTTTTTCCAAAATAGACTTCCTAAAACTCTAGTGGATCAATATCCACCCAATGGACAGTTTCATACAAAAGAATTTCATGTTCTTTTCAAAATTCTTGTATTGCGCTATGCGGAAATTCAAAATGGTACCAAGTCTCAAGTTTTCCCTATTTAACCCCTTAAGGACCAAACTTCTGGAATAAAAGGGAATCATGACATGTCACACATGTCATGTGTCCTTAAGGGGTTAAGCAATACATGTTGTTTTGGGGAATTTGCTTGAAATGTTGGAGGTCCTGATATTTGTGTATCTTACTCTACATACAATCAGAAACTTTGCCGAGCCCATAATAGACATTAGAGCTTTTAACCCCTTAAGGACCAAACTTCTGGAATAAAAGGGAATCATGACATGTCACACATGTCATGTGTCCTTAAGAGGTTAAATGAACATTATAAGCACAATAACCACTTCGAAAGATTAGAGTTGCAGTGGTTCCTGGGATCTATGTGCCTGAGGCACTGGAATCTATATCGCTACTAAATAGTTTACTCGGATTCTGGAATTCTGAAGGCCAGCCTAGCATAGCACTTCCACCGTTTTGTTATCAGAGGCTTCAGGCTCCTGAGGACAGAGAATCTCTACTAAATAGTGAATAAACAGTATGTTAGTGATACAGGACCCAGAGCCCACTGGCTCCAGACACGATAACCACATTGTTCCTTTAAGCAGAATACAAGTATTTTTCAAGTATCCACTGTTATTTAGTAGTATGTGGTACTTGACATATACAATATATATTTTTAATAGGTAGTTTCCTTAGAACTATGGGAACTTAGAAGCATACGATGATAACAGAATGTAGGAAGAAGATAACATTGTATGACCTATAGTCTAGTGCAAGGATAGGCAACCTTTTGCACTCCAGATGTTGAGGAATACATCTCTCCTGACGCTTCCAGTATTCCAGTATCACCTGGAATGCCCAAAAACTTTGGAATATAGAGTTAGGCCAATTAGCATATTATCTCCCACGTTTAAAAATAAATTAGGATCCAATAATTTTGGGGCATTTGGAGGCATTTGGTGCACTAATTAGAAAATCTCAGCAACATGCATTTTGTTTAAGTTTGTGGTCTGTTAGACAGTATGAGTTTTAAAACTTCATGTTCCAAATTATGGTAAATTTAGTAAATTTGTAATTCTTTTTATATAAGTAAATATGCATTTTTAAAACAAAATAGTGGACCACTTGGACTTGCTAAAATTCTTAAACATATTACTTTCTGGGTTTTTTCTAAAGTTGTACCTATTTTTGCTCAATACATTTTTTTTTTACATGGCACCCATCAACTGTTCTGCATTAACACAGTGGTTGTGAACAGTGACTACACAGTATTCTCTAATTGTATCTATTTATAATGGCATTTCATTGTCCCCTTATGTATTAAGTGTGTAAGGCAGGTTTAGTCAAATATTCTCTCATGCCTCTAATGTACTATACATCATTATAAAAACACTAATAACACTAATCATGTTTATGAAAGTATTATATTTTTCATTTCCATGCGTTGACAATTTAATACATACTCAAAAACAAAAAGTAACAGAATAATAATAATAATAATCTAAACAAATGCTACTTAACTTAAAGCAAGAAAAAACAAGTCCATTAAAAGCTAACTGAAATGTAAAATGTGAGAAATAAACAGGGCTGCATTGTGTGATTGTGTGATGCACTTCTTTGAAACATTTATTAGGAAATGATGTTATATTTGTGTACTTGTCAATAAAAATTTTAGTTATTTAAAACTTGTAAAATCTAAATGTAAACAATAATGAATCTGACGGAATGCATTTAACATACCCAATAGCTTACAACTCAATTAAATGTTTGATTCAAACTGGTAAACATGAATTAATAATGATTTGAGCACATTATATGTTTGTTCCCGTTGCAGAGATTTTTTTTATTTGACGTCACTGTATAAAAATGACAAAATGTGCACACAAAATTGGAAAAACAAGTTTAAATTCGACAGAAATGCTGTTCAATTTCCAGTCCCCTGTGGTTAAAATTATTTTTAGAACCCCAATGATTTGTTTAATGCTGCATTTTTCTTCTCCTTATTTATTAACACTATCTGTTTGTGTTCAACTGGTCTTCCTTATTACAAATGCACACTGAAATCGTTCATGCCAGTAATGTAATGTAATACTTTATGAACAAACTGAAATTTAAACTTGTCCAAACCTAAAAAAAACAATATCAATTCCCACTCAGGGCACACCTATATAAAGTGTTTTTGGATCTAAATGGATCAGGACTGATGTAGCAGTAGACCTAGTTGCAGTTCCATGGATTTTATATATCGGCATAAGTATGTGGCACCAATGTGTTGTAAACTGTTACTGTTACCATGATTCTGAGGCATGAGAAACCCCAAGATACCCTCACACTAAATTAAACCTAATCCAACCTAGCCCCAACATGCTGCCTGGTTGTCTTTTTTTATCTTATAATGCTTCGTTTTACATTTCCTATCTCCTGATATCAGCTCCAGGAAACACAGAAATCATTAGCTTCCAACTGACATCTTAGCAAAGGGCGCTGGAAGGACCATATCTACCCCGAGAGCAACCACTAATCCCTAGCATTCACTGACTATGTCCCTTATTTAGGGCATCTAAAACTAGAGCAATATGCCACTGTTGCTCACTTTCCTTTAAAACATTAACCTGGGAACAAGTTAGTCCTTCAAATGTGCTTCCTTACTGTAGTATATACTTTCTACTATACTCTGTAATACGAACTAGTCTGCCACTCAGAGCTACTAGATAGGTCCTCTGTATAAGGTAGGCTATGAGGAGAGACTGCAGATGTGGCCAAAATAGTTAAAAACAAAAAGTTAGCATTTAGGAATTATAAAAAAAACCAGAGTGAGGAAGACAAAATGATTTATAAGATTAGGCAGAAAGAGGCTAAGCAAGTTATAAGAGCTTCCAAATCACACACAGAAGAGAAAATAGCACAGTCAGTAAAAAAGGGGGATAAAACATTTTTTAGATACATAAATGAGAAAAGAAAAGTAAAACAAGGATTAGTTAGATTAAAAACAAAAGAAGGAAGGTATGTAGAAGAGGATGAAGGTCTAGCTGACTGCCTCAATGAATATTTTTGTTCTGTATTTACAGATGAAAATGAAGGAAAGGGACCTCAGTTGAGAAAAAGGATAAATGAGTCATTTATTACACGTGAGTTTACAGAGGAAGAGGTTCTATTTCAACTGTCAAAAGTAAAGACAAATAAGTCAATGGGACCTGATGGAATACACCCAAAGCTATTAAAAGAGCTTAGTGGTGTACTAGCAAAACCATTAACAGATTTATTTAACCAATCATTGTTAACAGGAGTAGTCCCAGAAGATTGGAAGTTAGCGAATGTTGTGCCCATTTACAAGAAAGGTAATAGGGAGGAGTCGGGCAACTATAGGCCAGTAAGCCTTACTTCAGTAGTGGGGAAAGTGATGGAAACCATGTTAAAGGATAGGATTGATGAACATCTAAAAACACATGGATTTCAAGATCAGAGACAACATGGGTTTACTTCAGGGAGATCATGCCAAACTAATCTTATTGATTTTTTTGATTGGGTAACTAAAATTATAGATCAGGGTGGTGCAGTAGACATTGCTTACCTAGATTTCAGTAAGGCTTTTGACACTGTTGCACATAGAAGGCTTATCAATAAACTGCAATCTTTAAGTTTGGATTCCAATATTGTTGAATGGGTAAGGCAGTGGCTGAGTGACAGGCAACAGAGGGTTGTAGTTAATGGAATATATTCGAAGCTTGGACTTGTCACCAGTGGGGTACCTCAGGGATCTGTACTTGGACCCATTCTCTTTAATATTTTTATTAGTGATATTGCAGAAGGTCTTGATGGTAAGGTATGTCTTTTTGCTGATGATACTAAGATATGTAACAGGGTTGATGTTCCAGGAGGGATAAGCCAAATGACAAATGATTTAGGTAAACTAGAAAAATGGTCAGAATTGTGGCAACTGACATTTAATGTGGATAAGTGCAAGATAATGCATCTTGGACCTAAAAACCCAAGGGCAGAGTACAGAATATTTGATAGAGTCCTAACCTCAACATATGAGGAAATGGATTTAGGGGTGATTATTTCTGATGACTTAAAGGTAGGCAGACAATGTAATAGAGCAGCAGGAAATGCTAGCAGAATGCTTGGTTGTATAGGGAGAGGTATTAGCAGTAGAAAGAGGGAAGTGCTCATGCCATTGTACAGAACACTGGTGAGACCTCACTTGGAGTATTGTACACAGTACTGGAGACCGTATCTTCAGAAGGATATTGATACCTTAGAGAGGGTTCAGAGAAGGGCTACTAAACTGGTTCATGGATTGCGGGATAAAACTTACCAGGAAAGGTTAAAGGATCTTAACATGTATAGCTTGGAGGAAAGACGAGACAGGGGGGATATGATAGAAACATTTAAATATATAAAGGGAATCAACACAGTAAAGGAGGAGACTATATTTAAAAGAAGAAAAACTACCACAACAAGAGGACATAGTCTTAAATTAGGGACAAAGGTTTAAAAATAATATCAGGAAGTATTACTTTACTGAGAGGGTAGTGGATGCATGGAATAGCCTTCCAGCTGAAGTGGTAGAGGTTAACACAGTAAAGGAGTTTAAGCATGCGTGGGATAGGCATAAGGCTATCCTAACTATAAGATAAGGCTAGGGACTAATGAAAGTATTTAGAAAATTGGGCAGACTAGATGGGCTGAATGGTTCTTATCTGCTGTCACATTCTATGTTTCTATGTTTCTGTATCCTGCACAGTAGGTATCTCATTTAGAGCTCTGAGGAGTAATGTAGTGATTATAATATGAACCTAATGTAGGGTTTTTTTTCCCATCTGGAAATGCATGTTATTAAGGGCCAAACTTTGAACCAATTGACCTTAATCTTGTTAGCATTTTTGTCCTGTCATTTCTATTGTGTCTTATCCTTTTCAATATGACTGTGGTGAAACATGCTTCAACTATATTAAAAAAATCCAGTATGTTGCCAAATCCTGTAGATTCCATCTTAAAAACATAGCCCACATCCGCCCCTTTCTTACGCAAGATGCTACTAAAGAGCTCTAGTAATTTCCTGCATGGATTATTGTAACTCTCTCCTAATAGGTCTTCCCAATAGCCGTATTGCCCCGCTACAGTCTGTAATGAATGCTGCCGCCAGACTGATTTTCCTGTCATCGGTCCCCTCACCCCTCTGTCTGTCCTTATATTGGCTTCCTGTATCCTATAGGAGTCAATTCAAAGTGCTAACCCATACCTATAAAGCACTGACCAATTCTAGACCCTCTTATATCTCTTCACAGACCCATAGGAATGCCCCTTCTCGGTCTCTCCGCTCCGCTTGCAGGACTTCCCACGGGTGGCTCCCTTCATATGGAATAGCCTGCCTACCGCCATCAGACTCTCCCCTAGTCTTCATTCGTTTAAGAAGTGCCTTAAAACCCATCTCTTTAGGAAAGCTTATGGCCTCCCAGAGTAACCTCTACCTCACATACCTGTCTCTTGCTCTCTCCTAATGGGCAGCACTCTACTCTCTCCCCCAGCTCTGCTTCACTCCCACCTTATCTGATTGCTATTTCCTGTCCTACTGTGTTTTATACCCCACCTCCTATAGACTGTAAGTTGGTTTGAGCAGGGTCCATTTCAACCTATCGTTCCTGTAAGTTTTCTTGTAATTGTCCTATTTATAGTTAAATCTCCCCTTTCATAATATTGTAAAGCTCTATGGAATCTGTTGGCGCTATATAAATGGCAATAATAATGATAATTCTCCACCATTCCCAGTTTAGTCAGTAAACAGAGTGTGCAGTGTTTAGTGTTGTTGAGGAAATACAGATTGAGAAAAAAATAGATTATATATTTCTAGAATGTGAGACAGATTTCAATATGTAAAGGGTGTAAAGGTATTAAGTGACTTATCAATCCTACCATGGCATAGAGAGGAACAGAGTAAGTAAAGAGATTTACACGTTTATTTAAATTTAGTTTGATGATGTTTTTACACAAATATGTAGTGATGAGTCTAGCATTTTAGAAAATTAACCTCAAAGATGATAGATAGACTAGTTGCAACTATTATTGAGCAATGGTTACTATATCCCAACAGTCGAGTTGGCTGTTTTTATCTGATATGGCTTTCACTGCTATGCATGTGAAAAATAGGAGTTTATTTGGTATTGCTATAGTTAAAACATTGTAATAAATCAAGGTTTTTAATAAAAAGGGAACTGTCTCGTACCAGGATTCTTTAACATTATATCTACTTATCCTTTACATATTACAAATATGTTCTTGTATGATCTGAAAAAAATAATAATTTGGAAATCTACATTGCTGTATTTATTTCAGTTCTGGAATTCAGCCCATTTATTGTAAATAATAAAAAAAATAAAAAATAAAAATAAACAGTCACAACTATCACGAAGCAATGGTTGTGCATAGAGAGAGAAAGAAAACCAAAAACAATGTTTCTCCTCATCCAAGGCAATGTGTGCCCTGATTGTGCCTGGACTGAACTTAACTGTGCTAATTGCTAAATATTTCAAATAAATATAAAAAAGAATGTAGCACGAAGAACACGTTAACACAATCAATACGTGATTTTCACAGTTATATTCAGTGGTGTAATTTCTAACACAATGATAATCCCTATTTATAGAGTCTCTGTCACCTCAATCTCGCCTTTTTTCCTATTGTTTCCTCTTCTCTTCCTGTTTCAGAACCTGTTCTTCTTTTCTTAATAATGATCTATTTCCCTTCAAATCTTAAAACAAAGTAGGGACTACTGACAAATCTTGGATCAAAGTAAGGTGATAGTGCACAAATGGATAAAATGTCTCTCAGCAGTAAATAGGCAGAATGTAACCCATTAATAAAAATCTGAAAACATCATAGCATAGACTGTATAGGAATTTGTCAGTATTCAAGGTATATGAAATACTCACAAATCTAAGAGCCCTTAAGGTAGGCTCTGAGCTCAGCAGGTTTCTCAACGCTCTCAGAATGGTGTGATGTCTAGAGCTTCAAATGCCAGATCCCAGCAGTGGTACTCTTCCACTTTGAAGATCAAGAACCAATGAGGTGAGTATAAATACAGTTTATTTAAACATATATAAAAAAGCACAAAAAAACTGAGGTGGAGTAAACAGGCACAACGCGTTTTGACCACAGCAGTGGTCTTCCTCAGGTGCAAATACCTTGACACATAAAAATCCCCATATCTATATACCTTTTAATGTCCTTCATATCGTCTAGGTGTGTAGTTTACTCTTCTGTCCATACATGGTCCGTTCTTCGTGAACATCTGCCACTCGCAATATGGCGGTAATATCCGGTTTTCATGTCCACTGGATATTACCGCCATATTGAGAGCTTTGTTGTGTTTTTATGTACGTTTCAAGAAAGTGTATACAGAAATTAGACCTACGTAAATGTATCCAGAATTTACGTATGTATTAGTGTTTTTAGTAATACAACACTTGGGTGAATATTTGCTGCGCTGGTTGTCTTATTGTGGCGCCACTAATCCTTAAATACATTTTTAGTATTTGACAAATCTTGACAAATGACAAGGCAAAACAAGTGGAGCTTAATAAAAAAAAAAAGTAACCCAAAGAGCACCAGATTAAGTTTGCATATAAAACAAATTATTCATCCAGTGATTCAATAAAAATAGTTTTAAAAAAAGTGCAAACAGCAGTGTAGGCATGTAAACATTAAGTCAACATAAAGGGTTAGTATGCCTACAATATTATGGGTTTGTGGGATTTCTAACTAAGCACTTATCTCTGTACTTGCACTTTTCTTGTACTATATTTATTGAATCACTGGATGAATATATCTTTTTAAAGGCAAACTTAATCTGGTGTGGTTTTTTTTTTTTTTTTACTGTGTGCCTGCATCTGGTGGGGGAACAGATTCTTCCCACGAAGGACCCAACAACTTTTTTTTTTTACCACACTTTCACCCATATAGAGGTTGAGCGCTCATTACATATTTGTATATGCAAAGGTAGTGGAGCTTGCCTTATGCCTACGATTGTCACGAATACATCCAATAAAATAAATCCTGTGTTTTAAAGAGAAATAGATCGGAAATGAAGAAAAGAAGAACGGATTCTGAAAGAGGAAGAGAAAACTAAACAATAGGAGAAAGTTTTAGTTGCAGTACCACTTTAAGCAAAATACATTTTAAAATGGCTAATTTTTTTCTCTGTAAAACATCTTTTTTAAGTTTATCAAATAATGAACTTTTTGCAAATATAAATAAAAAAAAAATACTTACGAAGAAGCGACATGGTACACTTTGTGTTTGTACAGTTGTGCTTTAGTCTGGCATTAAAACCCATGTGAATAGCAATTTTAATCTGTGCTAAACCCAACTAATGTTAGTGCATTTAAATGGATTTCCAACAAGTCATTATCATGCAAATGTTCCCTCAATATCTATTTCTTGGTTATCTCATAGTAATTTCTGCAGGCTAGGTGTTTATTGCAGAATATAAAATTGATATTAGACCTCTAGTCAATGAATTATAGTACAAATAAATATTGTTAAATTATGATCATAGTATTGACACAGACCTTATTAATGAAGTTAATTATTTCTGTAATGGCTTTTCTGCTCTTCCTGAGAGCTGCATTTGTTTTTTTAAGGGTCCAATATAATAGATATACATTTTTAATGAAATTAAATGGGAGAGGCTCCGTGATTCTCCTTTACATTGGCAGTTGTAATAATATAGTGACATATTTTCTTGAATTAAAATATAGAGCAAATCCAGTGGCTGGTAAAATATCTATCTGTATGCTTTAGATCTGAAGCTTTGTTGAGTGTTGCCTACTTGATGTTACTTTGGTACGTGATCTCCTTAATACCATTTATACATGTGCGTAAAAACCAACATAATTCATAGGCATGTGCATGGGAAAATGTTTCGGTTCGGTTCGGCATTCCAAAATTCGTGACTTCGGCAATTCGGCACTTCAGAACTTCGGCACTTCGGAACTTCGGTAACTTCGGCAATTCGGCACTTCGACACTTCAGCAACTTCGGCAATTCTGCACTTTGACACTTCAGAACTTCAGCAACTTCGGCACTTCGACACTTCAGAACTTCGGCACTTCGGAACTTCGCCACTTCGGAATTTCGGTAACTTCGGCACTTTGGCACTTCGACACTTCAGAACTTCGGCACCTCAACACTTCGGAACTTCGGCAACTTCGGAATTTCGGAAGTTGTCTTGCAGCCACTTGGTAGATAACTCCCTAATTCCCACAGTATTAGGGAGTTATCTACCAAAAGGCTGAAAGACCTAAATTGCTCTTTCAGCCACATTTACTAATACTAAGTAAAAATGACTTAGTATTAGTAAATTTTGCCCCTACTCGCTATACCGTGAGTAGGGGCATGTCTATTAAACAGTGAGCAGCCGGCAGGTGGGGGCCCTAAAGTAAAATAAAGGGGGGACCTATTGTCCTAAATACTAATTAGGGGGGGTACCTAATGTCCTTCCCCCTGGCCCCCACCCCTGAGCAGTGGGTGGGGACTCTAAATACTAATTGGGGGGGACCTAATGTCCTCCCCTCGGGCCCACACCCCTGAGCGGTGGGTGGGGCCCTAAATACTAATTGGGAGGGACCTAATGTCCTCATTCCTGGGCCCCACCCCTGAGCGTCGGGTGGGGGCCCTAAATGAAAAAATAACCCCCCCTCCAGCAGGTGACTAGGGGTCCCCAAACCCCTAGTCACCCCCTTACCCCAAAAAATTAACCCCTACCTACCCCCCTCACCCTAAAAATAATGAGGGGGGACCATTTAGCTAAGTACCTGTAAAAAAATAAAAATAAACTTATCATTTGATGTTTTCTTTCTTCTAAAATCTTATTTTTTTCAGCCCCAAAAAAGGCCAAATAAAAAGCCATAATAACCAACGCAATAAAAAAAAAAAAAAAAACGAGCACAAAAAAAAAAATCAATCTTCACCCGGTGAGGGCTCCGCGCAGACTGAGCTCTGCAGGGCGGGGGAAGGATTATAAAGCCTTGCCCCGCCCTGCAATTAGGCTCACAGCACTCTGATTGGTGTGTTTAAGCCATCCAATCAGAGTGCTCTGACAGGTAAATGAAGAGACTGACAGGTAAGTCTCTACATTTACCTGTCACAGCACTCTGATTGGTTGGTTTGAAATCCACCAATCAGAGTGCTCTGTGTCAATTTACACAGCATGGGAAAGTTCTTTGGAATTTCCCCACACTGTGTAATTTGATTCATAACACTCTGATTGGTGGATTAAGTAACCAATCATAGTGTTATGAGTCAAATTACACATTGTGTATATTTTTACAGTGAGCAGCCACAGGCAGTATAGCAATTAGGGGCATAATTTACTAATACTAAGTAATCTTTTAGTAGATAGCTCCCTAATACCGTGGGAATTAGGGAGTTTTCTACTTATTCATTCCTGTCATTACATTGACTGGCCAAGTAACTTACATTTTATATGAATGTATGTTACTTGATTGTGTTGTGTTGCAAATGCTTACAGCTGAATCCTGGCTATGTTTGTATACTTTTTATTTAAAATTGTAACATTCTTCTTCTTACACTGGATAAGTATATCAGTACTTAGGCAAAACTGTGCTTTGGCAATTCGTCACTTCGGAACTTCAGAACTTCGTCACTTCGACACTTCGGAAATTCTGTAATTTCGGAACTTCGGGACCTCGGTAATTCGCCATTTTGGCTATTCGGACATTCGGAAGCACCCAGCTCTTCTTGGGAAGTAGTAGAAGGGACTAGTGGACCCCAGCACTCTGATTGGTTGGTTTGAAATCCACCAATCAGAGTGCTCTGTGTCAATTTACACAGCATGGGAAAGGAAGCACCTGAATGTCCGAATTGCCCGAAAATAGTCCGAATACATATTCGGCCCGACACGAATTGCACATGTCTAATAATTCAGATTTTTTTCAATATGCACAAAATTGTGCAAAACTAAGTACAATTGTGCAAAACTAAGGGAAAAATCTCTACATTCGATGCAATAATGTCAATCTCAATCTGTCACGGCTCTCTGCTCTTCTGTCGGAGTTTCTAACTTACCTTGGTCGTGGCGGGCAGCTGCCTGGTCACCCTCCATTCTGGTCCCCAGTGGGTGCGTGACGTTCTTAGAAACGCTGGCTGCTGTGGTTCAGGATTTTATAATAAACTTACCTTCGCCCACATTAAAGATGCCGCCAATGTGCGTGCGACGTCACGTCATAGATGTGCACGCACTTTTTGGGGTCAGAGGTCCGAGACAGCCAATTACAGCCTAAAGAGGGTTATTTAAACCCTAAATTACCTTTTTGCCAGTGTCCTGTCGTATTTTCCACTAGCTGGTTATCCAAGAGTGTGTTCCTGATTGTGTTTATTCTGGTATTTGACTTTGGCTTTGTTTTGACTTCCTTGATTTCTGGTATTCTTGACTTCTGACTTTCCTCATCGTTGCATCTCATTCTGTGCCCCTGACCTCGGCAAGTATTTTGACTATTCTCTGGTACATTATTTCCGGCCATTCTAAGGTCCGGTTAGACGTTATCCTTAGTCTTTAGGTGTGATACAATTCTGCGTGCTGGATCAACTATAATCCTGACACAACCATCTCCCACTGGAGTCTGTCACTACTATTGATAACAAAAAAGGTAGCAGTATATGAATATGTTGTTATAAAACACAGTTTGAATAAAGGTATCAAACTGACATTAGCAATATAATTTTCATAATATTACTTTCTAAGTAATGTATCATAAATCTATCTAATTCTGGCATTTTGTGGACATATGCTAATGCAAGTAGACCTTTCTTGAGAATTTTGCAACCAAACTTCAGAAAATTGCATAAACATTGGGACTGCAACAGCTACACATTATGTGTATCCTCTATATTTTTAAGAGTCATTTCCTTGGCATCAATGTCTTGTCAGTTTCTTGACATTAATTGATCTTATTGGTACTCATTAGATTGTTATCCTTGGTCATATGTTGTGTTCCAGGTGTTGAAGTTGAAGAAAGTAAAAATATAATATAGAAAAAAAGCGAGTGACATCACAATCAATCTGCAAAACAAGAAGGCAAAAATTATTTTTTACGAGAAGAAAATTAAAAAGAAACACAATTGTCCTTAGTCATTAGATGCTTTATTACCTAACATTGTTGGATCAGTTAGAGCTTTATGATAATTTATTTTCTATAATGAGTCTGACCAAGAAAACCACTACATATAGCAATTATTGTTAATTGAATTGGATTTTTCATACGTGACAAAAACATTAAAAAAACAAAAAGCACGAACAGAGCTCTAATATGCAGTCAATGTATGTTCTGTTATATTAAAGGAACACTCTAAGCACAACAGTCTGTTTAGTTTGCTATAGTTGTTATGGTGCCAGGAGTGCCCTGATGTCCTCAGTGTAAGGAGTCAAACTGTCTAAACCTGCTTAGGAGCTTCCAGCTCTCCTTGGGAAGTAGTAGAAGGGACTAGTGGACCCCAGGTAAAAGGTCATACAGATCAAAATGGGTTTGAAGAATGCAAAGAATGTAGTGATTTTCTGCTCAAACAAAACCCTTTAGGAGCACTCTATGCACAGCAATTCTAAAAGGGGACTGGCCAGCATGGCTATTGGTCAGCTTAGCATCCACAATTACACTTCCTCTTTCCAGCACGGCTCAGTGCACCTTGATGCATCACTGGCACCCATTTCCATCGCTGCCCTGTTCTACTTTCATACCTCTGAATGTAAGGAAGTATATTCCTCTGTAATATCTTTCTGGATTTTTAAAATCACAAGTTATTTCCCATGAAAAATGTTGGTGCACGTGATGGCGTGCAATTTGTGTAGAAAGTGTTACTCAAAAGAATACATACAATATAAAAACTGTGCTGGTTCTTAGTACACGGATCCAGGGTCATATTTTCCATTAGACAGAGTAGATACCTGCCTACAGACACATGTCCACGTATATGGTGCCTTTTTGCAGCTTGCATGGGTTGGTGGGAGAAGCACAGGGGCATTGGCCAGCGTCCTCTGTAACCCAGTCAGCCACCTGTGCTTCATAGCAGAACTGCAGGAACAATTATACAGGGTGTAAAGCTCAGTTATGTCTCAGCTCCTCCGGTGTCTGTGTGTGAGGCTGTAGAGGAAGTGGAATGCATAATTTCCCATCTGCCCTCTCAAACAGGAAGTGCCTTGCAGGAACAGCAAGGACAGCACTGAGTGATGCACACTGCATAACATCTACTGCAGCTCAGATATCAATCAGAATAGAAAGGTGACTTGACTACAGAAGACATAGGAGGGTGAATACTTTGCAAATAACCCGTTAAACTCCATATGCCATAAACACCGTTTTCCCTAACCCTAAATTTAACCGCCACCCACAAAACTTAAACAAACCCTTTCTTTATTCCCAAATTTAAGCACTCAAAGCCTTAAACCCAGGTTTAACACTTCTCAATTGTCAAATATATATATATAATGAGAAAGAAAGAAAGATCTTAAATCCAATCTTACATTGTAACATTTTAGAATGCTTTTATAAAAATAAATAAAATCTAGTTATTGGAGGTGGCTGGGAGTTTAGTTTTAAAGCTCCCAGCCACCTCCATTTTCTTTATATATATTTTCTTCTCAAGAAACTAATTCAAAAATATTTACTACACTATTTATAATGCTAAAAAAAAAAAAAAATACAAACTATCTGTCTACACAGATTTTGTTTTAACCCAACTCATTACATGATTTGGAAATTGGTACGACAAAGCAAACACAAATTTGTTTTGTATATAAGGGAATTATAAATTGGATTTCTGTGTATATCACATTCAATTTCTCTTTCCAAACTTGCGTGCTACTAAAACTATCTTGTTTAATAATCACAATTACTAAAACGATGTCTATCTCATTCATTATGAAGCTATTTCTGCAAGTCGATGCTGCAGTGCAAAGCTAGGTACATTTATTACAGTGGCTTAACAAGCCCAGAGTCCTTAACACTTTGGTTGCCATATATAGCATTGGTGTGCAGAACACAGACCTAACAAATAGAAATACTAAAAAAAATATAAGAGTAATTAGATGAGCTTTTGTCTGGTCACAGATTACTAATAATGTTGAAACCTTATTCAGAATTTTTTCACCAGATGTGGAATTTCTACGTTATATTTTCATTTCATGAATACGCTGAATTAAAATGGCAACAATGTAGCTCCCACCAATCTCAGTCCCAGGTTCTACCTAGTGTTAGAATCTCTGAACCGCATTATTCTCTGTTCATTACATGGAATACTTGCACGGTTGATATCACCATATTTTCATAATGTGATTCTAAGCAACAAAAAACAACAAAAACAATTAGCATATCATGTAAAAAATAACAAGAACAAGAACAAGAACATATATGAAGGGACATGAGGCAGATGAGAAGGTGTACAAATACCAAAGACTGAAATAGGATCTAGAAAATATGTGATGGCAGTAGTACACTTCAAGTAATAGGAGCACTTGGGACTGTGACCCCCAAGTTGGGGAAGTGGCTTCAACAGATTCCAGGTGGGACATCTGAGATCGCTGTCAAGAAGAGTGCAGTGTGTAGGAACAGCTAAGATACCGTGCAGAACCCTCAGACTCCCAGGCCTCTGATAGAGGATCTGTGAATAAGCAACGCACAAAAATACCACCAGATTGGTGAGAAATTTACATTTGTATATATAGATTGATCTGCCACAACATTAAAACCACTGAAAGGTGATGTGAATAACTTTGATTAAATCATTGCAGTGGCACCTGCAGTGCAGTGGGATATATTAGGCAGAATGGCAACAGTCAGTTCTTGAATTTTACGTGTTAGGACCGGGAAATTTGGGCAAGAAAAAAGATCTGAGTGCATTGACAAGGGATAAATAGTGATGGCTAGATGACTGGGTCAGAGAATCTCCAAAACAAATTCCCAGTATGCAGTGGTTAGTACCTTCTAAAAGTGGTGCAAGTAAGCACAACTGGTGAACCAGTGTCAGGGACATGGGCACCCAAGGCTCAATGATGCACTTTGGGAGCGAAGGCTAGCCCATCTGGTCCAATTACACAGAAGAGATGCTGTAGCTCAAATCCTGAAAAACTTAATGCTGGCCATGATAGAACGGTGTCAGTAGCACACAGTGCTCAGTACAGTTTGCTGACTGGTCAGAGTGTCCATGATAACCCCTGGCCATCACCAAATTGTTCAGGATTGGTTTGAAGAACACTGTTTAAGATGTTGCTTTGGCCTCTTAATTCCCCAGATCTCCCTACGATTGAGCATCTGTGGGATGTGCTGGAAAAACAAATCTGATCCAAGGAACAACCTGCAGGGCTTAAAAGATCTGCTGCTACTGTATGGTGCTATATACCACAAGGACTGGATTAACATAGGGGCTGATTTAGCTGCAGATGCCCATGGAATAGACCCTATAATTTAATATATATATATATATATATATATATATATATTTATTTATTTATTACTTTCTGGGGGTTTTTTTTACACACTACTCTTCACATACTCTTGCTTAAGTATTGAATCTCAAGTGGGATGTAGGGGAACAAAACGTGTGTGGACTGGCTGAAAATGAAATTAGTTTAGGTAATGCTGACTTTGGTCTCTCTAACACTGTGGCATGTCCCTTTCTTCTACACTCATTACATACACCTTTTCTGTGTCCCAGATTATATATCAGGAGGTTCTGCCTGCTAATAAGAAGGTAAGTAGACAAGGGGACATACAAGTGTTAAAGGACAGTACTTAGAAAGTGTGAAGCGAGCACATCATACGACAGGAAACATTCAGAGGAGTCCATGCCTCAATGTATAAGATCTGTTTTGGCAGCGGGATGGTGACCTACATGATTTAAGGCAGGTGGTTTTAATGTTATAGATTAGCTGTTCTGTGTATAAATATGTATGTGTACTGTACTTGAAAACGAGAGAAATCTCAATGTATCCTTTTAGGTAAAATATTTTATAAATTAATAAATATGTATATTTATTTATTTACATATCAAAGTATTGCAGTATGCCAAGGTTCCTTTTTTATTGGACTAACATAATATTTGTTATGTTAATCCAATAAAAAAAAAAATATTATTGCATACTGCAATACTCTGGTATTTTTGCATCTTGTCTTCTGGACAAATATGGCTAATCATATATATATCGTAACAGAATGTAGTAGTCTCAGTTAAAACATAACGTTTATTTCCTCGTGGTTAAAATGTGCACATATACAGTTCAACGTTTCAGTCCCAGCGTGGGACTTTCCTCAGGACAGCATTAAGCAGGGAGGAAAAGTTATTAAGAGTTCAATTGATATGCTTTTCTGAAGAAGTGAGTTTTTAATGATCTTTTGAAGGAACTCAAGACTGGATGAGAGTCTAACGGAACAGGGAAAGGTGGTCCATAGGAACAGCACAGCCCTGGCGAAGTCTTGAAGGTTTGCGTCAGAGGTGCAAGTATGAACTGAGGATAGCCGCATATCTTTGGCAGAGCGTAGAGGCTTGTGTATCACTTGTGTATCAGTGAGGATAGGTAGGTAGGAGCAGCGCTATGTAGAGATTTGTAAGCAAGCACCAGAATTTTTATATGAACTCTAAATCTTACGGGAAGTCAGTGTAGAGACTGACAGAGGGGAGCATGGAAGGTGCTGGGGAACAGAAAGATGAGCCTCGCCACCATATTCATTATAGATGGTGATGGGGCAAGCTGAGAATGCATAAGACCACTGAGAAGAGAGTTGCAGTAGTCAAAGCGAGAGATGATAGTTGCATAGACCAACACCTTAGCTGCATCTAGCTATGTTTTTGAGATGGAAGTAGTAGGATTTGGTGAGTGACTGGATATGAGGGGTGAAGGAAAGGTTGGAGTCAAAGAAAACACCTAGGCAGCAAAACTGCGAGGTAGAGCTGATTGTACTGCCATTGACTTGCAGGGAGACAGATATGGAAGTAGCAACACTTGAGGGAGGAAAGAAATTGAGCAGCCATCTAGTAAGAAATAGCAGAAAGGCAGTCAGAGACATGATTCAAGAGGGACGGTGAGAGACCAGGAGAGGACATATAGATTTGCATGTCAAAAAGACCCTTATTCAAGAAGATCAAAGAGTCATGGGAGTCATATTTCAAAATAACTGGAATAGGTTCTATAAGAGAATCGTCACTTTAGAAGACAGTGGAGGAAGAAATACAGAAATAAACACTTTATGTGATTTGCATATTATCTGTGACAAACACCCAGAGAAACAAAAGCTGATGTACAGCTGATCATCATCCCACACATTCGTATGATATGCAATATACTAATGCTGGCAAGGTGACAGAAATCATGAATGTTTTCATATTAAGCAAATCCAAGGTAGTATTAAACATAAAAAAAAACACAATTGGAGATTATCATGATCACTAAGGTGACAATAATTCTGTTTCTTGAGAAACAGGACATATTGAAAAATAACCGAGGGATTTATATTTGTATATTATTTTACTGACAAAAGTAAGAATAACAGAAATAAATGGGCATTATAACTGATCTTTGAAAGATCTGTATATAAGAATTATTAAGCATTTTTATAGTTATCTGATTGTTTCCCTAAGGTGACTGGCGATATATGATAGCAATGAAAATGTATTATTTTCAAACAAAGCTTTTTATGTGAAATCACGTTAAACATTAATGTGACATTTTAACAAGTTGGGTGAAACTAAGCTGTTACCTATCTTTAATAGTCTTCCTACATATCCCTTGGGGACATTCATTATCACCTTGAACTCACGGACAAAAATAATAAAAAAAAATAGTCGAATCTTGTTATATGGAAATTTGTAGATAAGTTCTGGCTGGGCAACTTGTAAAACTCCCATCATTCTTGTGTTGAAATATTATATTAAACAATTGTAAATGTTTATTATTGTGCTTTTAAATATTTTATTATTATTATTTACTGGTAAAGACAAACTTAAATAATATTATGAAATCTTAGAGGAAACATTTCTTTCTCTACATGTCTTAGAAATTATTCTGGTCTTCCGTAGCATAAGCGTTCACGTCTCGAATGTATTGTGTTTTTACCAATTTCTTTGCAACAAACTAGACTTGTGTATTTGGTGGCATTCGATTTGCGATTCATGCAAATTTCTGTTTAAAATTCCAAACTCTGCATCGATATATGGAAGAATCTTGAAAAAAAACTAAATGGACAAAACAGTTTCATCATTTTTGTGACTGAGAATTCTGTACATGCTGCCAAAAAATAGGATGATTAGGAGACAGCTCTTAAAATGTTGATTTAATTCACAGATCGAGTGAAAAGTAAGAAGAGAAGAACGAAAGGAAGAGTAGCCAAAAATCTATATTGATATACTTATTAAAAATATAATATATAAATATAGATAATTTTTTACTGCTTTTTTTTTCTAAATAATTAGTAAATACACATGATTGTAATAATACAAGGATGAAATCTAAATACTTTTCATAAATCAAATGCGGGGTAAAGCATAAAGTAAAAGACAGTTTAGAACATTAGATAGTTTTCTAGTGCTGAAAAAATTTGCATTTTCTTCCTCACTTAAGAAAAGTCGAACATGCCACTGATAACAGACCTAGCTATTTAAAATATAGTGTATATAAAATAAAATATTGTATTGATGATCTTGACACATTGTGGCCAATTGGTATGAATAAAAATATGGATTGATACGATTCATATAATTATGTATGTTTGGTCTAAATTTGTTATACATCGAGGATAAAGAAGATAATCTACGGTATAAATAATATTAGCAAATTTAGTGTATGTGTACTGGCACTTTTCTATATAGATATTTATTGTGGTAATCCAGTCTAAGATATACAAACAGATTAAATTATAAAGGTGAACAGTTTTACATCATTAGAAATCAACTAGAAAAAGTGCAGCACCGGGCTACAAAATTGATAAAAGGAATGGAGCATTTTAGCTATGAAGAAAGGTTAACAAATATAAATCTCTTTAGTTTGGAAAAGCAGGGCCTCAGAGGGGATATGATAACATTATACAAATATAGTTGGGGCCAACACAAACCATTGTCTGGAAATATGTTCATAAGCAGGTCTAAACTTAGAACACAAGATTAAGCATTTAGACTGGACAAAAAGAGATTTAGTCTAAGGCACAGGAAATGAGATTTTACAGTAAGAACAATAAGGATGTGGAATTCTCTGCCTGAAGGGGTGGTTTTAACAGAGCCTATACAGATGTTTAAACAGCAACTGGATAATATCAGCAAAATCATAATATACAATTAATAATATAATATAAATATATATTATAAATAATTTTTCATTAGTGGGGTAATGGCTTCTTGCTCAAAGGAGATATTTGACTGCCATTCTGGGATCAAGAAGGAATTTTTTACAAAATGTTTGAAAAAATGCAATACAGTTTAGACTGAGTTTTTGGCCTTCTTTTTGATAAAAACAAATGTGAGAGAAGGCATGATTGCTTGTATCTGTGTTAATTAAAATAATGTCTGCAGCTATAAGCTGATCCCCTCCCTGAGACAACACAGGAGGAAGCTAACGAACCATCTCTGCTAGCCGTAGTTATTTTTTTTTATATAATTCTTTATTTTTGAAAGTGCATTGTTAGTTACATATGTCAAAATTCCCAGATGACAGTACAGTCGTAAGCAATTGATAACATTTTGGTGTCAGGTACGAGATGCGTTGCACTTTTTAAAAAATTTTTTATAAGAGATTCAAGAGTGAACAAAATAATAGCAAAATAAACATGAACATGCAATAACTATGCACTTGCTTTACTTAAGGAAATTTAAACTGAGGATGAGTGTCGATTAGCAGGCTTTCTGCTTAAAAATCTAGCATATTATATGCAAATACTCTTGTAGGAGCCTAAGCATGTTCTAAATTGAGTAGTTTACGAGTAACCAATAGATTAGGTAAGAGAGTAGGTAGTATGCCACTGTGGATTTGTCATGGAATCTAGGGAGGCAGGGGTTAATGATTCAAGAGGGACGGCGAGAGACCAGGAGAGGACATATAGATTTGCATGTCAAAAAGACCCTTATTCAGAAGATCAAAGAGTCATGGGAGTCATATTTCAAAATAACTGGAGTAGGTTCTACAAGAGAATCGTCACTTTAGAAGACAGTGGAGGAAGAAATACAGAAATAAACACTTTATGTGATTTGCATATTATCTGTGACAAACACCCAGTTCTAAATTGAGTAGTTTACGAGTAACCAATAGATTAGGTAAGAGAGTAGGTAGTATGCCACTGGGGATTTGTCATGGAACCTAGGGAGGCAGGCATAATATCTGTGACAATCTTATATAGATTAGCTGGTCTGGGTCACCCCTCTGCCCCCTCCCTCCACCTGCTTGGCTGAGCAAGATAGGGGAAATCATCTGAGTCCAGTGGTAAACCCAGCTATCTCCGCTCTACCTATCTCTGGTTGCAGCACAGGCTCATATCTGGCATTCTCTGAACTTGCGCTAGCTGGAGTCGGCTTCAAAGTCCGCGGGTGTGTCCACCCAGGTAGCAGGCGGCGCTGTGATATTTCATCTGCTCCTGGCTCTTGGCTTGGGTGAGTGGTTGCCGGAGCGTCTGTGCTGGGATGCGTGTGGGTGTTACCGAAAGTCCCCATTCAGCTGTAGGTCTTTCTTTACCGTGGAGCCCGTGAGTGAAGGGTAGGGGTTCTTCCACCGCCTCCGTAGGAATTCTGCTTACAGGCTTCTCGTTGAGGCTTAGGTGGCGGCCATTTTAGCTCCAGAGTGCGGGAGGCTGGGTGTAGATTGAATTGTAGTGTTCCCCTCCCTGCTGTCGTGGGCCTTCCAGTGCCGTAGTTATTTTTATGTTGTGCGTTCACAGTGTTTGCACGCATTAGACAAATACCCAACTACTCTAAAAGTATAATGTGAAGGGGCCATTACTGCACATTTTATCCAACAACAATTCTATTCACAAATCTATGAAGGGATTGCCAGGGCCAACCCAAAACATTATGCCATTCCCATCAAAATCCTACATCCGGAAGCCAATCCTACACAATACACCTCTTGTTCCTATTATGACTTAAAAAGGAAACTCCCAGCCTTGTACCCTGTTTATCTTCCCATATACAATTCATACCACTACCTCATTCTTCCAATTTATATCTTCTTGTGCATTTTCCTGCACCCACTAGAATTCATCCCTATATTCCTTCCCAGTGCATCTCCCCAGCAACATTCCTCTCCAATACATCTTCCCACATCTCTCCCAGCACATTTACCTCTGTCATATCCCTTCTTAGTACATTCTCCTCCCAGGCACCTAACTCCCCAGTACATCTTCCCACATTTGCCCATTTCCTCTTCAGAACATCTGATCAATAACATCTACTGCCAGGCACATCCTAAGTTTATCTTCCCACAACACTCCCAGAACATTTGCCCAACACACCTCCGCACACCCCAAAATGCATGTCCCAACTTTTTCTAGTACATCTCCAAACAAATTTTACCACCGTTCAGTACACCTCCACACATTCCCATTAAATCTACCTACATCCAACAGTAAATCTCACTCTCCTCCCATATATATCCAAGCTTCCAATAGTATAACTCACGCACCACCATATATATCTCCCCATGTTCCACAGAAGATCTTACCAGCCTCCATTATACATCCACACACACCCACGTATCTCCCATCATCGAACAATAAATTACCTCAAATCATGGTACACGTCTCCATACACAGTAGATTTCCCCACATGTTCTCAAAGCATGTTTTTCCTCAATAACCAACTCCAGTACATCTCATGCACACAACACACTCATGTGGACACACAAACACACAGCGACATGCACTTACACAAAGTCTCAAGTTCAGACTGATATAACCACATACAGACTCATACATATAGTCACACAGATGTACACACATTTATAGGCTAACACACATGCATAGACACACACTATTCTCCTGTAAGTTTTGATCAGAAACCATACAGGGATCCTGGTCAGAAGTGGTGGCCTTTAGGAGGCTATAGTTCCCCATAATCTTCAGGGGAGTCACTTTTGGAGAGCTTGATTCTGTATATATTTGTGAGTGCAACTTATCATTGCGTGATTATTACACTGTTAAACAATATTACACTATGTTATGTTTACTACTGGGTTTTTTCAGAATATCAACTGTATCCATATACATATATTAGGTTGGTTTGACCCTAACTAACAATATTATTGAAAAATAAAATTTTAAGGAGGGTGTCAGTAATTTTTCTTGCAGCTTTCTTTCTTTAAATTTTAGGCTAAAGCTATAATTTTCAGGCTAAGAACATTGAATATATTTCAATAATAATGTGTTTTTATTCAGTTTAGGGAGATATACAAAGCTCCAGAATGTTATAAAACTCGTCTGGCAATTATTAAAGTGATTTAAAGTGGTCATGATGCCTAGACTCTATACGTGCAACGTTTTGCTATAAAACGCTGTGCATTCAGATTTTAACCCCTCTGCTGCTGTAAATCCACCTCTGGCAGCCACACTGGGGCATCATTAGCCAGCTAGCCCTTGTAAATTCTGTGCATATGTTTTATGCACAGTGTTGCATTTATTGGATGATAGCAATCAACAACACTCTCAGCCAACGAATGGCAGCCGGGATCAGTGTCCGAATTCTGCAGCTCTGCAGAAGCCAGATGTTTGTCAGTGGCCATAGGAAACCTTGGCGCTTATCAGGGAACCTGGTTAGAGGAGAAATAGTTGAAAAATGGTGCCAGGCTACTCTAGGCATCATATCATCTATAGCGGACTGTAGAAAATCTATTCGGTTTGCGATGATCATTAAACTACTGACTACAATACATTTCTGCAAAAACTCCTTGACAAAACCATCTAAGCTCACTTTTTTTGTTTCAGTTAGTGTACACTCTCTTTATAAAAAAAAAAAAAGAAAAAGAAACAACTAAAATGTAATCACCCATATCCAAAGGATACAAGCAAATGGTGTGATAAGATTATTCTTTAAGCAAGAAGGACATTCCTTATCATTTTCATATTTTTTCAACATTTTCTATCCCCAAGCTATTTATTTGAAAGCTCTAGCTCTGTTTGTTATATTTACATATTTGTACATCAGACAGGATAAGTTTCAATTTCTGCTCAAAAGCAATATTAGGTTTTTAAAATATGTTTCATGTGTTTGATTTTTTTTAATCCTTACGTTTTCTTTTTTCGTTTCAGTATTTTTATTGCAATTTCTGTAGTTTTATAGTTTAATAAATAATGATTTAAATCATTGCTCGTAGAGGCAATAAGCCAAGTGCTATTTTCTGTTTTAGAGTTTGTTAAATAATGATTTATAATAGAGGTGAAATAATCAAATCTTTCACACATAAAACAGAACAAAACAAGAAAATGGAAATCCATTATTTTTCCATTTTGGACTATTATCCATACTAAAAGAATGTGATGTTTGATGTACAAAATACTACCTCATGCTTACAATTTTGGGAGTGTTTTATTGCTTAAACATTGCTTCCGCACTATCTTCCCTTTCACTTAATAAAATTGGCAAAACAGTCATATAGATTTTCTTGGTAAAGACTTTTCTATGCAAATATTTCATTTAAATGTTTCAAAAACATGCAAACCAACACCCATTTTCCTGTGATTGCAGAAACATACATTATGAACATACAACAATGTGTAGAGTGTAACGCCAAACCTGTTTTGTTGATTTGTAGAAATTTACATGTGTATGTTTCTCAAGATTCCTATATTAGAATAAAGGGATTCTATCGTGAAAGGAATACAAAGTTGTATTGCTTACACCATGCATGTCAAACTCAAAGGCTAGCAAGGGCCAATTAAACAAGGTTTAAGTTTATGTGGGCCACAAAAAAACAAAAACTTAAATTTTCATAGAAACATGGGTTTATTTTGAAAAGTAAAGTATAAAAAAAAAAACAGTGACCCCCTCTACTAAACCCCCTGACCCATGACTACTAATCCACAGCCCCCCCTCGTCTACTAAAACGCAGCCCCCCTCGTCTACTAAATCCCACTCCCCCCCTCGTCTACTAGATCCCAGTCCCCCCTCATTTACTAAATCCCAGTCCCCCCGTCTACTAAATCCTAGCCTTCCTTTGTCTACTAAATCACAGTCTCCCCCATCTACTAAATCTTAGTCCCCCCTTGTCTACTAAATCCCAGTCCCCACTCAGCACTCCCTTGCCGCCTGTCCGCCCCAAGCCTGCACGCCCGCTTACCCAGCAGCCGCTCTTGACCCCAGGTAAGAAATCCACACAACTCTCCCAAAGGTAAAAAGTTGTGGGCTGCGAGTTTGACATGCATGGCTTACACTATAGCTACCTTTATCTCTTCCCCCCCTCCCAGCATGTAAAGAGTCAAAAAACTTTTGTTTACTTATCCAATTCCAGCGCTGATCTCCCTTGGCTTTGGGTCGATACTCCACCTCCTCCGATGTAATCCGATTGGGGGGGCAGGCTAATGCACATGAGCGCCAAGTGCCGCGAGTGCATTGGGCCATCCGCACAGGAAAGCATTGCTTCAATGCTTTACTTTGGGGATTTAGCTGATGCTGGATGTCCTCATGCAGAGCATAAGAGAGATAACAAACGTCAGTTAGGAAACCAAAAGTTGCCTAGCAAGCAGAGGCAGGCTTAGTTCTGCAATGCATTTATTGCAGTTTTTCAGAAACTCCAATGATTTACATTGCAGGACTAAAGGGGATAGGGAGAGAGCACCCAGACCAATTCAATAAGCTGAAGTGGTCTGGGTGCCTATGGTATCCCTTTAAAGATTAGCATCTATTGTTTTAAAGTTTAAACATTTAAAGACAAGGATCATAGAGTTATTTACAGTCCAAAACATTTAAACTCCTCTGGCACAATCAAAGTATGTGGCATATTGTGTGTGTGAGGATTTTTTTTATCTTCATTTGTTAGAATGTCTCCCATATAAGGGTTAACTGCTCAGTAGTCCTTAATGAATTATGTCACACGGCTTTATTGTGTCTAAATTTATTGTTTCAGATTATTGTGATTAACTATCCATTTGCTCTGTGAACTCATTGTTCAATAATTGAGTTGTGCTGGTCAGTTAACCACGTTGCTTTCCAGCATTACTCCGTGTAAGCACCAAGTGACCTGATTCTATATTGTTGACGTCTGACCTCCACGCTGTCTGCTGACTATGCTCATGGATCAGCCTTGTAATTCTCCACATTACTAGCTTCCGACCTTGGCTCACCATTCTTGACTACTCTAATGGATCATCTCGAACTGCAATTGCATTATCGTTAACAGCTTCCTTTAGCTACATTTATGAATCCTTGGTCATCTTTGGAACTGTTATGTATTTGTTTTATTTGTACCAGGTACCTTCCGTTGATGGATGCTCCTAGTGCTTCCGGAGGACTCCAAGCACTCCGCCAGACACCATAACCACTGTAGACTCCCATGAACCGCCGCAGCTTGGTTGGGGTCTCGCCGTCTCCACCCACTCTGGACCCAAGATCAGCTTCCAGTAGGTCAACCTCTCCGAATTCCAGAGAGCAGGAACAGGAACAAGCTTTTAGCAGAGCTTAGTGGTTATACCCTGGGGAGTATAGTGATTATAGCAATCCCCAGAGTATAGTTCTCCAATCCCCCAAACTTCATGAAGGCACAAGATGATCTGACTCCATTGAGCATTTATTACTCCTTATATACAAGTTTTCAGGCCAGAGGCACACCCCCTGGACCTGGTGGTAGACTGTGACAAAAGGTACACAAACACAAATTAACATAATAACACTCCCACATACACAATAAAATCCCTCCTCTCCATCCTGGAGATAATTGGCTTAAGGCACTGCAGTAAACTCAATTATCTACAGGTACAGAAAATATCTACATTTTACTCTAACAGCACAAATACGTAAAAGAACATAAAAATACACAATTCTTATTATATTACACAGAACCCCCACATTTAACCTATCCCCAGATAGCTCGGATCTGAGCGCCCAATATAGATGAACAGTGCTCAGATCCCACGAACAAAGTAAATTTGCCATGAGGTTAAAGTTTTGGGGAAGCCTCTTTTGACCGACATAAAGGATTTCCTGCCCAAAACCGTTCCACAGAGTTTGGCTGTGCAGCCGGTCTATTTTCAGTGTTAAAGTCAGTTCACATAGAAAAAAATGACTAAGTCCCATTTGAATTCACGAACGGGCCCTGTTCGTGCAAATAGCACAGTGTAACATGGCGTTCGAATTGTCGAACGCACTTCGACTCTATCCGAAGCATTGAAAGTGGAGGAGAAGGTCAGGGTCAGCGGTGTTCGTGCAAATGTGTAGCCAATTTTAGTTCCATGGATTCGGGGGCACACACCGCTGACTGCGTTCGACTAAATTAAAATGGCTGCCGCCACGTGTTCATTTGTCGAATGGCGGCCACTTCGACTACCCGAAGTGCCATATAAAAAGTACCAATCCTTCCCCATAGTATTAGCAAAATCTCCCCGGGGCCATAGTCATGAGGAAGGAGGCTGGCAATCAGGCTCCCCCAACAGCCAGGGGCAAAGGGCAGCTTGTCACCTAGAAATCCAGTGACAAAAGGCATTTTGATACAACTGCTAAAACAAGAGTTCATCCAAGCATCATAACCACCTCAGCCTGCTGTAGATGTTATGATACCAGAAGTACCCTGACTCAGTTCCCAGGTAACGGGGCAAACCGTTTAACAATAGTTTGCCTTCTTACCTGGATCAATGCCATGCTCTGATGCTCCCTGGTGGTCTGGTGATGCATTTCCGGTTTCACCAGAGCCACAGCAGTCATCACATTAATTAATTGGGAGCATTAGGTGAACACTCTCAGTCAATGACTGACTCTCTGCACAATGGAAGTTGCACAGAATTGATATTAGCCAGGACAGATCTAGAGTTCGTGGCTTTCTAATGACACCCCAATGTCACTGATGGAGGTGGAGCTACACCTCCAGCAACAGAGAGGTCAAATCTATAAAGTGGTCATGTTGCTTGGAATAACTCTTTAAGTTTAATCTTCACCAAGGATTGTTATGAGCTCTAATATAGTCTCTAAACCGTCTTTACCAAATACTCTAAAGAAACGTATTTTCATTTAATATTCAAGTAATTGTGTCCTCCAATCATTACAAAATATACCATTACAACCAGGAATCATGACATCATCATCAACAACAAAGATTGCCCCCAAATTTTCCTGTAAGAATGGCATCATATAAACACAGCATTCACATTACATCCTCACACTGCATAAAACATTCACATTACATCCACACAACACATACAGCATTCACACCACATACACCACATTCACACAACAACATCATCAGCATTAAAAAAAAACAACCTAAACTGAGATAAAAAATTACTAACATTATATGCGAAAAGAGATTGTTGTGAAATTGTAGAAATAAGACAGGAGCGGTCTTTAAAAAAATGAGAAATATACACAAATGTCCAGGCACACCTGATGATCTCTTCTAGAGGCTGTCTTTATTTTGGAACAAAATGTGATGACAACATTTTGGCACTTGCATGAGCCTTCGTCAAGGCCTTAGAGAATTTGCCCTCCCTGTCCAGAGCACCCGGTGGAAGTAATCCTATTTACCGAGTGCACTGTTCACTTTATTTTTGGTACAGATGAGAAAAGAAAACAGGAGAGAAAAAAGCATTTATACTGGGAATTGTTGAGTTACACTCCAAAAACAGCATGAAAAATAAAAGAAGTATGCACTGCTTTCTACTCCAACAAATACATTGAGTCCAACATATAAAAATACTTATAACATGGCAATGATACAATAACAGACTGAGACACTACTAAAATACTAATACACCAGTTTAAATAGCCTCCATTGTTATAGTATCCAATCAGAAACATCACTGATGTGTTTTCTTAGTACAATTGTACGATAGGAAAAAAAATCAGTGAGCATCACAGAAGCAGGGATATGGATGGAAAACAGGATATACATGTTTCCTATGCATAAATGACACTGTTACCCCAGACATAAGTGCCTGACATTTCAGATCTGCCAGTTGGTTTAATAAATAGTAGGGAACAATACAGAAAATTAAAGTTATAGTATAACAGTTTTGACTATTAGATTCCATTTTTTCTAGCAACATAGTGTCTCTTTTTAAAGCATGTCCTGTTTCAAATTCCTGTTCTGACTACAGAAAGTAAGAAAACAATCTAAACATATTTATTCCCCATTCAGTGATTTTTTGTGACATTTCTTAAAATATTATCTATATATCTTCCCTAAATCACAAACATGCATGCAGTTTGTTAGCTCTTAGGTGGCATTTGAGAAGGGGCATGTGGGCATGTAACGTTAATATCTCAGAGTAATAAAATGCCAATATAAAGCGGAACACTGTGTTTTATCATAACAATACAAAAATAAAAATGTGAAGAGTGTCCCGATGTTTAATGAAAATTAAATTTTCAATGTTCTCTTTGGAGAACATCTGTAGAGCTATTTGATTGCTGAGACATGGCTTCCTTTTGCTGAATCTGCCACCTCGTGAAGCTTAGCAACTACATCTGATGAGAAAATATTTGACACATCTGTCTCTGTGACAAAATGCTTTACAAAAGGATTCTCTGATTACTGTAATAAAAATATGAAACACTATTTGTAAAAAGCTAAATTTGCATGTATGTATTTATTTTGTGGTAGGAGCATTGCCTTCACCTCTGTACCCTCCCACCAAGAATCTATTAGGATCAAAATAAAAGTCAGTTGCACTAATAATTTCAATCACAAACCGCAAGATCATCTAAAATATATATATCATTTTTTAACTTCACGTTCCAAGTGCTTTATGCAAAAAAAATGCTTGTATTAATATGGTTCTACACAAAGCACATGTAAAATTGTATAATCATAGCACAGAAACGAGGAAGCCATAGATGTTTGATCACTTGTATATTTATGGTTTTGTTTTATAGTCAAATCCAAGTAGTTGCAACCACATAAGGGCAACACAGAAATATTTTCTAAACAGAGGAACATAGTAATGGTTTTAAAATAAATCTGTAGCCTTTTCTTGAATAATAGGATTATATAATATAAAGATAATGTAATAAAGGCATGCAAAATATAAATAAACAAATTTGATATGTTTGTTTTTGCTGAAAATTTTAAAAATGTTGAGGTTTTTTTAAAGTTTTTTTTTTTGGCCAATCCTTTTATTTTTATTATGTTATTATTTATATAGCGCCAACAAATTCCGCAGTGCTTTACATTGCGTGGACGAACAGACATGTAGTTGTAACCAGACAAGTTGGACACACAGGAACAGAGGGGTTGAGGTCCCTGCTCAATGAGCTTACATACTAGAGGGAGTGGGGTAAAGTGACACAAAAGGTAAGGATAGTATTAGACTAATGACAGTTGCAAGAGAGGAATCCGTTGGGAGCTATTAACAGGTTTACCCCTTAAGGACCAAGCTTCTGGAATAAAAGGGAATCATGACATGTCACACATGTCATGTGTCCTTAAGGGGTTAATTGATATACTTTTATGAAAAAGTGGGTTTCTAATGATTTTTTGAAGGAGTGGAGACTGGGTGAGCATCTAACGGAGGAGGGAAGTGAGTTCCACAGGAACGGTGCAGCCTTCGAGAAGTCTTGAAGGCGAGCATCAGAGGTGTAAGTACAGACAGAAGAAAGACATAAGTCTTCTGCAGCTTTTGCTCATATTATTGTCAATGGGAGTGCTGCTTATATCCCATAAATCTCTATCCATTAGTGGTATATGAAATCTGTACTCTGGTATTCAACAAAGATTTAATTCATGAAAATCCATGAATAATACTCCTGTGTAAGATTTTATTACCTTACCGCTAATGTATGTATGTGGCTGCAATATTTGCTTGTGCAAAGAGAGCTGGTTTGGAGAAGGTGGTGGTTTCACTGACGTGCACCTGCTTTGCAGGCAAATGCCATACAAGTACTTCTACAAAAAAAGCATTGCATGACTATCACAGTGAAATAACTGAGTGAAGGGTCTGGGCGTATCAATGGAATGATGAATGTTTATTGCTTCTGTTATAAGCAACTGAGAAAATGGATATAGGGGACGTTTTTGAATCATAATGTATGTCAGGAGCATTGATTGCTATGGTGCTTAGAGTGTCTCTATAGCCTAGCACATCTACTGCAGGCTATGAGTTATATATTAAGTATATTTATTTTTAATAAATAAACTGATCCACTTGTTTTTTGTTTTGTTATATAAAATTGCATATTTAAATATTAAAGGTGTAATGTCAGACTGCTTGAAAAAGTAAGTGTATAACCTATCCCTTCTTTTAAAAAATATTAAATACTTAATGCGAAATAAAACAACCACCCAAGTAAAATCCAAGTAAAGTCTCCAATGGTAAGTAAAACGCTACTTACATTTGTCACTGTGTGCTTTGATATGCTAAGTAGGTGATACATTTTAATAGTAAAATAGTGTAAGATTTTGGGGTTTCTATGCCGTATGGAAAATGACTACACTATGCTTGCTGATTAGTCAATGGTATACAGTAAATGGAACTCAATTTTGTGTTATGGAGTCCACTTATTGAACCCCTGGATTTGAGGTTTTTATGATAAAATGTAGCATAATTAGAGGTGTTTTACATTCCGATTAATTCACCTTCTTGTGTTTTAATAATACATCTCTTTTCATTAAAGAGTCTGAAAATTGGGATTCTTCTAGAATGTTTATTGCTATTCCCTTTGGCACGCAGCTCAGATTCTCTATATAATTTTTTATTACATAGTTACATAGCTGAAAAGAGACTTGCGTCCATCAAGTTCAGCCTTCAAAAGAAGGCAAAAAACCCAGTTTGAAGCACAATTTTGCAACAAGCTAGGAAAAAAATTCCTTCTTGACCCCAGAATGGCAGTCAGATTTATCATTGGATCAAGCAGTTATTACCCTACATTGAAAGATTATATCCTTGAATATTCTGTTCTTGCAAGTATGCATCTAGTAGCTGTTTGAACATCTGTATGGACTCTGATAAAACCACTTCTTCAGGCAGAGAATTCCACATCCTTATTGTTCTTACAGTAAAAAAAACCTTTCCTTTCCCTTAGACGAAATCTTCTTTCTTACAGTCTAAACTCATGACCTCGTGTTCTATGTAAAGTCCGGTTTGTGAATAGATTTCTACACAATGGTTTGTATTGGCCCCGAATATATTTGTATAATGTTATCATATCCCCTCTCAGGCGACGTTTTTCTAAACTAAATAGGTTTAAATTTGTTAACCTTTCTTCATAGCTGATATGTTCCATTCCTTTTGTCATTAGTCTAATACTATCCTTACCTTTTTGTGTCATTTTACCACACTCCCTCTAGCATGTAAGCTCATTGAGCAGGGCTCTCAACACCTCTGTTCCTGTGTGTCCAACTTGTCTGGTTACAAATACATGTCTGTTCGTCCACCCATTGTAAAGCGCTGCGGAATTTGACGGCGCTCTATAAATATCATAATAATAATAATAATATAAAAATTTTAGCCCGCCTCTGCACTTTTTCTAGTGCCATAATATCCTTCTTTAGAACAGGTGCCCAAAATTGCACAGCATATTCAATATGTGGTCTTACCAGTGATTTATAAAGAGGCAAAATGATATTCTCGTCCTTAGAATGAATGCCCTTTTTCATGCATGACAATACCTTACTGGCCTTGGCCACTGCTGATTGACATTGCACATTGTTGCATAGTTTGTTGTCTATAACAATTCCCAAGTTCTTTCCATGTGTTGTTATCCCTAATTCGCTTCCATTAAGGGTATACGTTGCTTGTGTATGCTTTACACCGAAGTGCATAACTTTGCATTTTTCAACATTAAATTTCAACTGCCATTTGAGTGCCCAGTCCCCCAGTCTATCTAAATCCCTCTGCAGCAAAGTAATTGTATTATTTTACAGAGTTTTGTGTCATCTGCAAACACTGAAACATGACTTTCAACGCTGTCTTCAAGATCATTTATAAACATGTTAAATAGAAGGGGTCCCAGAACAGACCCCTGAGGGACACCACTTGCCACCCTGTGGCCAGCTTGAACATTTACCATTAATGACAACTCTTTGTACTCTTTTTTTAAGCCAATGTTCTACCCATGAACAAGCATTTTCATCTAGACCGATTTCCTTGAGTTTGAACACTAATCTATTGTGTGGAACTGTATCAAATTCCTTGGCAATATCCAAATAGATCACATCCACTGCAACACCTTGATCTATACTTCTACTTACTTCTTCGTAGAACGCAATCAAGTTAGTTTGACATGACCTGTGCTTCTTCTCAAGGAATTCTTGAATATTATCCCTTAATAACCTTTCAAATATTTTACCAGCCACAGAAGTTAAGCTCACATGTCTATAATATACAGGCAAGGATTTTGAACTCTTTTTGAATATAGGAACCACACCTGCTTTCCTCCAATCCTCCGGAACACTTCCTGAAAGAAAAGAATCTTGAAAGATTAAAAACAGAGGTTCACTTATTTCTACACTTAGTTCCTTAAGTACTCGTGGATGTTTACCGTCAGGCCCTGGAGCTTTGTTTATATTAACTTTCTTTAGTTGCTGCAGCACCTTATCTTGAGTTAACCAATTACAATTATTCTGCAAGTTTTTAGTAGCAATCAATTGTACATCTATTGCCATGGGTTCTTCCCTAATATACGGAGGAGAAATAGTTATTTAAAATTCCTGCTTTTTCCTGGTCTTCATTAACTAACACCCCCGTTTCAGTTTTTAGTGTACCTACACTTTCATTTTAGTTTTTTTAGAATTTATGTACTTAAAAAATGCTTTGGTGTTGGTTTTGCTCTCTTTAGCAATCATTTTTTCATTTTGAAGTTTAGCAAATATTTTTGCACGTATTATTTGCTTTCTTATATCTTTTATAAGACGCATCTGATTTGTCCAATTTAAATGCTTTCAATGCCCTTTTCTTATTTTTAATCTCTTGTTTTACTTCTCTACTAAGACACATTGGTTTTAATTTGCTTCTTTTATATTTATTTCCCAATAGTACATACTGAGAAATGTACCTTTCTAATATTTGTTGGAAGATGATCCATTTATCCTCAGTGTTCTTTTCACTAAAGAGTTTATGCCAGTCAATATATTGTAAAGCTGCCCTTAACTTATTGAAATTGTTTGCTAAAACCAGGTCCAGACAAGTGTCCATTCTAGTTGGTGCTTGTACAAGTTGTGACATGAAGGTGTCATTTAACAAGTTTAAAAACCTAATTCCCTAAGTAATTTGCTGAGCTAATAGTCCCTCTGTCCCAATTTATGTCCAGGTAATTAAAATCTCCAATAATTAAAGTGTTACCCAGATTTGCAGCTTTCTTAATTTGCTCAAACGGCTGTTGTTCCTCGTCAATATTAACATTAGGTGGTTTATAGCATATCCCAACCAATAGTTGGTTTCCCTTCTTTTCCTCCAAGCAGATATTTACCCATAAAGCTTCCACATTTTCCTCTTCGCATTCCACTTGCTTAAGATTTGGCTTCAAATCATGGTTGACATACAAACATACCCCACCACCCTTCTTGTTTTTCCTATCCTTCCTAAATAACATGTACCCATTTAAGTTAACTGCTCAGTCATGTGTCTCATCCCACCATGTTTCAGTTATGCCTATTATATCATATTGTTTAGTGTATGCTACTGCCTCTAGTTCCCCCATTTTGTTATTTAGGCTCCTTGCATTAGTAAGCATACATTTAATATCATGAGTCATTTGTACTTTTTGTAAATTATTAACATTACATAGCTTCTCTGTTCTGAGCTTGCCCCTCCCCTGTCTCCACCCGCCTTATACTGTGCTAAAGCCCATCTCCTTTCTGTCCTATCTCCATTTTGTAGATTGCTATAACCCCCCCCCCAACCTTCTAGCCATCCTATCCCCCAGCACTGCAGACCCTCTCCCGTTTAAGTGCAATCCATCACTACTATAAAGGTTGTACCCAATCGCAAAGTCGGCCCAGTGCTCTAAAAACCCAAAACCCTCCTTCCTGCACCAAGACTTAAGCCATGCATTGACCTCTCTAATCTCTCGCTGCCTTTCCACTGTAGCGCGTGGCACAGGTAATATCTCAGAGAATACCACCTTGGAGGTCCTTTTCTTAAGTTTGCTACATAATTCCCTGAAATCATTCTTTAGGACCTTCCATCTTCCTCTTACTTTGTCATTGGTACCAACATGGACTATGACCAGCCCCTCCCAATAATCCATCAACTCTGTCAGCAACATGCCGGACCCGAGCACCCAGGAGACAGCAAACTATCTGGTTGAGCCGATCATAGCGGCAGATTGCCCTATCTGCTCTCCTAATGATAGAGTCCCCTACCACCACCACAACCTGTCTTGCCTTCCTTACATTTTGATCCCCACCTGTACTAGGTGGGCTGTTACCTCGGCTGTTAGAAGTAACAGCTTCCTCTAATACAGCTACTCCTGAGCTAATGCTCCCAACATCTTCACTCAAATGGACAAATCTGCTAGGTTGCACCAAATCAGGACTAGCTAGCCCTTTCCTCTTCCCTCCCCCCTGCTTCCTCGCCCCACTGTCACCCAGCTACATGCCTGTTCCCCATCTGTCTTATCTCCTCCCTCTCCACTACCTGTCCCCACTAAACTCTGCTCAGTGAGCAGCAGACTCCTCTCAAGATTGTCAATCTCCCTCAAAGTTGCGATTTGCTTCTCGAGATCTCCAATCTGAGCTTCCAGAGAAGCCACTCGCACACAACCCTCACAGAGGTATGGACCCTGGCCGGGTACATCCAAGCATCCATACATGCAACAAGATGTGCATTGAGTCAAGCCACCAATCTTGCTAACACTCATTTCTCCAGATACAGAACAATAAAACAATTACCTTGTTAGTTTTCACTCCTGGTTTTCTAACTCCTACTTGAAAGAGTCTACTTTATGGAGTCTGCTTTCAAGTAATGTGAGCAAGCTCAGTGAGTTAGGGGTGTGCCTTTATGGGGATACAAATCCCACACAGGTGCAATTAATGAATACTCCCCCAATCAATCAAGCAGCAGCACAAAAGAGGGCAGGAAACCAGAACACAGAAAAAAAATAATAATTTAAATTTTTTTTTACAATAAATCCTTTTGGAACCAAGAACCTGTTATGGTGTCATGGTGACGAGAGTTTAGGGTAACTGTCATCCTGAAAGAGTTAATGGCTGGTTTTTACTTTTATATCTAAGTCACTTTTAAAAGTTAGTTACATTTAATTCCTGGATTTGTGATGAAAGAACTACTGGAAGATTTTGAAATGCATATTTACTCACCTGTAAAATATTAGCTATGTACAAAAGTATGGTTTCTTGCAAACTGCTGATGCATATATTGCAATTTTGCTACTAAACTATTGAAACTGGCTTTACAATTAATGCTCATTTTAGAAACTTAACTGAAATGCCATTTCTTTTACCATCCAAACACATATAATGGGGGTTTAGTTACATTATATGATCATACATTGCAGTCTAATGTCTGCTCTTATGAGGGAAAAAAAATTAAATATGGGTCTCTCTTCATTTCCATAGGCCGTTCCGAGGGCATAGGGAAACTGAGATTTTACAGCTTACAGGGTTATTAACTAATGTGAGAATTCAAAGTGAATTTCAAATTTAAGGTTAAATCACCTATGCTTTCAGTCAGGCTACACTGGCCTTAAATTTGAAATTTAATTTAAGTCCTCCCTTTAGTAAATAATCCTGTTAACACTGCCTATTGTCAACTGGGAAGAAATATTTAAAGGGTTAATGTCATTAGAAATACATTGTAGCCTATTGTATTGTTCTGTTTGTTTTGTTTTTCCTTTACAAAAAAATTGAGTGAACTATTTCTATGCAACAGAAAGCTGTACACATAAAACTAGTATTTCTTTATTCTGTGCTCACGGACATGTTTGTAGCTCAGAGGCTCCAAGTGCCATAGTGCTGTCACCTAGCTAGGCTATGCTAATGAACATTGTGCAAATAAATGTAATTGTCAATAAACAACTTTTACTTGCAAGTGTGAAGGGGTTAATATTAATACTAGAATATTTACATAGTGATTTGTTTGTTAGTGTTCTGAAATGCAAATTAATTTTTCGTTATTATTACCAATTTGCAGTATTAGTTCTTGAGTTCCCTAGAAAATGATAAAAGCAAAAAAAAAAAAAAAAAGAATTTATATCACAAAGAATTAAAATTGAAAGCCATATGTCACAATACATGGAGACAAAGGTAGGAGGTGGTTCAGTCAATAAGATCTGAGCTTGCAACATGTATGGACCTAATACAAATGGCATGGGAGAAGTGGGAGTACAAGTCAAAAGTATTTGGAAGAAGTGGGGTTACGACTAACTGCAACATCCTCTTCCGTAGAAAAGAAGTTCATTATCAGAGTGGCAACCTTTTGAACAAACCAGGCATGGTCTCATATATTTTTATATAATTTTATTTTCCTAAATTCAAATTGAAGAATGCATGCTTCATTCCCCTGACAATAAAATTACTAATGTCTACGCTGGTATTAAATATTATAAAAGAAAACTAATATTTTAGTTTCTTTAGTTATACAAATTTGATAGTCATGTAAAGGCAAAGAAAAATACATGAAAATTTAAATTTACGATTTTTTTTTTTTAATGAATACCAATTTTTCAATTATGAGTGACTACCCAATGTTTTATAGAGGTAATTATGAGTTAGAATTTTTTAAGTATTGAAAGATTGATCAATTGCACATTTTAACGGAACATGTACTTAAATACTTCGATAACACTTAAATGACAAAACTAATAGAAAAGACAGAATTGTAAATGTACACTGGATTAGCTATTATGACAGTGTAGACATGCCAGTGTTAGAAGTATAAAAGTAGTCTATAAATCATTTATAAAATGTCTACATGAGCTGCCTATTCTATAGAATTTCTTTGTGTAGGATGCATATTCGGTGTTTAGCTTGTAGTAAATTATAGCTGTTAGATTAATTCATGAAATTTTTTTAATGTAGAATACAGATAAATATAGAGGATGGAGAAATCAGGTACAATTGAGCGCATATTTTATGTGTAGCTATTTTAGATATATAAAGTGGGAAGGTGAGGAATGAAAAGTGTATTTTTAATTATAATTGTGGCACCCACAAAGTACCATTTTAGGGTGTCTATTTAAATATTTTGAGAAGAACCCTGCCACCTTGTTCTTCACCTGAGTGTTAGAAATACAGAGTGTAAATAATTCATGTACCTCCTCAACTGCCTTCTCATCTGTGAGAATTGTCAGGACGTTAAAGTGAATTCACAGGGAATTTCAAATTTAAGACCAAAATTGCCAAACTGAAAACAGAATTGACTTGTAGAATATTTTTCTAGTTTGGCTAAATTGGGCTAATTAATTCCTGACAATTTTCACTATGTGAAACTTTGAGAACAGTGGTGTCACTAAATCCACTTCCTTTGGTTAAGAGAGTATCTAGGTTTAGAATGTTCATTTTCAATCATATGATGACCTTGTCGAGAGAATGAAAGGATCTGCTCAAATGTGAGGTCCAAGTCAATGTACGTCAATCCACCAGAATGAAAAATGAAAAGACTGCTGGGGAGAGGTTCCCAGGTAGACTACTGATCCCTAAATGTAAGCCATTGTTTTGCAATAACAAAGGACTGTTGTGTCAAAGAATATAAAAGTGTAGGACATCTCCATTCTAAAAATGAAAAATGTCTCATATGAAACATCTGTATTCTGTGTAAGGATTGCACTTATCATTTGCCTTTAAATTCTGTTACACAACTGATATATATTGAATAAACCTAAATGTACCATAAAATGTTACTTGCATTTCCTAGAAGAACCCGTCAGTGTTCCTGCAATGTTGGCAACCATTTGTGGAATAAGGTTGTGTCATAAATGTATTTAAATAAATAAACACAATGAAATATTTTTTTTTATGAAAGAGTATAGCAATAATCCATTATTTCAGTGCTATTGTGTTCCTTCTGAAAGGTTTGACCACCAACAACAACTTATTTACCTTCAGATATACTAACCTTCACATTTTGTTCATGATCAACATCCATTACTTCATTTTCAAAGCCATTACTAATAGAAATCTACTTTAAAAGTTACAAACAACTGAACTACTGAACAATATTCATATGAAAGTAATCCACAATGTCACTGCAATTTATTGAGAATAAAATACAGTCAGAAGTTTTTAGATAAAATGTCTGCATGTTTAGCAAAACAATTATCTCAATTCGAGAATGTATCGATGGGACTACAAATACACAACAAACATCACCAAGCAGTGACTTGAATAAAATTATAAAAAATATATATTTATGAAACGAGTGACCAATAGCAAATATAAAATATTGCGTTGTATTGTCTAAAGCTCATGGTACCCTCATTTTACTATTCATTTGCACTATGCTAGGAAAAAAATAAAAAATCTGATATTCATTAAAAGAATACCAGATACAAGGATATCTACTGGGAAATGTAACATTCCATACATTGACAAACAGACAAATCATATGTGGGGGTTATTTTTTCAACTGCAAAAGATGTAGACGTTTTATTTTGTTTTAATTCGTTCGAATTAATGTAACTGTTATCTAATGGTTGTTAAGCTTACTATAGTGTACTATTGCAAGTAAATATAGATTACAAATCAATAAAAAAATTATAGGACTGTAACAACAACAAAAAAACAAAAAAAACAACAACTTGCAATTAAAAATGTCTTCCCAATATTTAAATCAATATATTATAAAGAAATACTATATAAGTATCAAACTAAAAATACCAGTCTTTACAGGACACATTAGGAAAGAGCTGACCATCTATTTTATTATATATTATACTGGTACTACATTAAAGATATCTATGCACACATAATCAAGTGCAAATAATAGAAAATAAAAAATATGCATTTCAAATTCTTGCACGTATTGTAATTTCCCAGATTGCAAGGTTTCAGCAGTAATTTCACCATATGAAGAAGTGACTCAGCTCGTGATGATGCTTTCTTGAGGACAAAGTAAGAGAATTAAGGTTCAGTTGTCAGTTGTCTATAATATAGAAATATCTAAAAAAAAAATACGACTTCCAGTATACATAAGTTGTGACATTCTTTACAGCAGTGTTAATGGAGTATTATTATTTTTTTCAAATGCTTTCAATACTCCTCCTACATATTGCATTAAAAAATCTAGAGTGTCCCTACAATGTGATTGTAATTAGAACCCGCATTATAAGTTTAAAGGCTGGTACTTTGTCGTGATTTTCTGGACTAAGATGATTTATACTAACGATCCCTTGAATATGATTTCATGATGGTGTTGTTTGTTGTGGCCATCACATCCATCACACACGTGTGCAGCAAAGTAAAGTTCACAGAACACAGTTCTCTTTAGTTAAAAAACACAAAAACAACAACAAACACTTTAATCATATTTACTGTTGGAATATACAAATGAAAATAGTGAATGTGACAATCCTAATTAATTTAAAACACCAACAACAAAAAATGCATAATAATCATAAAAACGACAATAAAAAACGATAGTTAGATAGAATTAAACAAAAAAAATACAATTCCCACTTTCCCTTTATTTTGCTCCTTGCTATTTTCTATTGCCTGACACCAACATGTTCAGTTAGTAATATTCTATTGCTTCCTGGAACATACAGATTTCAGCATTAAATTATAAAAATTTTAGTAAAGTCCATTTTTTTGCTTTTTTAATTTGTATTTTTTTTAGTGCGGTACCATGGCATCAGATTATCATTTCCCCCTAAAACACACTCTAATAAAGTGGAATGCTCAGCACTTTATTTTTTTATTTAGTGCAAAACTATTTTCCGCATTGTACTTGAAGAAGAGAAATGAATTACCAGCTTACGCTACAAATCTTATAACTTCTTCTGGAACAGCACTTAAAGTATATATTTTGTCATTTAAAGTAAACATTTATAGCAAACAAGCAGCAATTTGAAATATAGTTTGTTTACACACTTCAGAATGTTGTACAACAGCTCATCAGTATGTAGTTACTCGAGCAACTTCAACCACAGTTTTTGTTGTTTTTTTATAACTGACCGGATCTGGTCCACGGGTGGCCAACAGGTTGTCATCCACATTTTACTGTTATTATTTACTAATATTATTTAATATGTATTTACGGATAAAAATTTCTTTGGCTGAACTTATTTCCTGTTCCATTAACCTCTGATATATAAGCAACATTATTTTCTATTACTATGACGGTTATATCGCAGAAGCTCCTTGACGATCATACTGTTTATTCCAATTAATAGAATTGAAATCTTTCGAGGATGGAACACCACATACGGATTTAGTAACAACTTCAAAATAAAATCTATCTGATGCATATTCATGTTAGCGGCAAATTACTGGAAACATGGAAAAAAGATAATTGAAAGACGGATCCCGGAACATACCTTGCATGCGTAATTATTACTGGTAGCAAACTCTCAAAATCAGGTCTCGCTGATTACACATTTAAAGAAAGCCTTTTACTGAATTTAGTAGGGTTTGATATTTTAGTACATTATTACTAATACCTAACTGGCTTATTAAATGCAATTTTCCCTTTTTAAGCTAATTTGTAAAACAAAAAAACCAACAAAAACAAAACCATGGGTAAATTGGGTATTTTGCGTAAGGAAAATGTCAAATATAGAATGAAGGGTACAGGACATATAGAGAAGTAAATGAAACAAAAAACACATCATTTGTATATGTTCGGGTTAATGTGGATATAGAGTTGTACACAAAAAATTCAAGTTGTAAAATGGGACCTGCTGGAATGTTTAACGTTATGTATTTTATATGTAAACGGGTACCTCCTAATCTATTAATCTACAAAGCACGTCATGGATTATTACTTAACTATTTACCATCTTTTATCATCTACTTGTACTCTGTTGAAATGGTCTACTGACTACCTACAGCTTACCAAGTCAAAAATGGTAAATAGGGGTAAGGAAATGTAAACTGCAGAATATATGTACACATGGGAGACGGAACCATATACACATATGCACAAAAGAGTCAGTACCGCACTTAACCAGGAATTATCATTGTTGAAGTCCAGTCTCCAAATATTGTTGTATTATGACATTTATAGAAATAAATGGAAAACTTATCTTCACTACAAAGGCAATATTAGCTGACCTTATCCTAGTATGGTAATAAAAAAATAAAAAAATATTTAACAGTAATGTGCTTACCAGTTAAAGGTCACTGCAGTAATGTGCTAGTTTTCTAAAAAAAAATGTTCCTATTTCACACAAATTGTCACGGACTAGGATTATTGTCTAGATTACTGAGGAAACTTTTTCTAACTTTTAATATAAAAAAAAAACACAATATAGATAAATCCTTTCTCTGTATCTAATGTCCTGTTATGTACTGTATGTTATCATTATTCCAGTATTTATCCATTGTCATTTTATGATTTTAGAAGTTATCATTACTATTTCCTTATCTGATTTGCTTTTGTTTGTTTACTATTAGAATGTGTGATGGATTTTTGGTAGTATCTATATTTCATGGCATATAGCAAATTGTAATTAAAGGGACAACCCAGACCTCTAAAGCACCTTAGCTTGCTGAAAAGCTTTATGTGTGAAGAGTGTGTCCTCTTTTTTTCATCTTGGAAAAAGTGCAGATTTCTATAGAAATTTACACTTTTATAAATTATACTGGTTACACATCCCTCCCCCCTGGCTTTGCAAGTAGACAACTGGCCCTGTTACTTCCTGGTTTGGTTAGCTTATATAAGCAATTACCTAGAGCACCTGCCTTGAAAACACTTCTCATTGAGCTGTATTTACATTTCTGTGATTGGATAGTCACATAAAGTCTGTGCAGGGTTAGAAGAGGGGGAGATGTTTTTTAATTTCTGTAACTTAACTAGCCAATACAGGGTTCACTCAGACTGACCTGTGGTTATCCATACACGGTGCCTAAACCTTTGGAAAGTTTACGTCATAAAACTATTGCCAGTGTTACTACAAAATATTCCATACATCTTTCAGAAAACCTTGTCAGTTACTCGAGCCATCCCAATTTTGCTGCTACTTAGTACTTATAAGTTAAAGTACATTTATAGCTGTCAGATCTTCAGCCCTCTATCATTTAATTCCATTAACTACTAGCACAACATTCTATAATCAATATTTCAGAGCTACAACAGGATGAGTGCATACAATGTACTCCTAGCAATAATATGCTATAATTCTCCTTTGACAAAAGCTTTGTGTCAATACCTTGAGTGTACTGGTCTGTTTGATTTTTCAGTTTCAATGTTCTTTCTTTTGGTATGCATTATATATATTGAATATCAGGTTTATTGTTAAAATGTACAGATTTCCAACTGCTTGCAATTAACAAATCAAACAAAAGCAATTGAAATAGCTCAAAACAATGAATGTTTCAAGTGGTTTTCCAAAATTCAACTGATAATGACTTCTCCAGTCCAGTTGTGCTATTGCTCAACTGCCTTAACTACATAATTATTCTGCTCTTAGAGTCACTGTTCTTATGATTACCTCCTTATTTATTCTTTGACTTGTGTTCACCAATATCTTAATATTTTTTTTTCAATTATGCTGATATTATAAAGATACTTACTGATATTATGTATCTACAACCAAAAGTCCCATACATTTTTTTTTACTTTTCATATTATCCTTAAGTAAATAATTTGTGTCATTGACCTGTCTTCATTTTCTCAACATCTTCACATATTTCTTAGATAACGGAAGTAATTTAATTTTCCACCACTACACTACAAATATGTACCATGAAATACAATTGTAAGTTGAGTTTATCTATCAAATTAAGAAAAACTTGTGTTTCACAGTAGGAGGTAAAGTGGAACACAAGTATGCATTGTATGATAAGCAAACTATAATTGCCTAAAGGATCTGACGCCATTTTTATTATTATTATTATTATTAATAAAGAGCCAACAAGTTCCGTAGCGCTGTACAATGGCTGAACTAACAGAAAAGTATTTGTAACCAGACGAGTTGGACACACAGGAACAGAGGGATCGAGGGCCCTGCTCAATGAGCTTACATGCTAGAGGGAGTGCGGTACTGTGACAAAAAACATAAGGGTAGGGTAGAAAAGTAGTTTGCTAAGATAGTGTTCATTGAGGGCTTAGTGTTTTGTTTTGATGACAGTTTCAGGAGAGGAATCAGGGTGCGGGGTGGGAAAGCTGTTTACAGCTTAATTGGTATGCTTTCATAAAGAAGTACGTTTTCAAAGATTTTTTTGAAGGAGTGCAGATTGGGTGAAAGTCTAACAGAGAGGGGAAGGGCGTTCCATAGGAACGGTGCAGCCCTAGAAAAGTCTTTAAGGTGAGCATCAGAGGTAGGAGTACGAACAGAGGTTGGAAGTATGTCTCCGGCAAAGCATAGGTGAGACATGTTTGGGTGTTAGTGAGGATAAGTAGGTTGGAGCAGCATTGTGTAAAGATTTTTAAGCAAGTATCAGGATCTTAACTTGAGTCCTATATCTAACGGGAAGCCAATGTAGGGACTGACAAAGGGGGGATGCGTTGGAGGTGCGGGCGTAAAAAATATATAAGTAAATTTATGCAGCGAAGTCTGTCTGTTGTTTACCGTAGATTTTCTTACTACGAGACATCTGTGAAATTTGTTCTGTAAATGAACAGTGGCAATAAAGTAAATTCATAAGAAATTTTAATAGAAAAAATTGCATTCGAAAAAACGTTCATTTAAATCCTGTCACACCATATATGTTATCCACCTTCAAGTACATCTTCAGCAGTATGCCTCCAATACTCCATAACGCAGGTAAAATACAATATTCAGGGGTGAGGCCAGGATCAATGAAAAATAGTTGTATGGCCATGGCTAAATTGCAAACCCATAGCATTTTCACAATCAATCCTTGATAAGCCCCAGCCATGCCAAAAAAATATTCTGTATTTTTGTATTTTCTGTATACAACTAAAATATGAATGTTTCCTCGTCAATGTTTTTTAACCTGTTAAATACCTATAAACCCGTACCAGCAGCATCCCAATTATAAGGTATTTTAAAGTGTGCTTACATTCTCTTATGCATACCCTATAAGAATATTATATGCATTTTATATTATATACTTGCATACCGAGGCTACATGGACATGTTTTCACATGGATAAAACTTCTTTGTATAGCATGCGATTATCTCCTTCATTTGCAACACTTTCTTCTTTTTATTTAAACATTTTATTTTTTTAATAGCTTTCATAGACTTGCTACGTAAACCTGCAGCCGTGACCTTGAATACAATTAAAAAACGTTTTAATTGCATTTAAAAATGTTCTCATGTTGTATTCAAAATTACCTTATCAGCTAAAATTTACTTTAATCCTACTCCCTCCCTTCAACCCAAAAGTCACCAGAGTTCTTTCATAAAGAAATTTCATATAAATATCTTTCAACAGTAATACCCAGTGTTGACTAGTAATTTTCTAAAAAATTTTTAAAAAATTCCCATAAGATTCAAAGAACGTAGGTAGGTACACTATTCAACTAATTGTTTCCAGTCTTTTCTTTCACTTCTGTTAAACATGTTTCTTATCATCTGTGTTTCGAAAATCTGAAAGTATGTTGTGTAGTAGAGTGCTCGGATGCTTTTTTGCGTAAAACCTATTTTTTAAAAAAATTCTATATTTTTTTATTTTAATATGAAGTAGCTGACCTTTAAGACATGTAACGACCACTGCTGAATTGCGTATACCTCTTCGCATCCACTTTTTAAAAAAAGATTATTCCATTTCAAGGTATTCATCTCAACATTGATCTGTAGCTCAAGAACTACAATTCACTCTTGTTTTCACTGGCATGGAACCACAATTATTATTTTGATGTTTGATAAAATTGTTGAAGCTTTCCAAATAATCATTCCAGATTAAAGCAGATAATTTGTTAGTTTGTTTGTTTGTTTGTTTTTCTTGATTTTTATTTTCTGTAGGCACTACTCTTAGCTAAATGTGCGTATTTAAGGCTCTATTTAAGATTAGGTAATGCTCAATATGTACACATGATACTGATATGGTAGTGTTAATCCTGTGCAATATTAATGACTTTGCCTGACTGATTAGCGGCTTTGTCCAGCACATAATCGAGAGATGGGACTAGACTGATATATTCTTCAACACAGGAGGACTGTGCCAATCCGAGAAAGCTGATTTGCAGTGAAACGCGTCATCGCTTTAGTTAAACAGGCTACATTTCCCAGAAAGGAGAACAGTGTTCTATCTATTGACTATACCGGAATGAAGTAAGCATGTCATTTTCCAAGGAGGCAAGCATATTTCATGCTTAAATGTAAGATTTTTTTTATTTTAATAAATTATACTTTTTATTACAATGCAAGTTTTCTCATCCATTTTTATGGGTCATATTGAAATTCTGCAGTATGGGATGGTATGTCTAATAAGACACTAAAGATCTGTTGAAACCATATATATATATTCCACAATTATATTTCATGTCTCTTTACCTTTTATATGCTGAATGGACGTGAAACAATCTAATGAATATAAAAAGTTTTATGTGTGTGTATATATATATATATATATGTATATATTATTTGTAAAGTGACAACAAATTCCACAGTGCTGTACAATTGGTGGCCTAACATACACGTAATTGTAACCAGACGAGTTGGACGCAATTAATGAACAGAATGGTTGAGGGCCCTGCTCAATGAGCTTACATGCTAGAGGGAGTGGGTATGGTGACATAAAAGTTAAGGGTAGGGGTAGAAAAGTAGGTTGCTTGAAAATGATTTAACTGAGGGCTTAGTATGTTTTTTATTGACAGCTGCATATATATTTTTATGGTCATTTGTACACATTGAGCACCAATTAAATTCTCTCTCTCTCTCTCTGTCTCTGTCTCTCTCTCTCTCTCTCTATATATATATATATATATATATAGACTTATTGGCTGCAACAAAATATTTGATTATGTGTTATTATTTAAATATATAGCTTCAACTTAAACATGCTTTCTTTTAAATGAAAAAGGCATATGCATCCTGACGTGGTAGGATTGTAATCAAAGGTGTGATATATAAAGGAAAAGGAAAATGTACATATTATAAATGCAAAAATAAAATGTCAGCATGACGAAAAAACACCAAAACCCTTAGCCATTTTGTAATCACAGGAAAAATTCAAAGCAAACCTAATTTGAGCATATTACAGTAATATTACAGTAATTAACTAGTCGAAGGAATGTCTGTTGTTTAGCCTGATGAGCAACTTCTAAGGAACCAAATTAGCATATACAATGTATTTTAACAAATATCCTTCCTCACATACAAATACAAATGTTAGGTGCATAAAATATTTTAGAGATTATACGGTATCCTTTATCCTGCAATATTTTAGACAGTATCTAAATTATTAGCATATAAGCAAAATACATTTTTTCTTATTGACTAGGTATACTCAGTAGTATTGTAAGAAATATGATGATATTTGTAGGATTGCAGATTTCCCAAAAATACCAGCAGAATGTGAAAACATTATCTGTTTGTAGACACAAGGCCCACAGATAGGAAGTACAGTTATGACAGTTATTCTTCATTATTGGATTCTCTTAGCAGAGCAAGGGTTTAACCTGCTTACTGAATAGAAGTTTTATCTTAGACGTCAAAAGAGGAATGGCTATTCAATAATCAAAGTAAACTCTTACTCTGCTGAGAGAATCCAGCCCATAGCAATCCGGCTACTGCAAACGTGGAGCAATGCTTGTATTGTATTCAGTGTCTCCGTAGCCCTCCCCCTCTCCCTTCCTAGCTACAAAAATGCAGCTGTGAAGCCTGACAAAAAAATTCTGCAGAGTGGAAAGAGATGCCATTTACTGGACTCTGCCGAAATTAAGAGAGACAGGATGGAGTCTTGGATGAGAAACCAGTATACCAGCAAAGTGAAATGGACCAATCCGCTACACAGTCCATTGAACAGAGCATTGCAATTCCAATCTCTTAGACATTGAGCTGAAGTCATAGCTTATCAGCTCCAGTGACTCTTACTCTTAGTTTGCATGCATGTCATCACAACTTGCCACTCTGTGGTTAAAGTATTGACTTGATCTACATAGTGCTATCATGGCATTTCATGCGGAGGGTAGCAATTAAATGTTATTTAACTAAGAACCAGTGGTCATAGCTGCATTAAAATGTAAGATATTGCATCGTTTTCATCCATATTAGCGCACGCATACTTTGGTGCCACAGGAAATGCAGTGGATCTAGACTTCATACCCTTTGTCTGTGTAACTTTGTCTTTGAATGGTGGCGCTTTTTAAAGTTATATGGTATGTGTTTCCAATGACCTTTAAATCATTCCTAGAATAATTGCACCAATCATGCTGTTCCTATTTGATTCTGTTGTTCTTTATACAACAGTATATGATCACAGTTCTGCAGATAACATTTATACCAGCTTTTTTGTTTTTGATTCTTTTCGACAAGATGTTTACTGAGTGTATTGTAAACTAATGATATACCCAGGGCCGGACTGGGGATAGAAAGCAGCCCTGGAAAAAAATCTATGCCAGCCCCGCAGCACGGCGTAGGAAAAAAAAAGGTGAGTAAAAACACAATTTTTACATACACACAGACACACACATACACCTTGACAGACACATACACACACATATACCATGACAGATGACAGACACACCCCATGACAGACACACACATACCATGACCGACACACACCTGGTCAGACACACACACCCCATGACAGACACACACATACCATGACAGACACACACCTGGACAGACACACACACACGTCTTGACAGACACACACACACACCATGACAGACACACACACACCATGACAGACACAGAAACACCTTAACAGACACACACATACAATGACTGACACACACCTTGACACACACACCTTGACAGACACACACATACCATGACAGACACACACACATACCATGACAGACACACACAAACACCTTTACAGAAACACACACCATGACAGACACACACATACCATGACGGACACACATATTTCTCGACAGACACACACGTCTTGACAGACACACACACACCATGATAGACACACACATACCATGATATACACACACACCTTGACAGACACACACACACATACCATGACAGACACAGACACACCTTGACAGACACACACACCATGACACAGACAGACCATGACACAGACACATACACACACACACATCATGACACAGACACACACCATGACACACACCATGACACACACACACATCATGACACAGACACACACCATGACACACACACACCATGACACACACACCATGACACAGACAGACACGCACACACACCATGACACAGACACACACCATGACACAGACACACACACATACATCATGACACAGACACACACCATGACACACACACACACCATGACACACACACACCATGACAGACAGACACACACCATGACACAGACACACTCACACACACTGACAAACTTACACATAATATAGCTACCTGTGGGCAACCGGACAGGAGTCGTGCAGGGCAGACTGGTGGCCGCAGGGGGTAGCTGGCTGTTCCGGCGGCCGCAGGGGGGAGCTGGCTGTGCTGGCTCTGCTCCCCAGCGCGCAGCTTAATGAGACTGGATATTCCGGCCTGGTCTCATTAAGTATTGCGCGCGGGCGGGGGAGCAGAGCCAGCACAGACAGCTCCCTCCTGTGGCCGCCGGAACAGCCAGGAACCAGCTCCCCCCTGTGGCTGCCAGAACAGCCAGCTCCCCCCTGCGGCCGCAGGTCAGCCAGCTGTCTGTCCGGCCCCAGGTGCCGACGGCCCACCAGGAAATTTCCCGGTATCCCGGTGGGCCAGTCTGGCCCTGGATAAACCATGTTTAAAGTTATTAGATTTTTTTCATTATAAAGTATATATATATATATATATATATATATATATATATACTGGGATACAAATTTCCATTTTCTATAGCAATTGTAGAAATTCAAGAGTGTAAATTCAGCCCTGGTAAACATACTATGGTTTGCCAAAGGAAGCAACTTTTAAGGCGTGGCTAGTATCATATGACTTACATTTTAAACCTTTTATAATATAATGATTACCAAGTTCGAGCAACAAATCACTAAGGCTTATCCACATTATCTTTTTATTATTATATATAATATATATTCATGTTAAGATAATATATTTTTTGTCAATACAATATAGATAAAGGGAGAACAGGGAAAAACGGAATCCTAATATAAACAATTCCATCTAAAATATCCCAAATAGTTACGTTTATAGTGATCTTAAGAATCTTAAGACAATAGAGACAAGAGGGTGAGTGAGAAAAGGGGACAAAAGAATACATGCAATGCTTTTAGGATATGGGAAAGTATCCACGTAGGAAAAAAGAATAAGTGTGAGTTTGTGTCTTGGAGGGACCTACATACAATGAAGAACTTTTCTTATTGGGCTTAAAGAAATTCTGTTTAATTAACATACAGTACTTGGTGGGGGTTGATTTCTCAGGAGGGTCAGAAACATAGAACCTATTAACATGAGAACAAATAATATTGTTTCCCTTGCCTTGGAAAAGTCCACGTATTGGGTCTTAAAATGAGTCAGATTGACATTAGAATAATTATGACTGTTCTCAACATATTTAGAAGCTGAAGAAAACAGAACAGAAAGGTGATACTGTTCATCAAATGCAAGACACTATAGAGATGCTATAGTTACCAAAATAATTTAGCTTCCTGGAGCAGTTTTGATGTAAATATTGTGCCTCTGAAGTCTCACTGCTCAATTCACTGCCATTTAGGAGTTTAATCAGTTTTGTTTCTGTTTATACAGCCCTAGTCACACCTCCCGTAGCAGTGACTGACACAGCCTGCATAAAAACAAAATGGTTTCATTTTCAATCAGATGTAACTTATTTTAAGAGTTTATAACTCCTGCTCTGTAAACTGAACTTTAATCACACACAGGAGGTTCCTGCAGGGTTTAACAAGTAATTAACAGTGCAGAAGATAAGGAATTCTAAATTATACAGAATTTGCAATAAAGGAAGTATAAACATTAGATGACTCGTTACAAGAAGTGTATAGGAAGGCTGTGTAAGTAACATGCAAGGAGGTGTGACTAGGTCTGCATAAGCAAAGCGATTTAACTCCAAAAGGGCAGATAATTGAGCAGTGAGACTGCAGGGGCATGATCTATACACCAAAACTGCTTATTAAGCTAAAATTGTTTTGGTGATGGTGACTATAGGGTCCCTTTAACAACATATTGTATTGTTTTTTTGTAGATGTAAGGGTTTATACATTTTTTACAACACTTCTATTTCACATTATATGATGTGGATGGCCAATAAAACCAGTAAGGAAAACCAACAAAGAGGAAATGTCTCATCATATTCCACGTGTAAATTTAAAGTCTTGAAGAATATATAAGAATCCGGCAAAGACGATCTCTTCCACAATGCTCTACTGCATAAGTCTACTGTAGGTTCTAAGCTCACCTACACATGGAAATTATTGAATATTATCTACAACATCCACTACGTGGAAATGTTATGTGATCTTGACTGTATTCATTACTTACATGCACATTATTTATATTTTAGGGTTTTATTGATTTTTTGAATTGTTTATATAGAGAGTAGATAGCATGAGTGTGTGCTTGAGTGGTGTATTATTGTATTTTCAAAAAAATTTAAAAAAAAGAAACAAAAATGACAATTATATTAATTAAAATTAATTTGTAATGGTGATATTCTGTGTCAGAGGCCAGAGTAATCTTAAAAAAATAATAATTAAGGAACGTAAAAAGACACAAATAAAAATCGCTACCCCAATGTGTTAAATATGTTTAGTTTCTAAATAATATCTATTGAGGAACAAGAACAATGTAAAAATCTGTTAAATAACGTTAATTAAAAACATCTGTTAAAAATGCTTTTCTTTTTTTTTCACAAAAACAAGATAAAGAATGCATTTAATATTTTGTCTGCTAAACTTAAAAAACAATGCATCCATAATAAAAAAAGTAAAAGCAGTAACACTTAAAAGATATACAAATATCACAGGATATCCATATCTATGGCACCGCAGAACATGTTAGCGAGCTATAAATACCACCATTAATAACAATAATATACATTTTAAGCCACATTTATATTTTTATTTTATGGCTCAATTATAGTTTTATAGTTTTTAATATTTTTTTTAATTTTATTTTACAATTCCTAGGTTTGTTAAAATGCTAATTAAAATGCATATTTAGATTTTTTATATATTTATTTATTTAAAACTGTAAATAAAAAAACGATATAAAACCAAAGGAGAGTTTTTCACTTGGTTTATTCCAAAATAAAGCTGCCATATATTAGACAAAATGGACAGCTTTTAATTATCACCTTGACAACAAAGTTTTTTTTTTTATTATAAAATATGGTTGCAGGGTAGCAATGTTTGGGATCCATATGCAGTTTGAACTGACACATTCAGGCAGGACAATAAAACAAGTAAGAAACAGCTGATACACAAAAGAGACCGTCTAGACAGTGTTCCATCAGTCTGGCTAAATTTGGTGCTGGCATTCCCAAAGGGATCATGATATAATTGTTCTGGTGTCTGTGTTCATTCTCCTTGTCAAATGCTATTCCAAATATACATGCTTTTATTCAAATGTTTTAAGCACAACCCAAAATTCTACCCTGCAAGGATTTAATGAGCTGACAATGAAGGTCTGTTCCACAACACCATACAGTTGAATAATTAAAATCCTTACAAAAATAAAATGCAATAAGTTTCCTTATTATATACCTTTATTTTGTTCATGAAAAAAAAATACATTTCAAGCAGTAATGCGCTTAAGGTTAATATAATTAGGATAAGCTTAATTGCTATATGAGAAATATTCTATTGTTATACTTACACGCATCTTGAATTTGGTATTTTACGTGAAGCAAAATGGCATTATTTAAATTATTATAATTTTTTTTAATACAACGCTGTTAATTTAAGAACATATAGTATCACTTTAGGAAACATCCCAAATCATAATCTATTTCCTAGCAAGTAGCGAAAGAAGTAAAATACATAGGCTGAGGGGGTGTATAATATACTATCACATACCTATTTATATGCGATTATACCTTACACTTTATACTAGGAAATAATCCATTCACCCACTTTTCACATGGAATGTACACTGACAAAAATATATTAATTGTGACTTCTTTAGTTTTAAATGCATGTATATATAACTACTAATTTGGTGTAAGTTACCATGTATTTTTAGATTGCATTGTCTAATTTGATGAAAATATAAATATTTTCGATAATATGGTCAATAAACCGGCAATGCCCATTGTGCGTGTGTCTATCTTTCTTTCTACAAAACCATAGATAAAAATAGGTAAACAAAAAAAAAATATAGAAAAAAAAACACATTATGATTTAGATTTAGTTGCCAGATCATCAACACAGTTGGAGTCTGAATTACTAGGTTTATACAATACAAACAGCCATTTCAAAATACTGTTTTCTAAAATGGCTTCTCTAAATTGATTGCATTTTGTATAAACCCAATTTAGAAAAGAAAATGCAGACTCTAAAAAACTACTTCCTCGGCCACAGATGCTTGTTGGTGTCTTTTTATCTACATTGAAAAATGAGAGATACATGTTTTATCATCTCTGTGATCAATCATTTTTTTTTCTTAAAATCAGAATCTTATAGATGTTTTCAGCACACTGAATGTCTCCCTATGAGGGCTTTTAGGTATTAACTGGATTAAAATGAATATATTTGCAAAAGGTCTCTTTTCAGCCAACTAATGTGCATTTGAATTGATACAAAGTTGTTTTGTGTGTGATAAATTACAATTAGATGGCCTTATGTCTGGAGAGACAGAGTGTGTGTGGTGTAAAGGAGAGGAGGAGAGGTTGTTGTCGTGTTTGTAGTGTCTGAGGAAGCATTGACTATTATACGTGTAATTCAGCATTGAAATGTAGTTTTTGGCTTTTTTGTGTCGTGGTAAATAGTCTGGGATTTCAAGGTTTACACTGGAGTACAACAGAAAAAAAAGTGTTAGCTGTGAGAATTTACCGTTCTGCCCTGTCTCCGTATAGTTCATAGGGGTGTTTCTGCAGCTGCCCCACTTACAATTTGAATGGAAGAGTGGGGGGGGGGGGAGAGGCATTTTTGGCGAGGGAGTGGAGTTCTGAATACCTTTCCCAATAAGAGATGAGGCATATTGAAAACTATATTAAATTACCCTGATTAACAATTTAGCCACGAACAGGGGAGCTTTGGGAAATCTGTATAGGGAAGACCGAAAGCTATTCATACCAGCAGCAAAGAGGTCAAAAGGTTTCCGAAGTTCACATGCTCAGGGTCTTTGTTATGCTAACAGACAATCTCAAATCAGCTGCCAAGTGGAGTGTGAAATATAAATGATTCCTTGAGAACTTTCAATAAGTTGTCACTCCGGCTTGCCAAAATACCAGGACAGTCTGATCATTTATTGCAATCCCTGTTTTATCATCATTGGTACTTTGCTGATTACATCGCATGCTTCAAAAGCAATTTCAAGGAAATACGCCTGCCCTAAAAACCTCCATTCAATTTCTAATTTTTTTGACATAGGAAAAAAGAAAGAAAATGCTATTTCACTTTTAAAAAAAAATATGTTCTTGTTTTTGTGAATAGTGTAATGCCCCTCCTAGTAGGGTAAGAGGTCATTGGATGTCACTCACAAACTAGACAGCGACCCCAGTCTTGGTCTAGACTGCAGGTTTTTTTCCCAGACTTGCAATTTACATCATCTGCATACTAAACAAGAAATCTAATGTTTAAAGTTTTAAAAGCAACATTTGTTGAGTGTGCGCAAGATATTCACAAAGCAAGACGTCCGACAGAAACAAGCTGTTTAACTCTTGCAATGCCAAGCTGGTCTGCTTGTTATTTGACACCCAAAGAGGTAAAGGCGCAGGTGACAAAAAAATAAATAAAATAAAACACCCTAAAGATCGCAAACTCAGTCAATGAAAGTATATTTCTGAAGTTTGAAAAACTTGCGAAAATAATAACGTGAGTTTTTAAAGAATATAGAACGAGAACGAGTTAATGCTTCGCCAAGAAATAAATTGCTCCATTAGAAATCTCTGTTTTCATTCTGACGATAGTAAAAGAAAAGAAAAAAAGATGAAAGGAAGAAGCATACTAATTAATCTCACCACTGACATCAGAGAGTAAGAACAATAAGGCAGATGCAATTTATGTCTATCTAAAAAAAGTGCCATTTCTGAAAAAAATATACAAATAATAAAACATTCAGCAATTCCTTGTGTGTAGACTGGAAGATAAAAAAAAATTAAAAATAAAACTTGAAAGGATAAAATGCAAGATGTATTTATGCTATTTACGCAGAAAAAGTGGCATCATATATCTTTGAGTAGTATTTTGAGTGTTTTTCTCCCCAAAACTCTATTAAAAACAAAACAAAACCAAAGCCAATAACCAGTAAATCGCAATAAAAGCATTTAAACATGTATTGTAATAAAAATGTAAATTATGTTAAAAGAACTTAAGAAACAATAGTAATACATGATGATTTTATTCACATTGTTTATTATTGTTAAAATTGTAAAAGCACCAATATATGCTGCAGTTTTGTCTGTATTAACTCTTCCCTAACAAATATGTGAAAATTTGTAGTAAATTTGCAGAAATATAATAAAAGAAAGTAGCGGTAAGATGTCAATTTTCATTACATAATTTCAAAATATTTCATAGCAGATTGTTTTAAAGATACTAAAATTAAACCCTATTTGACATGAATTTAATAGTGACCAACATTTAGTAAAGTATTAAAAAAATTACCATCAGGTATGAAAAGCTCATCAAAAAAAAAATTAGTAAAAAAATTAATATGGCCTTTGAGTTTAACTTTCTAGCTTTAATTAGAAATTCAGGGTGGAAAAACCTTGACTGTTGTCTTCCAAGGTATAGTAAAATACTAAAAACCATACATCTTATGGCAATTTATTAAACAAAATCTAATTTAAAAACTTGCATACTGCTCTGAGATTTTTTTTAGCTATAGGTTTAAAATTGCACTAAATTGAAAATGTATTTATTTAGTTCAATGTTTGCTTTGGTTCTTGCCAAACTGATCAGTGCACTTTGCTTTCTTTTATAAATGGATACAAATTTGCATATGTGATATAACAGAAACACACACTCATTATGTGTATATATATATATATAACTGTAAAGAATTTAAAAATGTAAAATAAAAAATAACCCACTACATATGTAATACATGTTCATTTGTGCACACGTGTGTGTGTGTGTGTGTGTGTTTCTGTGTCTGTGACTTTGTTTACAATACAAATTTCCACTACGAAGATATTTTATAGCTTTATATTCCTTTTATTTATTTTTTCACAGGCAAGGATGTACACGATTTTATAAAAACCAATGAATATATACCTAGTAATAACATACTTTGTTTGTAATGCATTACCGTAATTACCCAGGAAGCTAGCGGTTATAGCGAGGTTGCATTCTTTAATAAAGATGTTTTCTTTACAATTACACAGATATATTACTATTGTTTAATATATCTTTTAGTGATTTCTTTGAAAATGAAATATATGTATTTGTTACAAATCTTACCAAAATACAACAGATACTTTCGAGATTTTTCTTTGTGTCGAAATACATGCTAAAGAAAACACAAACGCTATATATATATTTTTTTTTTTTTAAATGTATGATAATTAGAGCTGTTTAGCATATCTTAAAGACTTTTTTATTCTCCAATAGCAACCATTATGGTTACTTTGTAAATATATAAACAGAAGACAAAGTACAGGATTGTTGTTTTTGGTAATGGCTTGCATCAGGTACCATTAGGTACATATTTATGTCTTGAGCCATACCAAAAACATGTTGAATTGTGAGGTCAAGACATAGGCTGACACAGCTCACTAAAACAAAAGAAAACAGTCTTGCAACAGTAGCACATATAATAAAACCCCTATTATCTGACAACCCATCAGGGACATGCACTCAATACAAGTTAACAAGGAGGAAATGATAAGATAACATTTATAGGAGGTCAGAAGTCAAATGCCAGTCAATGACTTTTAACCTCCTGGGTCATAAACAGGAATACTGAAAATAGAGGGGGTTATTCATTGTTTTTAACAGTGCATATTTACCACAATCAAAGGCTAAGATTAACCTAAGCGTAGTCTCCGAAAGTATATGATGTGATCATTTCTATTGACAGTATTTTGAAACACATTCACATTTAATGGTGTATTGTGCTTGATAAAGATACCAAAATATACAGTTAAGGCATAAAGCCTATGAATTAAAATTGAGACGTACATTTTGTTCACAATAAAAAAAAAAAAAAGCAAAATTTTACATTTACAGTCAACAGACAGAATTGAACAATAAATCTGCTTAGTCGTGATCCCTTATTATGATGTTAATGTAACTTTTTTTTGTGGAGTGCTTTAAAAGGCATTTGATATATGCTTTTGCAACATATATAAAAAAACAAAAAAAAAACAGTTTTCCTGTTTTCAGTACAACTAATTTTACTAACCCTTTTCAGTGCATAAATCATTTGCAGGAAATTTTAATAGCACAGTACTTTCGTACACCATGCTCGCTGATTGTGTTAATGTGAGCTAAAAGTAGGATGGAAACGCACAGACTAATACCGATGTTTCAAGTAATGAAGTGAAATTGCAATCTATGTGGATTTTGTTGCTGTAACTCACAATGAAAGGCTCAGAACACAGAGATAAAATGCTATGCATTATTCTAAGGCCTTTCACGGACGTATGCGCCTTTAAATGCTGTTTAGAATATACAAGTCAAATATAAATATGATTTTAAATATTTATTGCAAGTATTTTAATGACATTTGGAGTGCACTCACCTTTATTGACAATCTGTACTCTGAAGCCCATTTGTCTAGCAAAAACCCCCCAAGCAGATGAACAAGGACTAACCGTCTTCATTCCGTTAATGTTTAGTTAAAAAAAAAAAAAATAGCAAGCTGCCTTAATCAGCATGCTGATTGCATCTTCAACTAACAAATAATTTACTACACTAAGCATTGCATTCCATTAAAAGCTCATTAAATTTTTTTCTTCTCCAATGGGAGGTTGCTTAGGAAAAGCATTCTCTCTGTCGAAATTATCTCTTTCACCAAAATATGTATTTTGCATTGAGAAATATGACTATTTCTGTGCATTCACAAAAACAACAAAATGCCTATTATTATTCTCAATGCAGAATGTTTACCAAAGAATACACATTTTAACGTTAGATGATTTGATTGCTTTTGTGCATCACTATATATATATATGTATACAATCATTTTCTTTTCTTTACTGTATACACTTTTCTACCAACATGAATTTCATGCCTTTCTGGTATAAACAAGCTGTTATGTTTCTGATAATAATAATAATGTTACAATTGTAATAGTAGAGATTTCTTTCCTTTTAATATATTCTCACTATATAATACACTGGGTTCTCCTGAATTTTAATGATGTCAGGTGTTTCTGTATATGCAAAATAGAGTGTGTTTATGCCCCACGTTATTATGTAACATCAATATGATATTTTTTTGAAAAGTGCAAGTCCCTTCTGTGTAACAAAACAATTTATATTCTGGCATGCTGAATGGATTAGCAGCCATCTTTTTACTGTACGGTTGGTTCTAATCAAAGACTGCTTAGAGGTGTTGCCAGGTCTCAATTGACAGATTATAAAAATGCTGCCTTAATACAGATGATCTCATCAGAAACATATTAACTAATAAAGAAAGGTGTTGCAAATGATTCATAACATAAATTAACAGGTGCACAATTGACTTTGTCTCTCTAAGGGCAATCCTAAACCGCATTTAGCTTATCCCAAATCCCAAGAAAGGGTCACATATAGAGTGTCATTTCAATGCTGTGCAAGATCTTATTGGTCCATTGGATAAAGAGAGCCATTTGATAAAGACGTCTTCGCAGATTAATTTATCATTTCTATAGTATGTCGATCCTTTACATACATAGTTATTCTCTAAATGGGGAAGTGCAGAGAATTCACAGGGATCTTGCTAATTGAAAGACAAAATATCAGAGCTAAAAAATATAATTTATTTTCTAATGGACTGTTTTGGCCTTAAATTTGTATCTATTCTACACGAGTCTTGGTTTAGCGAATAAATCTCCTAGTAACTCAACACTGCATTTTAAAAAAAAATAGGACTTAGGGACAGAAACAGACCTTTAAATGGAGTCACATAGTCATAATACAATTAGAATAATTATGTAAAATTCTCAGTCTTTAATTACCATGCATCTTTGCATTCCTGATTGGGTTCATTTGAAATTTGGGTCATTTTGCATGAGTGGGTTTAATAAAAGGTTGGACTACTTGCCACATAGCACAGAGTGCGTATTGTGCATTCCCTGTGCTAATCCAGAGTTTAGAGATTGTGTCAGGTGCCTTTTCACAGACTCCAGCAGCTGTCTCATCAATGCAAATAAGGCAACTCCTACAATCAAATCCTCATGAGTCTAAAGCCTGATTGCAAAGGGCAGACTGAAAGCACCATACAGACTTTCAGTTTTTAATCCTGCCAACATACAAAATCTATCCGTACCCCACAAGTATAAAATAAACTGTTTTATTATTGTATATTAAAAAGTGCTCACCCTGTGTAGAAACAATCTATATTGTTATTTATATTGTTACATACCCAGGCAATAGATTATTGGTGGGGCCCCTTAATACCATATTTCATCTCACATACTATAATAATTCCATATACACTGTTACATCCCATTTGGCTTTTTTGCATATTCTATCCCCTTGCCTTATTTCATCTTCCACTTGACATATGTATCTCATATTTTCCATGCTTTATCTCATAATGCACCACCTTGTCTTATTTCATTCCTCAAATGAGATATTTCTTCCTAAATACCCTATGTCATCCCCCATTCACATAATTTCATCTTATAATTGTCATGTTTGATCACATACGCAATATTGGCCACATTAAATTTCTCAAATGCCATATGGCTTCACATATGGTATATTACGCCCCAGAGAAAATTCTGTCTCAGTAGACTTTCAAAATACTGTCCCAACTCCATACACTCATGGAATTTAACGGTCCTGCTTTTGGGGTCCTGTATAGTTCCCTGGTGTCACACACTTAAACCATGCACAGAATGCTTCAGCAGCGCTCTCTCCATGGTCCTGAAGAATAGGGGTAAGCCAGAAGGCTGTCTATCAGCCTTGTGTACTTGATGCCAGGCTGACGTGCCCCCTTCAGTGGATGGTACGTGTACTTCCCAAGGAAGCTCACCCATTATGGGTGTCACTAGTGATGCAAGTTGCTTCACTGATGATTACTCCTTGAAAGCCCAACCATTCAGCCTGATTTTAGAATATATATCAGGAGACTTGTATTTCTGCGTGTTGTACAGGTATTGTCATTGTAAAATAGTGTGTTTGTTTGTGTGCAGCATCATTGTTGCATTTGCAATTATTTGCTAACCACTGATATTTAGACAATTAAAAATGGTTGCTGAAGTATCCACATTGTAACTGAGCTGGAGATTTTTTTCTAAATCATCTACGCTTGCCTCAATATTGCCATTTGAATTGAATTCATTAAAATTCTCAGTTTAGTGAATAATTCTGACAGTTTGCAGTGTATGTGAATGTGCATGAGGAGGAACAAACATCTACAGAACAAGCTAGGCAAGACTATTCTATTACATTTACAGCCCTGAAAATTATAAAATTCAGTCTAACAATTTACAACACTATGTGAATGGTTCTGTAGAACAAGGTTTCACTAGTTATACTGTATCACACATATCTCTAGAAATAGGTGGAAATGGTTTCCATGGCTATTAGTTGGAGTGCAAGCTCGTTTGCGCAGGGCCCTCTTCACCTTCTGTTCCCATATGTCATACGTGTTTTGTTAGAATTAAATGTTTTTCTTGTCTTGTGTTTGTTATAGCAGTACTCCACAGAAAATGTAAAACATGTAAAGTAGTCATAGGGGTCATGTAGTCAACAAAAATGCAGCCAGTACACAAGGTGACAATCGTTCCATTGTATAGTTACTTAATTTTTCTCTTGGTTCTCATTGATGGTGCCTTGACTTGTGTGAACCTATGGTTGTCGTGCAGCATTTGTTGGACTTTACCCATACTTGCCAGCTGTCCTGAATTTCAGGCCATTGTTTTAAAATCGTGTACCAGCAAATAATAAGCCTTGTGATCTGTCCTGCATTCCGGGGGTAGAACTACAGGTTGTACAGCCACCTGAAGTTCTGCCTCAGGGCCCAGAGGAACATGGCTGCAACTATGCATTTTCTTAATTTATTTGCGTGTGAGTCTGTCAGTGTGTTATCTGTGTATGTCACTATATGTGTGTCTGTCATTGTGTGTATTTTTGTGTGTCACTTTTCCAATGTGTCACTGTACCTGTGTGTGTCACTTTGTCAGTGTGCATATCTGTGTGTATGCATCTGTGTGTGTGTCAGTGTGTCACTTTATGTATCTGTGAATGTATATGTGTTTGTATGTGTCAGTGAGCGTGTGTCTCTTTGAGTGTCTCTGTGTGTACTTGCCACAAATCAGTCCTGGAAACTTTTTGTCAAACATTGCAAAAATGTTTACCTTGTCTAAATGTATGCATTTTACAAAATACATAATTCTGTGCACTGTATCTTGGTACATGCACAAACATACATTTCCCTACTGTATGTGGCTTCTGCATTGTATCAAGGCAACCATTTTACAATTTGGGTAAAGGAAAATTGCAGATCAAGGTTCTCCAAAAAAGAAGGCCCTACAGGTATGTTGCAAGGCCAAAGACCCCTTTTGACCCTCTTCAGGGGCTGTCCCGGATCTCACAAAAACTGGGCAGTTAATGAAATTATAATTTCATTTAGGTTGTGACTTGCAAAAGGTTATTTATGTGACTTAATTTTATTGTTATCTCCCTTGATCCTGTAAACAAGGAAGAATTGAGAGCCAAGAGATTATCTTAAAAAAGCTTTAATAGGAAAGCAGTGGATGATTTATTTTATCTAAAAAAGTATCTTTTCAGTGGACCGTTAATATATGTTTCCCACATATTCCTACGTTTCATAAAAAGATGCTCTTTCCACGTGAATGTCTTTATTGCATACTCTTATTTTCTGTATTCTTTTAATTTTCACTGAGCTTGACTGTTGATAGGATCTGTGTAGACTTACCTTCATCTTTCTCACATATTGATAGTGACAAACAAGACTTGATTCATAAGCAGAGACTTCCAGATTAAAGATGATAGTAAGTATAACATTAAGATGCATGATAAAAACACTGTGGACTCATTTTGGGGTCAAAAAGGATTTTTTTTCCTAGTTTGTTGCAGTTTCCTAGTCTTTTTGCCTTCTTTTGGATCAACAGCAAAAACAAATGTGAGGAGGGCTGAACTTGATGGACGCAAGTCTCTTTTCAGCTATGTAACTATGTAAAACTATGTAACTATGTCTAATAATTGTTCATAGCTTCAGCATTCCACTACGAGATTCTCTTCAAAGAATCGTTAAGAGATCCTAGCTTTTCAAACTATGTTCTGGGTCAGCATCACATTACATCAAATATCTAAACTGAGCAATGTTTATCCAGGCAGGTTATCCCAGAGACGTCAACTAAGGATGTGCACAGGTGGGAAATTGGTTTTGGTCAGTTTCAGATCGATCTGTTATTTTTTGGAAAATATTGATTCAGACAAACTGAATTTTTTTAATTTCCGGGAGCCCCATCCCTATGGGCAATGAATGAATGTGCCATTCACACCAAGAAACGTACCAATTTAGGGAGCTATCTGTTAAACAACTGAAAGATCAAAAATCTAAAAGGGCATTTCATAAATCTGATCTTCCAACTGTTCAGTAGATAACTACCTAATTTGGTAGGCTATTTAAGAATACCAAATTATGGATTTATCTATTAAACAGCTGAAAGATCAAAATAAAGAGTCTTTTTATTAATATTGATCTTTTAGCTATTTAGTATGACTCCCTAATTTGGGATCCTTATCAAAACAAGTGAAAAAAATTTGTTTTGATTTGTGTTCAACTAGTTTGTTTTCGGTTTATGAAATGTAGGAATACGTGGGAAACATACATTAACAGTCCACTGAATTATGATTTGGGACAAAATAAATTACACATCCTTACCCTCATCCTAGCATGGTCATTTACGTTGGAGAGAAGTGCTATTGAGAAGTGTTTTAGTTTATCTGAAGAGACAGCAGGTTTTGGCTGCAAGCAAGAGCCCCAATTTTTGTAAAAAAATTTTTGATAACATAACAGCGGATGGCGCTCATAGACTAGGAGGTACTTAATCCCTACAATAAGCTATAGTGGTTATGATGTTTAAGGTGCCCATTAAAACTGATGTAAAATTACACTTACATAAAGGTAACCTAAAGTCTTCTGCCTGCGGTCTGCAGATTCATGCTCTTCCTGGGTTTTTCCAAAGGCCACGTGATTATTAAGGAAAAACAGGTATTCCCTAGAATATATGTCTTATAGGTCTTCACTATATGTTTTTGGAAGTTGCTGAGACTCTAGTGACACCTTGAGGCATTATGTTAAAATGAGTCCATAAATATCTAGAGACTGCACCAGCCAAAAAGTAATAGTAACAGAAGGGAAGGGGAATAATTGAATACAATAAAACATAACCTTTAATGATTATTTAAAAATAGAAGGTACTAAACGCCTGTATAGACTATATACACTTGTGAATCTATAGGCAAAAGAGTCATAGGTATAATAGAATGACAGGAGGATAGACACATAACCAAAAGGCTTCTAAATGCTTTTAGCCAAGCCTAAAATATTGCATTTACAAAAGTAAAAATAAATAAACAATTGCTAAGTGCGAATTCCCCCTGAATGAGTGGGGGTCCCAATCTACAGCTGGTAATCAAAGAAACTGAAAGGGTAAATACAGCAGTGGGTTATTAGGTGCAATGTGTTGCACCTAATAACTATGAAATGAGACAATAACGTAGTATAAAGGACTACATTATTTGGTCATCATGGGATACAGAACAGAGACACAAAGTATATACTGACCTGGAATTCAGCATAGCATTAAATAATTGGATACTGATTTAATGCAACTATGAACATAATTGTTTAGATTCTTAAGGGTTTTCTAACATCTTCAACAACCTCCCGATTATTACCTTCTCTCAATTTATGGCATATTTTAGAACAAATGTCATGGAACTAATGTATAAATATAAATGAAGTGGGAAAGGAAATGAGCATAAAGGATATGTGGAAAAGAAAAAAAAGTGAGAGGGAGAAAGAAAGTAAAGTATGACATAGACAATATATTAAAGTGCTGCGGTGACCAATAAATACAACAAGATCGGGTAAGGCATTAATTCCCCATTCTTGTAACCCAAATCACATGTTTTTAAAAACCTTGCCGTTTGTAGTTGACCATGCTGTGTTTTATATGCTGGATATATTGCTCACAGCAGCACCCTTAAAGGTACACTATAGTCACCCAGACCACTTCAGCTCAATTAAGTGGTCTGAGTGACAGGTCCCTCAGGTTTTAACTTTTCCGATGTAAACATAGCAGTTTCAGAGAAACTGCTATGTTTACATAGCAGGGTAATCTAACCTCTAGTGGCTGTCTTCCTGACAGCTTCTAGAGAGAGGCACATCTGCAACGCTTTCCTATGGACTGTTTGAATGCACGCGCTGCACTTGCCGCGCATGTGCATTCCGCTCCACTCGGGAGCTGACATCGGCGGGGGTTTGTTTTCCTGACCCTATAGTGATCCTTTAACCCGTTAACACCGTTACAGCGTTCTATGCCGTCCCACATTAAGTGGGCTTTAAAGCCATTGCGGCGATCCTCTTCTGGAGGGCTGCCTGACAGCCCAGGCAGCCCTCCCCTGGCAAATGAGGCCCCCCAGGGGCCATGTGATCGCTCTCAAAGTCCCCCTGCTGGTGGGAAGTGTAAATAAATTATTAAACATGTTTTAAAATAAAATAAATGTATTTATATATATAAAATATGTATATCTATTATATATATATATATATACAAGAGACGTCATACAAAGTGTATTTTAATATTATTAATAATATTAGTATTAAAACACAGTTAGAATGACGTTACATATATATATAATGTGTATATATTATATATATAATAGATATACACACATATATTATATATATATGTATAATTACAATAATAAATAAAATAAGTAAATAAAATATTGAAACAAAATGTAATATAAATTATATATACATATGTAATCTCATTCTAACTGTATTTTGTTATTAATATATATATATTGGTAACAAAATACACTTAGAATGACATTCTATATATATCTATCTATATATAAAATACAAATAACCGCAAATATATACATATAGATAAATACATATAATTACATAAAAGATTACATTAGTATACATGTAGAATTTAAATACCTATAAATGCATATACATTAAAATTCTACATGTATATTTAAGTAATCTTTTAACATAATTATGTGATTTGATTAATTAAAATGTGATTGACATGCCTGACAACACAGGGAGAAAGTGCAGCGAATTTAATTCGCAAGCACCATATTTGACCCTGTAACTCTCCAAGACACCATAAAAACTGTACATAGGGGGTACTGTTTTACTCAGGAGACTTCGCTGAACTCAAATATTAGTGTTTCAAACTGGTAAATTGTATTACAATGATGATATTTTAAGTAAAAGTGATGTTTTTTGCATTTTTTACAAACGAACGGCACTTTTATGGACTATATTATTGTTGTAATATGTTTTACTGTTTTAAAACACTAATATTTGTGTTTAGTGAAGTCTCCCGAGAATAACAGTACCCCCATGTACAGGTTTTATGGTGTTTTGGAAAATTAGAGAGTCACATATAAGGCTTGCATTTCATTTTTTTTACATTGAAATTTGCCAGATTGGTTATGTTGCCTTTGAGAGCGTATGGTAGCCCAGGAATGAGAATTACCCCCATGATGGCATACCATTTGTCTACTATTGCATACCATTTGCAAAAGTACACAACCCAAGGTATTGCAAGTGGGATATGTCCAGTCTTTCTTAGTAGCCACTTAGTCACAAACACTGGCCAAATATTAGTTTTTTGCTTTTTTCACACAAAAACAAATATGAACACTAACTTAGTGACCAAGTGGCTACTAAAAAAGACTAAACATACCCCACTTTCAATACCTTGGGTTGTCTACTTTTTCAAATGGTATGCCATTATGGGGGTAATTCTCATTCCTGGGCTACCACCCCGTCTCAAAGGTAACATTACTAATTTGGCAAATTTTAATTTGAAAATGGAACGTTCTATATTTGACCCTGTAACTTTCCGAAACACCATAAAACCTGTTAATGGGGGTACTGTTGTACTCGTGAGACATTGCTGATTACAAATATGTGCATTTTTTTTTGCAGTAAAACCTAACAATATTATGACATTAACAGCTAAAATGTCAGACGGAAATACAAACTTTAAAAAAATCTTATTTTCTCACATTTTTTAAAATTTTATTGATAATAAATTATGTTCCATGTATGAATAGTTAATGATAAATTAAAGCCCTCTTTCTCCTGAACAAAATGATATATAATAAGTGTGGGTGCACTTAATGTGACAGCTGTGAATTACGGTTGAACAGACATATAGCGCAAATTCCATTTTTTGTTTACGTTTTGTTTTGATCAGAACGTGCACTATTGACTCCGTCCTGAAGGGGTTAAAAGTAAGCATGTTTAGGATGAGTCCAATCTTTCTGAGCTATAAATATCGAGTAAGAGACTGTCCAGTTTGCACCTCCTTCTTTTACAGGTGCCTCATTAGTGGTTCTATATAAACCCTGAACTGCAAAGAGCCCCAATAATACTGGCAAATCATCAGAGGAGATGTAGTCCACAACATCTGGAGTGCCAAATGTTGCCTACTCCTAGTAAAGAGCAATGGGTTTCTACCAGTGTGCTGTAAGCCACCTGGCATGATATATGTAAGGGAACCCAAACCCTAATCTACAACAGAGAGTATTATAATTATTATTACCAGGCCTTAGGAAGGCTAGGCTTAATGTAAGAATGGTCCGAAAAACAGCCAAGGTCAAGGGTAGGAGAAAACAAATTAAATGGCAGATAAGCCAAATTTCAGTAGTACAGTGAACAGAATAATTGATAATCATGCATGTGTTTGTGACTAAATGGCTACTAAAAAAGACCAAACATACCCCACTTTCAATACCTTGGGTTGTCTACTTTTTCAAATGGTATGCCATTATGGGGGTAATTCTCATTCCTGGGCTACCACACCGTCTCAAAGGTAACATTACTAATTTGGCAAATTTCAATTTGAAAATGGAACGTTCTATATTTGACCCTGTAACTTTCCAAAACACCATAAAACCTGTTAATGGGGGTACTGTTGTACTCGTGAGACATTGCTGATTACAAATATGTGCATTTTTTTTTGCAGTAAAACCTAACAATATTATGACATTAACAGCTAAAATGTCAGACGGAAATACAAACTTTAAAAAAATCTTATTTTCTCACATTTTTTAAAATTTTATTGATAATAAATTATGTTCCATGTATGAATAGTTAATGATAAATTAAAGCCCTCTTTCTCCTGAACAAAATGATATATAATAAGTGTGGGTGCACTTAATGTGACAGCTGTGAATTACGGTTGAACAGACATATAGCGCAAATTCCATTTTTTGTTTACGTTTTGTTTTGATCAGAACGTGCACTATTGACTCCGTCCTGAAGGGGTTAAAAGTAAGCATGTTTAGGATGAGTCCAATCTTTCTGAGCTATAAATATCGAGTAAGAGACTGTCCAGTTTGCACCTCCTTCTTTTACAGGTGCCTCATTAGTGGTTCTATATAAACCCTGAACTGCAAAGAGCCCCAATAATACTGGCAAATCATCAGAGGAGATGTAGTCCACAACATCTGGAGTGCCAAATGTTGCCTACTCCTAGTAAAGAGCAATGGGTTTCTACCAGTGTGCTGTAAGCCACCTGGCATGATATATGTAAGGGAACCCAAACCCTAATCTACAACAGAGAGTATTATAATTATTATTACCAGGCCTTAGGAAGGCTAGGCTTAATGTAAGAATGGTCCGAAAAACAGCCAAGGTCAAGGGTAGGAGAAAACAAATTAAATGGCAGATAAGCCAAATTTCAGTAGTACAGTGAACAGAATAATTGATAATCATGCATGTGTTTGTGACTAAATGGCTACTAAAAAAGACCAAACATACCCCACTTTCAATACCTTGGGTTGTCTACTTTTTCAAATGGTATGCCATTATGGGGGTAATTCTCATTCCTGGGCTCGTGAGACATTGCTAATTACAAATATGTGCATTTTTTTTTTGCAGTAAAACCTAACAGTATTATGACATTCACAGCTAAAATACAAATTTAAAACAAATCTTATTTTCTCACATTTTGTTTAAATTTTATTCATAATAAATTATGTTCCATGTGTGAATAGTTAATGATAAATTAAAGCCCTGTTTCTCCTGAACAAAATGAAGTGTGGGTGCACGTAATGTGACAGCGGTAAATTACGGTTGAACAGACATATAACGCAAATTCCAATTTTTGTTTACGTTTTGTTTTGATCAGAACGTGCACTATTGGGTTTCTACCAGTGTGCCGTAAGCCACCTGTCATGATATATGTAAGGGAACCCAAACCCTAATCTACAACAGAGAGTATTATAATTATTATTACCAGGCCTTAGGAAGGCTAGGCTTAATGTAAGAATGGTCAGAAAAATAGCCGAGGTCAAGGGTAGGAGAAAACAAATTAAATGGCAGATAAGCCAAATTTCAGGAGGACAGAGAACAGAATAATTGTTAATCATGCAAAGGTCAGAATTAGGGAATCAGAAATGTCCCAAACGACCTATTGGGCTAAGCATGAACCACAACAGTGCGATTGGGACAGAAAATGTTGGGGATTTAAGTAGTCTGTACTTCTTTTAGATTGGCCCACATCATAGTTGAATGCCAGAAGATGCGAGAACAACAGATTTCTAATTTTGTGTCATGTGCAACTTCATTAGCATGCACCATATAGGGTCTGCACAGGCAGTGTGAGCATGACACCATCTCTGACTCCAGTCCTGCAAAAAGTTGAATGCAGTCTTTTTAGTATAGCGCCACTAAAAATGTGATGTCCATCTGATTATTAATTGAAACTAATGTTATTTCAGTCAGAAGCATGTCCTATACATGTCGCATATGTATCCAGTTAGACTGCAATTAAATGTGACATTTATCAAACAGTGCCAAAGGTAGAATAAGAAATGTAGGCGTGCTTATACATTTTTTTTACTTGTTAAAGCTTACCTTGGTCCAAAGAAGGTGAGAAACCACTGGTAAGACCTGCCAAAAATGTGGTACTCTGTAAAATGCAGCAGGATTCCTCAATTTAAAACCAAATAATGTAACAATATGTAAATTATTTTGTGTAAGTCAAGTGTTTTTAGAACCTTAAAAAATTGTTATCTTTAACAAAAATAGTGACATTAAACTGCTTTCAAAATGCCCTTAGTAAAACATGGTATTACTATATAACTAAGATTAGTGCGCAGAAGTCTTAAATTGATGATTTTGATGTGGTGTTTTACTTGACTAAGAGCTACTGGAAGGTGCAATTTATTCATACATATGTCTATGGCAGGCACATTTCTAAATTCTTTTGACATTTTCTACGAATATTTTCTTAATGTACAAGTCTGACATGCATCAAACGGCATTACAGTTTGTGCAAACTTTAATGTAGCTTTGATTCACCAATTTTAACTCTGCATGATTTTTTCCGATGCTAATATAAATAAAAAAACATTATTTTTTATTTGAATTTATGTTAGTGATGGTTTTTATTTTTTAAAGAAATTCTAAACTTGGAACTAAAACGCTGACCCTGGCTTTATTTAATGAATCTGCTTGGAAAAAGTAGCTGAAGAAGACCGGCTAGTACTAACCTTTTCCTAAGTTGTCTAGTTCACAACCTACCACTAGTAATTATATATTTTTGTATTAATTTTTAATACTTTGGCCAATTCAGAATAGCTGTGTAAAATTAGTTTTGTGCCAATTCCAAACTGCCAAGCATGGCACTAAAACTTGTCATTGACTGAAATGCAACTTCTCAAAATTCTTTCAATGTCAAAGGTTTTTATGTCTGGGAAAAAAATAATGAGCTATCTAAATCAGGTGTACATCAACTTTAAAATAAAATATTCTTATTTTGAGAAAGGTCCACAATAAAGTTTTAATATGTAACTAACAGAGACCTTCATAACTCACAAAGGTCCCTGACAGAGCAGTAAGCAGTAAGGTTAATACACCACTGCAGAAGATGCTGGTATATTAAAAATAAAAGATAACAACATTGTTCTGAGCTCATGCTATAAAGTAGTTATATACCTAAATTCATTTGCTAGTGCTATTTTACTAGACATGTCTTTGTTTTCTAAAGGGTCACTATAGTGTCAGGAACACAAATGTGTATTCCTAACACTATAGTTTTAAAACCACCGTTTAGGTGTTTGGCCCCACTTACCTCAGGCTCAAAAGGTGATCTACTCATTTTTCCAGCGCAGCGCTTCTCAGGTCTGGCTTTACCACCGATCCACCTCCTTGGCTGACATCATAAGAATTGATGATTTTAGCCAATCAACATGCTTTCCCATTGGAAAACATTGGATTGGCTGAGATTGTCAATTCTGCTTATCTCAGCCAAGGAGGCAAGGTGGGCGTGGAGCCAAACGCCACCCTGGCCAATTAGCAGCTACTCATAGAGATTAATTGAATCAATTCATCTCTATGGAGAGAGTTCAGCATCTCCATGCAGAACGTGCGGACGCTGAATTTCTGCACTTAGAAGGCAGTGTTTACATTAAAAAGCAAATGTTTTAAATGTTAACATTACAAGCCTCCAACATACCTCCCATGAAATGGAGGTAAAGGGGGTGGACCAGTAACATAATCAGATCCCTAGCTCAAAGGGTTGGACCTGTCTGGAAAGTGGGTGGGTTTACCTGAGTTATTGGCAGGTCAGCCTGGCGTCAGTGCGTGCCAGGCTGCCTGTCCAATATGCAGGCCGGCTCACTGAGGGCAGATCCTGCATGAAGCACAGTTTCAGTGCTTTCTGCAGACTCCTAGTGCCCTAATCATTGTGCAAGCACATCTGTTGATGCGGTCATGCTATGATTGTTGTGGACAATTCCCTGGTGTGTCCAAAGGGGGGACAGCAGGGAACTAAGGCAGGGCGGCGAAACAGGACCTAAAAATCTGGACTCTCCTGCTGAATTCTACAGTCCAACACCACCCTGTCCAAAGCTCAGTGAATGTTCCATTACTGTAATATCCACCGTTGGTCTTACGGCAAAATAATCTTATTCTAGTTTAAGTGACACAATAATCTAAATTTTATTAAAGACAGGAAGCAAATATTTTCTCTTTCCTATACTCTCATTTTACCTCTTTTTCATTTGCCACTCTTCTAGATTACATATTATTTTTTCCATGTTATCTATTGTCTATTAAATATATTAAGCATTATGTCTTTGCATACTGGTTTTGTTGGTTTTACTCACTCCTGTTTTTTTAGATTTAATATATCAATAATGGTTATAACATGCAATGTTAAACTTTATTGTACTTTTTGGAAGTCCATGGGGCAATACTCTAATGTTCTTTCTTTTTTCATTACAGCGTGAAGATTCCTTTGGGATTACCAGTCTTCTTCACCCAGACGGTGCTACATTGGATCTTCTGTTTTTTACCTATTTTATTAAGTTTTCTTTGTTTTTTTTTGTTTTTTACTTTAAGCATCAGGAAATAGTAATAGGGAAGAACTCCACAGCAATATGTTGGATCTCATATGGAATCTGATTGATTGAATTTATTTCTCATGTATGTTATAACAGTAAAGAGGTTAAAGCAAATATTCACCTACTGTCCTAACACAATTTAGATACTTATACCCTTTGTGTCACTATAACCCACTCCCTCTAGCATGTAAGCTCATTGAGCAGGGCCCTCAACCCCTCTGTTCCTGTGCGTTCATTTGTCTGGTTACAATGACATGTCTGTTAGTTCACCTATTGTACAGCGCTATGGAATTTGCTGGTGCCATATGTAATAAAATAATAATAATTCAGCCACTGCAGCTAGAATAACACTTAATAGTCTCACTCGTGGTCTGATTTCTTTTGTTCTGCTTGGAAATATTTTTCCAAGAAGGGAAGTCCTCCTTTATAATACTGACAAACTGGCTTCATTGAAGTACTATCAGTTACTCTATTCCTGTATTATTATAGTCAGTACTAGAAGCACTGGCTAGAGAGTAAGCATGGATACTACAGTAAGTTTTGAAAACCCATTACAGTTTCCTGTACTCCAGTGCCTGGACAGTCTAATCTCTGTAGCCAATTCTCAAATGAGATTATCAGTTGTGAGAACCTCTGGTAACATCCAATGCTTCTCAGAGAGAACCATGAACCCATAAGGCATGCACAGCAATCGCCGCTCTCCATCAATCCAATATTTCTTACAGAAAAGCATTCAATTCAATGCTTCCTTATGAGAAGCATTGACTCTGCTTGTTGTCAACATGCTAATTGAGAAAAGGGTACTGTAACGGACTGTTTTGCACACAAGAGGTTAAAACCATTTAGGCGATATTCCCCTTTCAGATGCACAGGCAGCTACTGCAATCACCAGTCTCCCGAACTGCAAACACACGAATTCTCCAACTCCCGAACTGAAACCAATACGAATCCTCCAACTCACGAACAGGAAACACACGAATGCTGTTAAACAGCCGAACAGGAAAAACCATACGAACAGCTTACACTCCTGGCAGTCGCACTGTAACAGCATACAATCAAATTCCCCCAAGAACGAGACGACACTTTGTTTGAGGATCAAGCAGAACTGATTTACTGGGGCTACCTGCCCGGCTTTTATGCAGGTCTCCCACCTGGTGGACACTCCCCTAGGGGACCAGATGGGAAATTGAGACACAAAGGGTAAAAGGACCAATAACAAGCTTACACATTTAACAGTGAAAAAGTTTTTTGGTTTTAAATGCAAGCTATTGTGACACCAGTGAGTGAGTGGTGGCACTGGGCACAGTATCCACTGTGAGCCTGACACAGAAGCTTGCAGGCAGGCAACTGCAATTACATTACACAGAAAAAAAAAAGCAGACTGATGTTCTAGCCCTAAAAAGGGCTTTTTGGGGTGCTGTCCTTACAGCAGAAATCAGATGAGTCCTTCAGGACTATAGTGGACACTGTATACCCTAACCTAGCTATGCATTTCCCTATCTAATCAACAGCAGCTACACTTTCCCTCCTCTCACTAAGCATGCAGCTTGAGAATGAATGTAAAATGGATGCCTTCCAGTAGGTGGGAGGGTCTGCTAGGGAGGGTGTGCTGCTAATTGGCTGGAATGTGTCTGCTGACTGTGAGGTACAGGGTCAAAGTTTACTCAATGATGACGAATAGGGGGCGGATCGAACCGTGCATATGTTCGCCCGCCGTGGTGAACGCGAACATGCTATGTTCGCCAGGAACTATTCGCCAGCGAACCGTTCGGTGCATCACTAAAGATCTCCTTCTTTTTTCGACACAAAGAAAAATCCTGCCCCAGCTGGAGAAGAAGACCTTTGAATGAAATCTTTTTTTCAAATTTGAATAAGACAAAAAGATGCAGACTTAAGGGTCAATGACAATCCAAAGTCTGCAACATAGAAGGACTATGTGGGTATTGGAGGTCATAAACCCCAAATTAATTAATTATAGAATAAAGAGAACCTTAGTGGACTGGAAGAGAAAAGGGCAAACTGCCGTTCCTCTAATAACCCACCCATGGGTACCCACAACAGTAAGGGCTACTCAAGGGACACACTATATAAAATCAAACAATCTTTATTAAATAATATTTAAATTTTATAAAAAGTAGAAGAAAAATAATAGTGCAACACACAAACGTGCTAGTGAAATTAAAAAGAAAAAGCTTGATGCAGCCTCAGTAAACCCTTGCATGTATAAATGTAAATGGCTATAGGGTAATGATAGTAAAATTAGCCTATACCGTTAGAGTAATGGCCATATGGTCACTAATTAGGGGTATGACTTCAGAGGTTAGTAACCAAACACTGAACTGTAGTTTATCTAGATAGTAAATTCAAAATGTTACACTCTGTAAATATTCAACTTGAAATATAGAGTAAAAAGTTTCGGATCATCTCTCTCCCCTGTTTAGAAGATATAAAGTATAACAAAGAAGATTGAAAGATTAAGTCCAGTCGCTATTTCTTAACGACTTGTGATATTCATTAGAGGTTAGATTACTAGGGTGGCCGCAGCTAATATACATACAGGGGTAAAATAAATTCAGTTACAGTGTACTGATACTAAATAAATCCCCCTGTGCTACTGCATACGATAACCCAATATGTAACCCTTAAAGTCCTCAAAGTCAGTATGTGGTCTTATTATTAGTTCAGACCACACACACATCATGAAGATCTAGATGTTTAAATTCAAAAAATCTCTTTCTGCTAATAGAGAAATGTAGAGTTTAAAAATGAAAAACTAAGCCAGCCTTCTATATTCTTAGAAGAATGGTAATGCCCTTCAGAGGGGTAGGTTACTAAGGAAACCGTAGCTGATAAAGTCACTTGCAACGTTATGGTACTGGAAACATCTCCTAATCTTACTGCATACGGTAAATCCAATATGTAATCCTTCAAATACCTCAAGATATAATAGGCACACCTAATAGTGTATAGTCTAGTGGTTTAGACCACAAGTCTCTGAAAACAGTCTCTGAGCCTGGTCATGCAGCAAAACAGGGAATCCCCCTTGAAAAGTGTATAAATCCCTTCTATACAGCTTAAACGTAACAATCTTAAACCGCTGGCACTATCAAAATGTGTCCAAAAAGAGAATCATAGTAATAATAAAGCTACCTAATTCGATCCTAGAAAGGAGTAAATAATATATACAATTCTGCTCTTTAAATAAGCTAAGTGAAAACCTTCCTATCTAGGAGGCTATTGAGGAGAAAAGGGGGTCTCCGAAACTGTTACTAAGTGAGCTGGCTTAATCTACAAATTACTAACATAAAGTCATCCCCGGACCAACAAGAGGTAACTGAGCTGCAACAAAGACCTAACCTAATAAAAGAAGTTAGACGTTCTTACCTTTTGTTGGTCCGGGGATGACTTTACTATGATTCTTTGACAGATACCTCTTTTTGGATACATTTTGATAGTGCCAGCGGTTTGATTGCTACATTTAAGATTGTTACGTTTAAGCTGTATAGATGGGATTTATACACTTTTCAAGCGGGGATTCCCTGTTTTGCTGCATGACCAGGCTCAGAGACTGATTTCAGAGACTTGTGGTCTAAATCACTAGACTATACAGTAATAGGTGTGCCTATTATATCTTGAGGTATTTATGCAGTAATTTATGCATATTGGGTTATCGTATGCAGTAACACTGGGGGATTTATTTAGTATCAGTACATTGTAACTGAATTTATTTTACTGTATGTATATTAGCTGCGACCACCCTAGTAATCTAACCTCTAATGAATATCACAAGTCGTTAAGAAATAGCGACTGGACTTAATCTTTCAATCTTCTTTGTTATACTTTATATCTTCTAAACAGGAGAGAGAGACGGTCCGAAACTTTTTACTCTATATTTCAAGTTGAATATATACAGAGTGTAACATTTTGAATTTACTATCTAGATAAACTACAGTTCAGTGTTTGGTTACTAACCTCTGAAGTCATACCCCTAATTAGTGACCATATGGCCATTACTCTAACGGTATAGGCTAATTTTACTATCATTACCCTATAGCCATTTACATTTAAACATGCAAGGGATTACTGAGGCTGCATCAAGCTTTTTCTTTTTAATTTCACTAGCACGTTTGTGTGTTGCACTTTTATTTTTCTTCTACTTTTTACAAAATTAAAATATTATTTAATAAAAATAATAAAGATTGTTTGATTTTATATAGTGTGCCCCTTGAGTCGCCCTTACTGTTGTGGGTACTCCTGGGTGGGTTATTAGAGGAACGGCAGTTTGCCCTTTACTCTTCTAGTCCACTAAGGTTCTCTTTTTTCTATAATTAATTAATTTGGGGTTTATGACCTCTAATACCCACATAGTCCTTCTATGTTGCAGACTTTGGATTGTCATTGACACTTAAGTCTGCATCTTTTTGTCTTATTCAAATTTGAAAAAAAGATTTCATTCAAAGGTCTTCTTCTCCAGCTGGGGCAGGATTTTTCTTTGTGTCAAAAAAAGAATGAGATCTTAGCCCTTGTATTGATTATCAAGGATGGAAAAAGATCACTGTAGGAAATGCTTATCCTATACCCTTGATAACTGAGTTGTTTGACAGGGTTCCACAGTGTTCACCAAATTAGATCTCAGAGGGGCATATAATTTGATCAGAATTCGCAAAGGGGACGAATGTAAGACCGCCTTCAATACCTGATATGGCCACTAAGAACACACTGTAATGCCTTTTGAGTTATGTAACACTCTGGCTGTCTTCCAGGATCTGATTAATGATGTGTTAAGGGACTTTCAACATGAGTGGGTTATCGTATATCTTAATGATATCTTGATTTATTCCGAGGATAGAGAAACAAAATGTCTTATAGTGTAAGATGGAGAATTGTATCTTTCATCAGTCGCAAACAATTTTTCTCGGATATATTATATGGGGAAATGGTTTTGCCATAGACCCTACCAAGCTAGAATCTGTACGCAAATGGCCTTTACCCAATGGTTTTAATGCAATACAAAGATTCATAGGTTTTTTCCTATAGCAGAGCCTATAATTAGTGATGTCCTGAACTGTCCGCCGAACAGTTCTCGAACGGTTCGCTACGAACGGTTCGCCACGGACTCATCATTGAGTAAACTTTGACCCTGTACCTCACAGTCAGCAGACACATTCCAGCCAATCAGCAGCAGACACTCCCTCCCAGATCCTCCCACCTCCTGGACAGCATCCATTGTGAAGCTGCATTCTTAGTGAGCTGTCCAGGAGGTGGGATGGTCTGGGAGGGAGGGTCTGCTGCTGATTGGCTGGAATGTGTCTGCTGACTGTGAGGTACAGGGTCAAAGTTTACTCAATGATGAGTCCGTGGCGAACCGTTCGTGGCGAACCGTTCGGCGAACAGTTCGGGACATCACTGCCTATTACCAATCTAACTAAAAAAGGTGCTAATCCTAAAAAGTGGACATCTGATGCTTTAACTGCTTTCGAAACCCTAAAAAATAATTTTCATCAGCTCCCATCTTGGTTCATCCTAACACTAACCTACCTTTTCTACAAGAGGTAGATGCCTCTGAGACAGGTATAGGAGATATACTGTTGCAAAGACAAAGTTCAGATCAACCATTGCACCCCTGTGGATTTTATTCTAAAAAAAGGTAAGACATAGGAGACAGGGAGTTGCTTGCGATCATATTGGCTTTGAAAGAATGGCAACACCTGTTGGAAGGGGCTTTACATTCTATAACAATCTTAACAGATCACAAAAATATATTTTATATTTGAGAAGCTAAATGACTATTAGCTAGTCAAGCTCGTTGGTCCCTTTCCTTAACTTGATTCAATTCTGTGTCAGTTATGTGTTGACATGGAGACCTGGGTAAAAAAACTCAAAAGCATTTGCTTTGTCACATCAATACAAATCTGATGCCTGTCCAGAAACAGAAGTGTTCTCTGTTTCTAAACATATCATAGCTAATACTATGATCAAGATACAATCTCCTCTTATCTCTGAGATAGAGGAGAGACAATCCCAAGCACCGGAACAAACACCTGAAGGTAAAAAATAACTTCATCCAGACCTACAAATGGAAATACTTATCTGTTTCTATGACAGTAAAGTTGCTAGACATTTAGGCATTAATAAGCCATATTCTCTTATAGCTAATGAATTTTGGGGACCTTCTTTACGTAATGGCACCAGAGATTATGTTATGGCTTGTGAGAATTGTGATAAGACCAAATTACCTCCTACACTCCCTTGTGGGATACAGATGACTTTCTGGATAAGATATGTAACATTGAGGAGACTGGTGACATATCTGTGCACAATGGATGTCTGCAGCCTGTACACCTCTATCCCACATGATAGGGGTGTCCAGGCTTTTAGGCATCATTTGTCTAACATTGAATTGAGTGAGACACAATATGAATTTGCTTTTGGAGGTTATACTTAATGAAAGTTTTTTCTTATATAAGAAAGGCTTTTCTAGACAGTTACCAGACAATGCGATGAGGTCAAATATGGCCCCATTGTATGCCATTTTTTATGGCTAATTTTGAAGACCATTTGTTTAAGTTTGTCGCCTGTTTAAGTTTGCGGGTGTTTGGCTTCATTTTATAGACAACATTTCTTTTTCATGGAAGGGATCCTCTGAGACACTATGCACTTCTTTCAAAAATGATTTGGATCAATGTTATTCAGAAAACCAACTGATAGAAATGCATATCTGCGGTTTTCGTCATTCCATCCTCCCAGGTTGAAGAGGAGGCTGTCATACTCGCAGATGCTCTGACTTGGTAGGATCATCTCGGATGGTAACATCTTGGAGAGTCGGGTTGATGGGATGATGAAGGATTTTATTGAAAGAAGTTACCCAGTTGATATGTTACAAGATGCAAAAAGTAAAGTGTTGTCACAAGAAGCATGGGAAAGAAGGATTGTCATAAATCGACAGAAGCAGAATAGGATTTCATTTGTACAGACCTTCTCTACTAAATCTAACCAGATAAGGTGTATTACCAGGAAACATTGGCACGTGTTGAGCACAGATAGAGAACTTGGTGATGTTTTTAGTGAGACTCATCTGATGGCATACAAAAGATCTAAGAATGTAAGGGATAGGTTGCTACATGCTAAAGCCAATACTATCCAAGTCAAAAGTGATGGTTGGTTGACACCTCTGAAGGGGATGTACAGGTGTGAGAGGTGTATCAACTGCAATAATGCGATGAGGGTGGATTCATTTACACATCCAAGTTTAGGGTATAATATAAATTTTAATGACTACATTAATTCTCAGTATGTGGTGTCAGGACCGCCATCAGGGGGTGACAACCGTGACTGTTGTCACGGGCCCGGTGGCCCAGGGGGGCCCGGACTGCTCTGGCAGTCCTGGGCCCAACTTTCCCTTTCTGCACACATAGATAGCGAATATCGCTATCTATGTGTGCAGCCGCGGGCCCCCGGCAACCTGTTACCGCAGAGAGGGCCCAGGCAGCACACAGCTTCTCCTCCTCTCTGCTCTCTCCTCTATTCTAATAACTCTTGCGAGACCTGCGGAGCGTTGCCATGGTAACCGGGTCTCGCAAGAGTTATTAGAAGAGAGAAGAGAGGAGAAGCTGTTTGCTGCCTGGGCCCCCTCTGCGGTAACAGGGAGCCGGGGGGCCCCCCCACCGGACCACCAGGGATCATGGAATCTCCCCCCTCCCTGGACACAGGTAAGCAGGGAGGGGGGAGAAACATTTAATTAAATTAATAAAAAATGCATGTTAAAATGATCCTTCCTCCCCCTCCCCCCCAGATCACACATTTACACAACGCACACTGCATACACTAACACAACACACACACTGCATACACTAACACAACACACACTGCATACACTAACACAACACACACACACTGCATACACTAACACAACACACACTAACACAACACACACACACACTGCATACACACACACACACACACTGCATACACTAACACACACACACTGCATACACTAACACAACACACACTGCATACACTAACACACACACACTGCATACACTAACACACACACACACTGCATACACTAACACAACACACACACACACTGCATACACTAACACACACACACTGCATACACTAACACAACACACACACTGCATACACTAACACAACACACACTGCACAACACACACACTGCACTAACACAACACACACACTGCATACACTAAACACACACACTGCATACACTAACACAACACACACACTGCATACCCTAACACAACACACACACTGCATACACTAACACAACACACACACTGCATACACTAACGCAACACACACTCTGCATACACTAACGCAACACACACACTGCATACACTAACACAACACACACTCCATACACTAACACAACACACACACACTGCATACACTAACAACACACACACACTGCATACACTAACACAACACACACACTGCATACCCTAACACAACACACACACACTGCATACCCTAACACAACACACACTGCATACACTAACACAACACACACTCTGCATCCGCTACACTAACACACACTCTGCATCCGCTACACAATAACACACTCTCTGCATTCACTACACATTAACACTGCATTCACTACACTAACACACACTCTGCATCGCTACATACTAACACACTCTCTGCATTCACTACAAATTTACACACACTCTGCATTCACTGCACTAACACACACACTACATTCATTACACTGACGCACTCTGCATTCACTACACACTAACATACACTCTGCATTCATTACACACTAACACTCACTCTGCATTCACTAAACTATGCACACACTCTGGATTCACTATACTGACACACACTCTGCATTCACTACACTAACATACACTCTGCATTAACTGTACACACAGCATCCACTACACAAACATCCTGTATTCACAGTACACACACTACAGCCACCACAAATTGAAACACTCTACATTCACTATACACAGACACTGCGTCTAATACACTGCATCCACTAAACACATTTCATCTAGTACATACAAACACTACATCCACTACACAAACACACACTACATCACTGTACACACACTACATCCACTACTCAAATACACTCTGCGTTCACTATACACACTGCATCCGCTACACAAACACACACTCTGCATTCACTGCACAAACAGTATCTGATACACACAAACACTACATCCATTACACACATTCTAATTCACTTCCACTATACACACACCACATTCAGTCCTGCATCATTGTGAGCGGACTAGGTAGGGCGTGGGCGGGCCCGGGAGGAGGGAGGAGGGGGCCCAGACCTTGTGCTTTGTTATGGGCCCCAAAATTTCTGATAGCGGCCCTGTGTGGTGTACTTGATTATGTGATGTACTTGATCAAATTACCCTGTGGGAAGAGTTATGAAGGTCAGACCAGTAGAACCTTAACTGTTCGCATAGGGTAACATAAGAATGCCATTAGAATGAGTTTAACTACCTCATCAGTGGCGTGCCACTTCATGGAGGCTGGACACTGTGTGCAACAGCTACTGTTCTTGGGCAAAGAGTGGGTGAGAAATCCCTCTCGGGATGGCAACAGATTGAAACTTCTCAAATAAAGGGAAATGTTCCCTAAGTGCATGAATGAGTATAATAAATACTAATACTAATAATAAATGTAATGGATATGCCTGTGTTTGTTTTGATATTTTTAGCTGTTTTGCACGTATTGGAACATCTACATAGAGTGGGATAAGAATTGGAAATGTACAAATATCATGAAGAACGTGTTTGAGATGGATATGTCAAAAGGGACCATAATTACTATAAGAATGGAATATCCATTGGGTGTATTACATGCTAAATTGAGTATATATAATGCAATTTATTTTTTGTTTTGATTGGTTTGCTCATCTGAACAACTTGTGGGAAACTGGGTTTACCCCAGTTTCTTGGATCAGCGTTAACCAACTGTTATATATTCTTTCACATGGGGCCCCATGTGAGCACACAGGAATAAACATTATATGTATGTGTACTTTTCCTTTAGTTTTATTTTTTGTTTAATTCATGTTTTCTGTATGTGTACTTTTCCTTTATTTTTAGTTTAATTCATGTTTTCTGGATTTTTGAAATGTGGATATTCACTTTAATAAGTGTAAACCTGCTGTTTATTTTCTTTGATTTAATTATTTTCAAAAGAAATGTTGGACATTTAAATAAGGCATATTGTGTTTATTCTCCTCTTGAAAGAAAAGTGTTTGTGGAAGTTACCTATGATGGGGTTATTGTAATAAGAACATATGTTTTTCATTGGGATACAGCTTATGGTTCGAATGACTTAGAGTATGCTCCTCCTCTTTATCCCCTTATCTAGAGAACTTAGGGGATAATTATTGGATACTTATATGAGCTACCCAGTAGGGCAAGTAATGCGCGTATGCGCGTCTTAGTAAGACTTTAATGCAAAGGACGTTTTTGGACCTTCGCGCGGTCTTTTCGGAATCTGCATTTTTTACACACATGCGCAGTACGAATTGGATAAACGCGACGTGAGTCTATACGGAAGTAGGAGATCTGAGGTCCGATAGAGTAGGATGATGGTGATATGGTGGTTGGGTGTCCACCGGTGCAATTTGGCCTTTAATGACCATTATGAATGTAATAGTATTGAACAATATTACATCACACGCAACAGCGTGATGATGTTATGTATCCCGACTCTATAGTGGAATACTCATCTGTTAGAGTATATCTGATCCCTGTAAGCTCCAGTTAGGTCACTTAATTGTTTTTAGTAGGTGTGGATCATTGAGATCCTGTGAACAAGGTGGTAGCCAAAATGTAGGAATTTTGGTCTCCTGCCCCAAGTTAGTATATGTGTTTGATACACTGATTGGACAACCTGTTTATGCACTTTACTGTTGGTATAGCTGTTAATGCACTTTAAAAATGTTTACATATTATTTGATCCACAATGTATATGAAATAAAGATAAACTTTTTTTGGCATATATTGGTGTGCTGTGGGTTTCTTATTATCTTAACTGTTATAGACAGATTCACTAAAATGGCTCATTTTATTCCTTTGCCTAATTACCCTCATCTCCTGAATTAGCTGAAATCTTTGCCAAAGAAGTATTTCGCTTACATGGTATCCCCAAAGAAATAATATCTGATAGGGGTACTCAATTTGTATCCCGATTCTGGAGGGCCTTTTGTACTCAGATGGGTATTCATCTCAACTTCTTAGTGGCTTATCATCCTTAATCTAATGGAGGAGCACATCAGGATAATTGGGTTGGTCTGATTCCCTGGGCTGAGTTTGCACATAACAACATGGTTTGTAAGTCTAAGCAAAATAGTCCTTTTTATTTGAATTATAGTTTTAATCCTACAGTTCTCCCATCTGCATTTCCTTCACAGGGCATACCGATGGTTACCAAATTGTACTGTCATGGACTTTAACATTTAACAGGCTAACTGAGGCTTGTAGAGTCTGAGAGGTAACTTTGCTTTTTTGGAATTTTTCTGAGCATTACACAGAGACTTTGGGGTGAATTTGCAGGGACATCCACTCCTTGGAGGATTGGCGACTGTCTTGAATGTTTTCCACTTTTGAATAATCTTTCTCACTAGTAGAATGATGTACTTTAAATAGTTTGGAAATGGCCTTATAACCCTTCCCAGTTTGATGATTCTCTAAGATCATTGCGGATGTCTTTCCTCCATGGCATTGTGTTAACATGCACCTGAATGCTCCAGACCAGAAAACTGCTAAAACGTAAGCTTTTATATAGATGGTCAGATTTGCTAATGATCAATTAATCAAGGGCATTCAACAAGCAGCACCTGTCTGCTATTTACCCTCTTAATTCCTATGGAAGCAGTAAGGGTGTACTTAGTTTTTAACAAATGGCTTCTCCATTTTGGCTTCATTTTTGTTAAACAAATCATGACATGGTGTATTATGTCATTTGTTGTTGTGCATCTGAGGTTGAATTTACATAATTTTAAGACTTGCTAAGGAACAGATAATTGTTATGTCCTGATATAAAAAACTATACAATTCAAATAGGGTGTTCTTTAATTTTCCCATGCCTGTAGATTAAAGAAAAGTCTATTTAAAAGTAGGTATTTATCCCACCTGTCAAATAATTATTTGCCCCAGAGTCTGGGTCAAAGAATTGACTGACAAGGAGAATAGAACAGATCTCCAATGATGCCCCTATGGTGTTTTTTCAGTCTATCGATTGGCAAAGCATCATAGGAGTTGTAGGTTTTTTGGTTTTTTTTAAACATCTTGGGTATCTTAGATTGTTTGCAAACAAGACACTTCTAGTTTCTGTACATTTGAATTACGTAGTTCGTGATTTATTTGCAGTTTATATTTTTTTTAAATTGTACAGTGTTGCACAATATGTTTGTGCTATAAAAATGGTGACCATAATAAAAACTGTTAATTTTCACTTGCGTGTTCCTACCTCTGCTCTTTAACTCCTTAAGGACACATGACATGTGTGACATGTCATGATTCCCTTTTATTCCCGAATTTTGGTCCTTAAGGGGTTAAACAGCTTTAGACATATTGGAATGATTAGACTGTGTGCAGTACTTGTTACATTTTGAACATTCATATAATTGTATTTTTTGCTTAATATTTTTTCAATTTTAAATCTGGCATTTGTATTTTTAGTTGGTTTTTTTATAACTTACATGTGAGCACTGTGGTTTGGAGCAGTCTTTAATTATTAAAACATTCTTTAGTGCTGTGATTTTAAACATTTTATGTTCTAACTGCCATGCTAGCTCAAAGAATGCAGGCAGATTGTGGATACTGATTGCAAAGGGAGATCGATCCATAAATGTTTTTATTTTCAATCAATAAAGCAGCAGGAATAGATGGTATTTGTAATAAATAAATTGCATTTAGTGTAGATATTGTATTCAGTAGTTGTGGGTTCAAATTGAGATTTTAAAAATGGAATTACTCACATGAAATTAGAAGGTCGGACAAATTAGAAATTTATGTAAAATCTCTTTAGTATTACTTTAAAATCCATATCATTGGTTCTTTTATAAGCAGGATAATTGTAGAGTTGTTAGCAGCATGAAATCTAGTGAAAAGGGCACCTTTCCAAAGGTAACACGACACAATGACCAAGTTATGGGTTACATCTACAGGTACGGCAGTAGATAACCAAAGTAATTTTGTACCAAATAGAAGACGTATATATCACTTTTGATGGGTCAAATTATAGCTCAGAACTAGAAGAAACCAAAACACAGGCGCAAGTCCATACAAAATAACATTACAGAGCTGGTATTACTGGGAAATGTCTCTCTCTCTGTGGACAAGGAAATACAAAAGTATGGGATTTTTTTAAGTTCGTAATTCTAGTTTTGTTGTTTTGCATTTTAGAGCTGACAAATAATATATCCAAGGTTTCAAGATATAATTTTTGTGGTTTAGGTTTCCTCTTGAGGTAATAGTCTCATATAAAAAGTCATTCAAATGCAAATTACAATAGGTCTCAAGATGAGCAGACCCTGCATCAAAGCGCAAGATCAAAGGCTGGGTGCATGAAAAGACCCTTTAAGATATTTGCAAAACATTTTTTTTTTACATATGGTGTTTGATCAAAACAACATAAAAATAAGGAAAAATAAAAATGCTATTCAGATCAAATAACTGCATTCCATATGTAAATAATGATTTTCACCGTTTTTATTTTACACGTACATCACAAAACATCATAGAGTATTTTAAACTTGAAAGTTTAAGTTACATTCCCATCTTCATGGACCATTCATAAGGCAATGATAACTAGATTAACATGTAGTGTAGCTTTACATTGTACAATATCCGGCTGTTCCTAAGCTGTCTTCAACACAGATATGAAAGCTGGGCTATTATATATTATATTATTCTGAGAGGTATCATTGTTGCAAGTTAATATGTAAATATATTATAATGAATGAATATGACAAATGCATGAACAATCAAGGATTCATATTCACTCATATGATCGTGGTGCACAATAAATCATATTTAAGACTCATGCTTGTCTCAAAATTGCCTTTTCCCCTGAAAAATCAACCAAATACTATTCCATATATCAGCCATTTCTCCTTTTTTTTTTTATCCTAGCAGCCCTCCGAGGCTATAACCTACAATATCAAAATCAGAAAAGTGCTACACATATTAGATTTTAGAAGAAAAAAAAAAGGGCTCTGCTTTCTTTTTTCACAATTAGTTAAATTGTACATTTAACAGTCTTCACCCCCTGCATGGTAATTCATCCACTTTACAGCATTCTGTTTTAGCAGCAGTTTTGCAATTTTAAATTCCTCCAAGTATGCTTTTATTAGGGATATATATTTATATTTATACATTTATACATATACACATACACTGCTGTTCAAAGGTTTGCAGTCACTCAGAAATTGATTTATTTTCTATAAAAACATAAATAAAATGAGTTTGAATAGGAAATATAGTCATCGACAAGGTTAGAAATAATGAATTTTGAGTGAAATAATAATTGTGTCCTTCAAACTTTGCTTTCATCAAATAATACTCATTGTGCAGCAATTCCAGCCTTGCAGACCGTTGGTATTCTACATGTCAGTTTTTTTAGGTAATTTGAAGAAATTTCACCCCATGTTTCTAGAAGCACCTCACACAAATGTTATTGTCTTAATGGGCACTTCTTACGTACCGTATACGGTCAAGCTGCTCCTACAACAGCTCAATAGAGTTGAGATCTGGTGACTAATCTGGCCACTCCATTATAGACAGAATACCAGATGATTGCTTCTTGCCTAAATAGTTTTTGTCTAGTTTGGCGCTGTGCTTTGGATATTTGTCCTGTTGTGGGAGGAAATTAGCTTCAGTGAAGCGCCATCCACAGGGTATGGCATGGCGTTGCCAAATGTGATCCTTTTCACCCTGTATAAATCTTCCACTGCCACCACCAAACCACCCCCAGATCATGACATTGCCTCCACCATGCTTAACATATAGCGTCAGGCACTCCCCAAGCATCTTTTCATTTGGTATGTGTGATACAAATGTTCTTTGTGAACACCTCAAACTTAGATTTGTCTGTTAATAACACTTTTTTTCTAATCTTCCTCTGTCTGGTGTGTGTGTTCTTTTGCCCATCTTAACATTTTCTTGACTGAGACTGAGATATGGTGTTTTCTTTGCAACTCTCCCTAGATAGCCAGCATCACAGAGTTGCTTGTTTGATTGAGACTGGTGTTTTGTGGGTACTATTTAATAAAGCTTCCAGCTGAGGACCTATGAGGTGTTTGTTTCTCAAACTAAAAAAACTATAATGTATTTGTCCTCTTGCTCATTTGGACACTGGAGCCTTCCATTCCTCTTTCTATTCTGGCTAGAGCCGAAAAGCAGTACAGCACGCGAAGGTAGTAGTACACACCACTGTACAAGAGCTTTAGTTTCTTGGCAATTTCAAGCATGGAATAACCCTTAATTTCTCAGAACAAGAAACATTACTAACGAGTTTCAGAAGAAAGCTCTTTGTTTCTGACCATCTTGGACCTGTAATCAAACCATTAATTGTTGATGCTCAAGATACTCAAATAGTCTAAAGAAGGCCAGTTTTATTGCTTCTTTAATCAGCACAACATTTTTCAGTCTTGCTAACATAATTGCAAAAGGGTTCTAATGATTAATTAGCATTTTTAAATGATAAACTTGGATTACCAAACACAGCATGCCATTGGAACACAAGACAGATGGTTGCTGATAATATTTGACCCCCTCTGATATACGCATATTTGTAGTTTAGAATCAGGGGCAGATCCAGATCTTAGTCTCAACAGGGGTACTTTTTTAATCTAATTAAAAACACACACACATATACAGTGTGTTTTAAAGCTGTGGGGATCTATAATGTAATATTATTTATTTATGAGTGCAAACAGAATCAAACAATAAATCTCACAAATTGTACAGAGAACATAGAAGTGTATTTGTGTGAAGAGTCACTGTATGCCAAGGAGTATCTGTGTGGCTTTGCACTGTGTGTGTTTACGTGTAAATGAGCAGGTGTATTTGTTTGCAATGTCCGTGTATGGCATATAGAGATGTCTGGTTTTTTTTTGTGTATACGGATTTGAATGCAGGGATGTCAGCATGTGTGAAATTGAGTGGAGTGTTTGTAAATGCAGAGCTGTTCAGTTTGTGATTCCCCTATGCCTCATCCTGTCGCTTTCTCTACTTACGTAATTTCCACGTGTTCTTGCCATTGTATTGTCTCACCTAAACTTCTCCTCTCCAAATATATCATATATATACAGTCGTCCCTTCCCTCACCAGCCATACCTCCAGCTCCCTGTCCTCCCCAGCCAGCTCAGTTCTCTTAACAGCCATACCTCCAGCTCAGTTCTCTTACCAGCCATACCTCCTGCTTTGTTTTTTCTCCAGCCATTCCTACAGCTCAAGTTTATTATCGATCATCCCTCCAGACCTCTTCTTTCCCCAACCATACCTCTAGCTCTCGTCTTTACGCTAGCCACATCTCCAACTCCATGGCCTTCCAGTCACACCTCGTAACTCCATGCCTTCCCAACCATACCTACTGCTCTCTTCTTTCCCAAGTCAAATATACAGCTATATTCTAACTCTAGTAATACCTCCAGCTCTATTCTCTACCTTGTCATTTCTACAGCTCCTTGCCCTCACCAGTCATACATTCAACTCCCTTGTATTTCTAGTCATACCTAGTGATATCTACAGCCACTGTAGACTGAGCACATCCTCTGCTAATGCAGTGGAGGGGGCACTGTTGGTCCCCCCTGGATCAGCCCCTGCTTAGAACAGCCTGCCAATAAAATTTATTTTATTCAAAAATTATTAAATAAAAAAAAAAACATTTACTTGTTATCAAAATCAAAATAAATAAAAAGTGACAAAATATAGAGGTGGTGCTGTGCAGGTATACTTGCCCTGTATCAAAAGTTTCCAATAAATAAGGTAGTAGGAAGCCTTGTGCAGCTCAGTTCACTGAAAGACATCCATTAGTAGTACACATCTTGAACAAAGTGCAGCAAGAGGCACTCCCAAAGTGTAGCATTTATTTATTCAATAGTAATATATAAAAATGTAGACAAATCATACTCAAAGATGGGTGCTAGCATACAGGCACATATAATAACAGCACACTTATAATCAGCCAAACCATGTTTCTCAACTGCACTGTTCCCCACAAACTCACACCTGTGTCCAGAGATTGAAATGTAGATATACATAAACCAATTTATATAAAATCAGCATTATATGTAACAGACTTTTGCCCCATGGGGTAGCACCCCCGTAACCCTCATCCTCCTCTTCCTGCTTTAGAAGGGGATCCTGAGACTCCACTACATGGGAGTTGGGGTACAAACAATTGGCAGCAACTCCACCTGACTGAGCATCCAGGCCCTGGCAGGAACATAATAAATACACACATAATACATATAAACTACCATACACAGCAGTAACAGTAAAACATTAAGAACATGTATTAAAGGATAATGTCAGATAAAGGTGGGGTAAGTAATACAGTGACTGACTAAGCACACTAAAATCTATCTAACCAGGCCCAGCATCCTCCCAAAACCATCTGCAGAGCAACCCTAAGGCTTCACATTAATGGCTGATGGGTACTGGTTGGTGAACTGAAATGTTGGGGTCCTTTAAGGTAATCCACAAGTTTAAATCAGCTGTAAATCGCATGAAGGCTGTTCCTGCATGTCATGGGAGGGCTGTCTAACTCTTTATTACTGTATGTGAGATGTAGAATGCCCTCTGACAGTCAGGTGTTAAAGCTCAAGAGTTCCAGTGGTGCTCAGGAAAAATGTGAGTGCTACATATATAAACAGTTACACAAATATATATAGTAAGAGATCATCATATTCCCAAGACAAGTAATTCCATTTTCAACTACATAAAGAATATTATAAAAGTAAATTAAGGTAATCACTGTATCCTCCATCCCATGAATATCAGTAGGGACATTCTAAACTTACAACATATCTATATAAATAGCTAAATACAAAAAAATAAATCATTGTCTTTTCTTTATACACAAAGGTTTACTACAATTTAATTCCCAAGTAAAAGATAAAAAAAAATAAGTCAAGGGATACACAGGACAACAAACAGTTTACAAATATCAAAGAAAAAAATTATACACAATATATTCTCATCAGAATATTTCCAAATCAAATAATCTCAATTGCAAGTATCTAAATAGTATTACATAGGCAAAGACTTGGAGATCTGTTTTGCTAAGAACTGCATTTCGCCCGAATTTGAGTCAACCAGGTGATCGTCTGAATTCCCGATTTCTTAATGCTCCTCTTCTTTTCATCTCTATTGGTTAATTTGTCTCACTTGATCTGTGAATCAAATGGCAGGAAGTTGCCTCATATCTATGCCAAGTCTAATAGGCATGGATTAAAGGACCACTCTAGGCACCCAGACCACTTCAGCTTAATGAAGTGGTCTGGGTGCCAGGTACAGCTAGGGTTAACCCATTTTTTTTATAAACATAGTTTCAGAGAAACTGCTATGTTTATAAATGGGTTAATCCAGCCCTCAAATCCTCTAGTGGCTGTCTCAATGACAGCCGCTAGAGGCGCTTGCGTGATTCTCACTGTGGAAATCACAGTGAGAACACGCAAGCGTCCATAGGAAAGCGCATTCAGCCGAAAGGGAGGAGAGGAGGAAGATCGGAGGCAGAGAGCTCCCCGCTCGGCGCTGGAGAAAGGTAAGTTTTAACCCCTTTCCTCTCCCCAGAGCCCGGCGGGTGGGGGCACCCTCAGGGCACTATAGTGCCAGGAAAACGAGTATCTTTTCCTGGCACTATAGTGGTCCTTTAATGGCTATCGCCATGTCATGAACTTAAAGAAGTTATAAAAACCAAGAGAATAAGAGAGCACTCACATGACGAATTTCAGGTGAATATAACTAGCTTTATTGAAGCAGATTCAGTATCATAGCAACACGTTTAACATTTCAGTCCTATAGTGGACTTGTATCCCTTTTATATATAACAACTCCCTATTAATTTAAGTTTTTTTTTAGATATTCTGGATTTAAACCACTCGATAGAAAATCATATAGATTTCCCTTCACCGGTGTTCATGGGATGGTGACATGTACAATAATCTTCTATTCTGCCATTGGTATACTATTTACATACTCATTTTGGAATTGTGGTGATGAGGATCTTATCTTGTATAAAAATGTATACAAAAATGATCTCTATAGATGATATAAATGTATAAACATTTGTATACCCAATACAGAATTTATATTATTTTGCAATAGTTATAAAAGGTGTTTAAATATAAATGTATACATAAATGTATCCACATTTCACACTATACAGGGTGTGAATAAGTAGGTAGATTGTTTCTATTCTATTTTCGTATAATGGTTTTTTTTTTCCATAAATTGTTAGGAGCATTGGCATTTACTTAGAACCCCACACAAATTAAAAAAATAAATCCCCAAGAAAATGTCATACCCCAATTGCATTTGGAGCATGAAAATTACTTTGTTTTCAACAAGATGGAGCCCCCTCCTCACTATTCTCTAGCAGTGTGTAATTTTCTTGATAAAAAAAAATGATTCAGTAGGTGGATAAGTAGATGAGTCCCGATTGAATGGCCACCGCGGTCACCAGACGTTACCCTTATGGACTTTTTCTTTTGGGGAGTTATCAAAGATAAGGTACATTCAAGAAAACTATGCACAGTTGAAAACATGATTCGACTCATAAAAGAAGCATTATACAAAGTAAAGTAGAAGAGGTAGAGCCACAGAATAAATGTCCACTAGGATACAGTAAAAAGCAACCTCAAATAGTAAAGATGGATATATACAAAAAATGTCCAAACGTTCAGAGGTCAAATAAGTCCAAAGGGCTTTATTATTTGGACATTTTATGTATATATATCTTTACTATTTAAAGTTGCTTTTTACTGTACTCTAGTGGACATTTATTCTGTGGCGCTACCCCTTCTATTGTTTTTACTTTGTATTCTGTTTCCATTAGTGAGGAAGAGTGATAACTACTTTTGGGGTTAGCTGCCTCCCAATATTATTATTGTTTTTTTAGTAAGTGATCTTACTGCTTTCTCTGTATCTCATAAAAGAAGCATGTCAAGAAATTAACCCCTTAAGGACGGAGCCAAATGTACACGTTGTGAACAAAACAAAATGTAAACAAAACCTGGCATTTGCGCTACATGTCTGTCCAACCGTAATTCACCTCTTTCATAGTAAATGCACCATTTAATATCAAATATTTAGCTATGAAACATAATTTAATATGAAAACAATGGGAGAAAATAAGATTTTTACAAATTATTTTAGTTCTACATAACATTTTAACTGTCAATGTCATAATACTGTTTGCTTTTACTGCAATAAAATACACATATTTGTATTCAGCAAAGTCTCACGTGTAAAACAGTACCCCCTATGTACAGGTTTTATGGCGTTTTGGGAAGTTACAGGGTCAAATATAGCATGTTACATTTGAAATTGAAATTTGCCAGATTGGTTACGTTGCCTTTGGGATTTTATAGTAGCCCAGGAATGAAATTTACACCCATAATGGCATACCATTTGCAATAGTAGACAACCCAAGGTATTGCAAATGGGGTATGTCCAGTCTTTTTTAGTAGCTATTTGGTCACAAACACTGGCCAAAGTTAGCGTTAGTATTTGTTTGTGTGTGAAAATGCAAAAAATGCCAATTTTGGCCAGTGTTTGTGACTAAGTGGCTACTAAAAAAGACTGGACATACCCTGTTTGCAATACCTTGGGTTGTCTACTATTGCAAATGGTATGCCAACATAGGGGTAATTTTCATTCTTGGGCTACCATAGGGTCTCAAAGGCAACGTAACCAATCTGGCGAATTTTAATGTGAAAAAAATGAAACACAAGCCTTATATTTGATGCTGTAACTTTTGAAAACATCATAAAACCTGTACATGAGGGGTACTGTTGTACTCGGGAGACTTCGCTGAACACAAATATTTGTGTTTGAAAACAGTAAAAAGTATCGCAGCAATAATATCGTCCGTGTAAGTGCTGTTTGTGCGTGAAAAATGCAAAAAAAAGTCACTTTTACTGGCGATATCATCGTTGTAATATATTTTACTTTTTTGAAATACTAATATTTGTGTTCAGCGAAGTCTCCTGAGTAGAAAGTGTATACCTACTTCTACACACCTCTATATGTGGACTGAATATACTTTACTTGCTTTTGCTCTCTATTTCACTGGTCATGTGATCCTGAGATAAAGTGTGCTCTTGTATGTGTCTGTAGACTTGTTTATCTGTTGGTGGGTATTTAAAATGTCCGAATTTGTCAATGGATGACATCACCCACGATCTCGTCCAAATAAAAGCTTCTTATAGAGAAGCACTGTGGATGAAACTGCATGTGTGGCAGGAAGACAGCCACTACAGGCTTTCTTAACCATGTAATGTAAACATTAATGTATCAAAACTACAAGAACACTGCACCCAGAACAGTTAATTGAGATAAAATGGTCTGGGTGACTTTAGTAGACCTCTATTAGAGGTTCGCCATAGGTGCCTATAGTCCTGAATTTGTCAAGAAAGTGTGGGTGAATAAAAATCGATGATTTTCTTTAATAAAACTTTTTTTAATATTTACATTTTTTTCTTTTAAATAAATTGCTTTTTCGAGGAATAATCTATCTAACCGCAAAAGCAACTTTAGATTAATGGAGTAGTTTTGTTGTATAGATCATGCTTCTCCAGTATAAATGCTGAATTTTCTTTTAAATAGATTTGTTTATGCAAATACATGTGACCTCCATAGCCTCCCTAAACATTTCCTGTAAAGAGAGATCACATGTTTAAACTTCCTTTATTGCAGAGTCTGGTTTATTCAGAACCATCCTGTATGTGATTAATGCTCAATTAACAGAGCAGGAGAGAAAAACGTCTAAAGTAAACATTCTGTGCTGTCACATCTGATTGAAAATAAAACCTTGTATTTTTCATGCAGGAGTTCCTTCCATGCTGCCAAAAAGCAAAGGAGCCTGGTCGTGCTGTTAAAGGGCCACAGCACGCAACTGGGCCCCTACTTACAAATGCCCACTGGGTGGTCCTTAGTGCATGGGCCACCCGCTGGACCTCCTTAGTGTGCGTCCCCAGGATGCACCTGGGAACCATTGGTGGGGGTGGAGAGAAAGTTGTTGAGGGCAGTGGGGCCCATGGGGCAGCTGCCTTGGGCCCCTTAGAAGTAAAAAGGCCCGGGACAGCTGCCCCTTTTGCCCCGTGTTAAAGATGGCCCTGCATGTGCCAACACAAAGTGACCCACTAAAAACAGCACAAAGGCAAAATATTGGATGCCAGTACAGTGGTAAAGATCAATTACTTGAGTTCTATTTAAAGTCGTACAATTTTATAGAAACATAGAATGTGACTGCAGATAAGAACCATTCGGCCCATCTAGTCTGCCCAATTTTCTAAATACTTTCATTAGTCCCTGGCCTTATCTTATAGTTAGGATAGCCTTATGCCTATCCCACGCATGCTTAAACTCCTTTACTGTGTTAACCTATTCCATGCATCTACTACCCTCTCAGTAAAGTAATACTTCCTGATATTATTTTTAAACCTTTGTCCCTCTACTTAAGACTATGTCCTCTTGTTGTGGTAGTTTTTCTTCTTTTAAATATAGTCTCCTCCTTTACTGTGTTGATTCCCTTTATGTATTTAAATGTTTCTATCATATCCCCCCTGTCTCGTCTTTCCTCCAAGCTATACATGTTAAGATCCTTTAACCTTTCCTGGTAAGTTTTATCCCGCAATCCATGAACCAGTTTAGTAGCCCTTCTCTGAACCCTCTCTAAGGTATCAATATCCTTCTGAAGATACGGTCTCCAGTACTGTGTACAATACTCCAAGTGAGGTCTCACCAGTGTTCTGTACAATGGCATGAGCACTTTCCTCTTTCTACTGCTAATACGTCTCCCTATACAACCAAGCTAGTATTTCCTGCTGCTCTATTACATTGTCTGCCTACCTTTAAGTCATCAGAAATAATCACCCCTAAATCCCTTTCCTCATATGTTGAGGTTAGGACTCTATCAAATATTCTGTTCTCTGCCCTTGGGTTTTTACGTCCAAGATGCATTATCTTGCATTTATCCACATTAAATGTCAGTTGCCACAACTCTGACCATTTTTCTAGTTTACTTAAATAATTTGCCATTTGGCTTATAACTCCTGGAACATCAACTCTGTTACATATCTTAGTATCATCAGCAAAAAGACATACCTTACCATCAAGACCTTCTGCAATATCACTAATAAAAATATTAAAGAGAATGGGTCCAAGTACAGATCCCTGAGGTACCCCACTGGTGACAAGTCCAAGCTTCGAATATATTCCATTAACTACAACCCTCTGTTGCCTGTCACTCAGCCACTGCCTTACCCATTCAACAATATTGGAATCCAAACTTAAAGATTGCAGTTTATTGATAAGCCTTCTATGTGCAACAGTGTCAAAAGCCTTACTGAAATCTAGGTAAGCAATGTCTACTGCACCACCCTGATCTATAATTTTAGTTACCCAATCAAAAAATCAATAAGATTAGTTTGGCATGATCTCCCTGAAGTAAACCCATGTTGTCTCTGATCTTGAAATCCATGTGTTTTTAGATGTTCATCAATCCTATCCTTTAACATGGTTTCCATCACTTTCTCCACTACTGAAGTAAGGCTTACTGGCCTATAGTTGCCCGACTCCTCCCTATTACCTTTCTTGTAAATGGGCACAACATTCGCTAACTTCCAATCTTCTGGGACTACTCCTGTTAACAATGATTGGTTAAATAAATCTGTTAGTGGTTTTGCTAGTACACCACTAAGCTCTTTTAATAGCTTTGGGTGTATTCCATCAGGTCCCATTGACTTATTTGTCTTTACTTTTGACAGTTGAAATAGAACCTCTTCCTCTGTAAACTCACGTGTAATAAATGACTCATTTATCCTTTTTCTCAACTGAGGTCCCTTTCCTTCATTTTCATCTGTAAATACAGAACAAAAATATTCATTGAGGCAGTCAGCTAGACCTTTATCCTCTTCTACATACCTTCCTTCTTTTGTTTTTAATCTAACTAATCCTTGTTTTACTTTTCTTTTCTCATTTATGTATCTAAAAAAGTTTTGTCCCCCTTTTTTACTGACTGTGCTATTTTCTCTTCTGTGTGTGATTTGGAAGCTCTTATAACTTGCTTAGCCTCTTTCTGCCTAATCTTATAGATCATTTTGGTTCCTCACTCTGAGTTTTTTTATAATTACTAAAGTCTAACTTTTAATTTTTAACTATTTTGGCCACATCTGCGGAGTACCACAGTGGTTTCTTGAATTTTGTGCTTTTACTGACAAGCCTAATGCAATTTTCTGTTGCCTTCAATAGTGCAACTTTTAAATAATCCCATTTCTCTTGGACTCCATTTAAATTGCTCCAGTCTGATAATGACTCCTCTACCCATATTCTAATTTTAGAAAAGTCTGTTTTTCTAAAGTCTAAAACTTTTGTTTTTGTGTGGTGTGACTCAGTCACTGTTCTTATATTAAACCACACTGACTGATGATCACTGGATCCTAAACTTTCACCTACAGTAATATCTGATACCAAATCTCCATTTGTTAACACTAAATCTAGTATGGCCTCTTTACGAGTTGGCTCCTCAACAACCTGTTTTAGAGACAATCCCAGTAGGGAGTTTAGAATATGTGTGCTCCTGGCACAAGTAGCTAATTTTGTTTTCCAATTTACATCAGGAAGATTAAAGTCACCCATGATGATAACTTCCCCCTTCATTGTCATTTTAGCTATTTCCTCAACTAGTAGATTATCTAACTCTTCAATTTGTCCTGGGGGCCTATAAATCACACCTACACAAGTTACTGTGTGATTACCAAATTCTAACGTAACCCAAACGGACTCTATGTTTGCCTCACTAACTTTTATTAGGCTAGATTTTATGCTATCCTTCACATACAGGGCCACCCCTCCCCCTTTCTTGCCTTCCCTATCTTTTCTATATAAAGAGTACCCTGGTATTGCTATGTCCCAGTCATTTTTCTCATTATACCATGTCTCAGTAACAGCGACTAAATCTACACTATCAGTTGCCATTATTGCCACAAGTTCATGGATCTTATTCCCTAAACTGCGAGCATTTGTAGACATGACTCTAAGCTTATCATTTTTTAACACACTTGCTACAGGCAACTTCTGTCCTTGTTTTGGGGGACAATTGGATTGATGTTTTATCACCCTTTTGCTCCCCCCCTCCTAGTTTAAATACATCCTAGCAAAACCTCTGAACTGCACACTGAGAACATTTGTTCCCTTTTGAGAAAGATGCAAACCATCTTTTTTGTACAGGTTATTTCCATTCCAAACACAGCTACCATGAGAAATAAAGCCAAATCCTTGCTCCCGACACCATTCACCAAGCCACAAATTAAAGTCCCTAATATGCATCCGCCTGTCTTTCTGAGTGTTATGCACCGGCAGAACTTCAGAGAATGACAGTGTGGAAGCAACCTGCCGTATATCATTGGCAAAAACACAAAAAACTTCCTTAACCTCTGAAACCTCATTATCTTGGAAAAGGATATCAAATTCTATTTTAACATGAAATAAAATTATCCATTGTATTCTGGAAGAGTAAGACAACTTCAGTTTTGCTGATTAAAGGGTTACTCCAATCTTTATGAACACTTCTGCTTTTAGAATAGGATGTAGAATAGGACTAGGATAACGCACCGTGAAGATAAAGAATGAGTGAAAATCATCGAGGGGAACTTGACTCGGCACTGGATTCCAGGTAACTATTAAGCTATTTTCCAACAATATGTGTAATGAAAAAAAAAAAAACAGTAAGGGGGGACCTAGATAGATATGCATAGGAAAACAAATTAAGTATTAATAGTGCAAGTATAAAAAAAATCAATTGATAAAGGATGGAGAAGAAGCCACTTGCTGGTACTCAACCCAGTACATTGAAGTCCAGGGAACCTCATGCTTTTAATATATATATATGTGCCTTACAGTGTAGCAGTGAAGGGCAGCTTACTGTGCTGTTTTATGTTGAAGCATTGAAAGTATTAACGTTATCCAGGTTGTAGTTACTATGGTAACTTATTGTTCCATGCACACTTGTTTTTCCAATTTTGACAGTGGTATATTTTCCACATGTTGATTGATATCAGTAAACATTTCAAGCATTAGGCCATTAAAAAGATCTAGAGATGAGAAAATTGTTGGTAACTTGTGGTTGCTAATATCTACAGTACATACTTCGCAAAGTAACAACTTTTTACGGCAAATTATTACTAACGTTGGAAATAACTCAAGTTAGAAATGCATCCACTGAGTCTGTCCTAAGATGCCTTCTTTTAAATTAAATTGTGCTTATGCTTAATTAAGTCCGCACAGATGTGGCACAGACTTTACATGTGATGTATAATTGTTAGTAAAGTCCTCACAGGTTTTGCAGACATTTCCATGTCATATCTGTGGGTATGACTGTCCGTGATTTGCCTCAAAACTGTCTCAATTTTACTCACCATTACAATGTAGCACTGTTGCTATGCATTGTGAACCATGGTTGCTATAGTACAGGTGATGGGTACAGTGAAGATAAAGGCTGCATAGTGTACAGCTTTAATGTTAAGTTTTTTTTTAATCACAGAAAAGGTGAATGACTCTAACTACCACGGATCATGCAAAAATGTTACAAGTAACATCATTTCATTTCCTGTCAAAAAGCACCAAACAATTCTGCATACAAATATCTGTCATAAAAAAATAATTAAAAAAAAGATGTATACTATAGGATGTGAACTTTGGCACAGTCACAATCAACACTTCATTTCAGTAATTTGTATAGTTAAAAAAAGGATTGCAAAAACTTTCTTTATATCTAAATCTGTAATAAATTTTTTAAAAAGGCAAAATAATTGCCAATACCTTATGTGAAATTGGAGAACCTTTACAATTCGCTTATTTTAACCAAAAAGTTTAAATTGATTTATCAGTTCTTCCCAAACTCCCATTTTTGTTATTAAAGGACCACTATAGGCACCCAGACCACTTCAGCTTAATGAAGTGGTCTGGGTGCCTGGTCCAGCTAGGGTTAACCCTTTTTTTATAAACATAGCAGTTTCAGAGAAACTGCTATATTTGTATTAGGGTTAATCCAGCCTCCAATGGCTGTCTCTTGACAGCCGCTAGCGTGCTTCTCACTGTGAAAATCACAATGAGAAGACGCCAGCATCCATAGGAAAGCATTGTGAATGCTTTCCTATGGACCGGCTGAATGCGTGCGCAGCTCCTGCCGCGCATGCACATTCAGCCGAAGAGGAGGAGAAGAGCTCCCGCCCGGCGCTGGAAAAAGAGGTAAGTTTAACCCCTTCCTCTCCATCCAGCCCGGCGGAGGGGGACCCTGAGGGTGGGGGCACCCTCAGGGCACTCTAGTGCCAGGAAAACGAATATGTTTTCCTGGCACTATAGTGGTCCTTTAAACCGGGCTACCCTACCTTTCTCAATTATTAGACGTTTTATTAATATAAAATGTTATTCTAAATATATAATTTTAATGTAGTATCCTAACTATATTATTTTAATGTGGTATCCTAAATTATGTAGTATCCTATTTTTTTTTTATTTTTTATTATTATTATTTATTATTTAGATTACAATGAGCCTGAGGGAAGGAAATATTTTAAAACAAAAAAAAAAATATATAATTATAATAATAATTAAAAAAAAAAATATATATATATATATATCTGATTAATAAAACAAAGCATGTAACAGCATATTCTGCAACACAATGCACATGGAATGACCTGCCATCAGTTCAAGGTCAATCACGTGATTCATTGTTTCCCTCTGCACACCGAGCTTAGAGCCCTAAACACCTAGTAGACATAAATAACAGGTAACATTTCACACTTGTCTCCGGCGCTAACCGCAGTGATTTCTACCGTAAAGGCCAATAAAGGCATCATTTCTATGAAGGCGGTTTGTGTCTCTCGCGTTTAGAACTCTCTCAAAGCGTGCACCTGACTGGGGTGACGACCTGGACTAAACCACTGAGACGAACTTCGCTTTCACGTTCCTGACTGCCCTTGCAGCGTGCTGGCTCGAGTCGGACACTGCGCATGCGCACGCAGTAGGCCCCCCACGCAGTCTGGCTTCTAGCTGCCCTCACATTTGCCTGTTTCGAATTTAGACGCAAACAGACCCGAAGCCAGCATTTATATTCGCAGAGACGTGCCATTGAGCCTAGCAGGCTGCTGGACATCAGCATGCGATATCTAAGATCGCGGCGCTGGCAGTGTGAGGCGGATAACTCTGGAGTGGGCGAGCGCAGGCATCGCTGGGGCAGCCGTCGTGGTGTTGAATGACTGGGGTCCTGGCGTGACCTCTAGCACAGGCAGTGTTGTGGTTGCCGGTGTGGGCAGATCTGATTGACAGATGTGAGCGTTCCAGGGGTCAGCACACCGGCACCTTCCCATGTAAGAACCGGATACACCGTGTACTAATATTACTATATCATTATATCCTATATACTGAGTGTATTACTATATCATTATATCCTATATACTGAGTGTATTAATATATCATTATATCCTATATACTGAGTGTATTACTATATCATTATATCCTATATACTGAGTGTATTACTATATCATTATATCCTATATACTGAGTGTATTACTATATCATTATATCCTATATACTGAGTGTATTACTGTATCATTATATCCTATATACTGAGTGTATTACTGTATCATTATATCCTATATACTGAGTGTATTAATATATCATTATATCCTATATACTGAGTGTATTAATATATCATTATATCCTATATACTGAGTGTATTACTATATCATTATATCCTATATACTGAGTGTATTACTATATCATTATATCCTATATACTGAGTGTATTAATATATCATTATATCCTATATACTGACTGTATTAATATATCATTATATCCTATATACTGAGTGTATTAATATATCATTATATCCTATATACTGAGTGTATTACTATATCATTATATCCTATATACTGAGTGTATTAATATATCATTATATCCTATATACTGAGTGTATTAATATATCATTATATCCTATATACTGAGTGTATTACTATATCATTATATCCTATATACTGAGTGTATTAATATATCATTATATCCTATATACTGAGTGTATTACTATATCATTATATCCTATATACTGAGTGTATTACTATATCATTATATCCTATATACTGAGTGTATTACTATATCATTATATCCTATATACTGAGTGTATTAATATATCATTATATCCTATATACTGAGTGTATTAATATATCATTATATCCTATATACTGACTGTATTACTATATCATTATATCCTATATACTGAGTGTATTAATATATCATTATATCCTATATACTGACTGTATTAATATATCATTATATCCTATATACTGAGTGTATTACTATATCATTATATCCTATATACTGAGTGTATTAATATATCATTATATCCTATATACTGAGTGTATTACTATATCATTATATCCTATATACTGAGTGTATTAATATATCATTATATCCTATATACTGAGTGTATTAATATATCATTATATCCTATATACTGAGTGTATTAATATATCATTATATCCTATATACTGAGTGTATTACTATATCATTATATCCTATATACTGAGTGTATTACTGTATCATTATATCCTATATACTGAGTGTATTACTATATCATTATATCCTATATACTGACTGTATTAATATATCATTATATCCTATATACTGAGTGTATTAATATATCATTATATCCTATATACTGAGTGTATTACTATATCATTATATCCTATATACTGAGTGTATTAATATATCATTATATCCTATATACTGAGTGTATTACTATATCATTATATCCTATATACTGAGTGTATTAATATATCATTATATCCTATATACTGAGTGTATTACTATATCATTATATCCTATATACTGAGTGTATTACTATATCATTATATCCTATATACTGAGTGTATTAATATATCATTATATCCTATATACTGAGTGTATTACTATATCATTATATCCTATATACTGAGTGTAATAATATATCATTATATCCTATATACTGAGTGTATTACTATATCATTATATCCTATATACTGAGTGTATTACTGTATCATTATATCCTATATACTGAGTGTATTAATATATCATTATATCCTATATACTGAGTGTATTAATATATCATTATATCCTATATACTGAGTGTATTAATATATCATTATATCCTATATACTGAGTGTATTAATATATCATTATATCCTATACACTGAGTGTATTAATATATCATTATATCCTATATACTGACTGTATTAATATATCATTATATCCTATATACTGAGTGTATTACTATATCATTATATCCTATATACTGAGTGTATTACTATATCATTATATCCTATATACTGAGTGTATTACTATATCATTATATACTATATACTGAGTGTATTACTATATCATTATATCCTATATACTGAGTGTATTAATATATCATTATATCCTATATACTGAGTGTATTACTATATCATTATATCCTATACACTGAGTGTATTACTATATCATTATATCCTATATACTGAGTGTATTAATATATCATTATATCCTATACACTGAGTGTATTACTATATCATTATATCCTATATACTGAGTGTATTAATATATCATTATATCCTATATACTGAGTGTATTAATATATCATTATATCCTATATACTGAGTGTATTACTATATCATTATATCCTATACACTGAGTGTATTACTATATCATTATATCCTATATACTGAGTGTATTACTATATCATTATATCTATATACTAGTGTATTACTATAATTATATCTATATACTGAGTGTATTACTATATCATTATATACTATATACTGAGTGTATTACTATATCATTATATCCTATATACTGAGTGTATTAATATATCATTATATCCTATATACTGAGTGTATTAATATATCATTATATCCTATATACTGAGTGTATTAATATATCATTATATCCTATATACTGAGTGTATTACTATATCATTATATCCTATACACTGAGTGTATTACTATATCATTATATCCTATATACTGAGTGTATTACTATATCATTATATCCTATATACTGAGTGTATTACTATATCATTATATCCTATACACTGAGTGTATTACTATATCATTATATCCTATATACTGAGTGTATTACTATATCATTATATCCTATATACTGAGTGTATTACTATATCATTATATCCTATATACTGAGTGTATTAATATATCATTATATCCTATATACTGAGTGTATTAATATATCATTATATCCTATATACTGAGTGTATTACTATATCATTATATCCTATATACTGAGTGTATTACTATATCATTATATCCTATATACTGACTGTATTAATATATCATTATATCCTATATACTGAGTGTATTACTATATCATTATATCCTATACACTGAGTGTATTAATATATCATTATATCCTATATACTGAGTGTATTAATATATCATTATATCCTATATACAGCATCACTGACACTCAGTGTATTAATATATCATTATATCCTATATACAGCATCACTGGCACTCAGTGTATTAATATATCATTATATCCTACATACAGCATCCCTGGCACTCAGTATATCGATATTTATTTTTATATATATTTATATAAATAATCTCCTCCCCTATAATACATAAGTATGTATGTATGTATGTATATGTGTGTATACATACATACAGACAGGTCCATAAATATTGGGACATAGACACAATTCTAATCTTTTTTGCCCTATACACCAACACAATGGGTTTGAAATGAAATAAACAAGATGTGCTTTAATTTGAGGGAATTTACATCCAAACCAGGTGAACGGTGTAGGAATTACAAGTTTGTATATGTGCATCACACTTTTTAAGGGACCAAAAGTAATGGGACAGAATAACAGTCATAAATCAAACTTTCACTTTTTAATACATGGTTGCAAATCCTTTGCAGTCAATTACAGCCCGAAGTCTGGAATGCATAGACTTCACCAGAGACTGGGTTTCATCCCTGGTGATGCTCTGCCAGGCCTCTACTGCAACTGTCTTCAGTTCCTGCTTGTTCTTGTGGCATTTTCCCTTCAGTTTTGTCTTCATCAAGTGAAATGCTTGATCAATCGGATTCAGGTCAGGTGATTGACTTGGCCATTGCATAACATTCCACTTCTTTCCCTTAAAAAAACTCTTTGGTTGCTTTTGCAGTATGCTTCCGGTCATTGTCCATCTGCACTGTGAAGCGCTGTCCAATGAGTTCTGAAGCATTTGGCTGAATATGAGCAGATAATATTGCCTGAAACACTTCAGAATTAATCCTGCTGCTTTTGTCAGCAGTCACATCATCAATAAATACAAGAGAACCAGTTCCATTGGCAGCCATACATGCCCATGCCATGACACTACCACCACCATGCTTCACTGATGAGGTGGTATGCTATGGATCCATACTCTTCTCTTCCCATCACTCTGGTACAAGTTGATCTTGGTCTCAACTGTCCATAGGATGTTGTTCCAGAACTGTGAAGGCTTTTTTAGATGTTGTTTGGCAAACTCTAATCTGGCCTTCCTGTTTTTGAGGCTCACCAATGGTTTACATCTTGTGGTGAACCCTCTGTATTCACTCTGGTGAAGTCTTCTCTTGATTGTTGACTTTGACACACATACACCTACTTCTTGGAAAGTGTTCTTGATCTGGCCAACTGTTGTGAAGGGTGTTTTCTTCACCAGGCAAAGAATTCTTCCGTCATCCACCACGGTTGTTTTCCGTGGTCTTCCGGGTCTTTTGGTGTTGCTGAGCTCACCGATGCGTTCTTTCTTTTTAAGGATGTTCCAAACAGTTGATTTGGCCACACCTAATATTTTTGCTCTCTCTCTGATGGGTTTGTTTTGTTTTTTCAGCCTAATGATGGCTTGCTTCACTGATAGTGACAGCTCTTTGGATCTCATATTGAGAGTTGACAGCAACAGATTCCAAATGCAAATAGCACACTTGAAATGAACTCTGGACTTTTTATCTGCTCCTTGTAAATTGGATAATGAGGGAATAACACACACCTGGCCATGGAACAGCTAAGCAGCCAATTGTCCCATTACTTTTGGTCCCTTGAAAAGTGGGAGGCACATATACAAACTGTTGTAATTCCTACACTGTTCACCTGATTTGGATGTAAATACCCTCAAATTAAGGCTGAAAGTCTGCAGTTAAAGCACATATTGTTCATTTAATTTCAAATCCATTGTGGTGCTGTATAGAGCCAAAAAGATTAGAATTGTGTCGATGTCCCAATATTTATGGACCTGACTATATATACCCCCCTACATACAGCATTACTGGTACCCAGTGTATATATAGCTTCCTACACACAGCTATTCAATGAATACTGATAGACAGTGTGACACTGAGCATTACTTGTACTCAGTATATATAGCTTTCTACACACAGCCATTCAGTGAGTGTTCATACACAGTGTGACACTGAGCATTACTGGCACTCCGTGTATATATAGCATCCTACACACAGCCATTCAATGAGTACTGATAGACAGTGTGACACTGAGCATTACTGGTACCCAGTATATGTAGCTTTCTACACATCCATTGCATGAGTACTTGATGTAAACTGTCACAACATGGGATACTGCACAGAGTATTCTGTACATACCATAAACTGATTTATTATTTAATCTGTACACCCTGAATTATGTTCCTCAAAGTGTACTCCGCACACGTAAATTGATTTGCTACACTTTATAAACTACATAATCTGTTTCACTATGTAATCTGTACGCTTAATGTTAATTCACTCACTGTATAATCTGTACACACGCCATAATCTGGTTCCTGGTGTAATGTGCACACACTGCATGCTCTGCTTCCTGATGTAATCTGCACATATGCCGTGTAGCGGATGGCCATGAGCTGCCCTGAGACTTGTATTATGTGTAACCTGTATTCGTCTAATTGCTAAATGTCTATGCAGTAAGGGAATGTATTTGTGTAAAATAGCTAAATTCTATGTGTAAAATGTATTGGATTCGTCTGAATGTTGGGTAGTTTCATTCCCTTAGTTTGTTCGAATGAAACTACCGAACAGTCAGACCTCCCCTGTGTGAAGTGTGCCTTCAATTACCCGTTGCAACATTGTTGCGAACGGGTAATTGACAAGCTGTGTAGCAATCCTTTGTTCTCAGGGGTGGCCGCCATTCGAGAAACGAACACGTGGCGGCGGCCATCTTAACCTCCCGAACAGCGGTGTTTTGCCGTCGAGTGTCTGGAACTAAAATCGGACACTCGAGTAGGCGAACACCGCTGAGACCTCCATCAGCCCGGTCCGTTCGGTTCCAAACTACCGAACGGCCCCTCGTTCGGTAGGCATAATCAACCGAACGAGGGGATTCAGGCGAACCCTCCCAAGCCTCTATAGCTGGAGGCTTTCAGGTACTTCATTCGCCTTTTCCAGGACCGACTGCAGGGCCCAATCGCATGGAGCCCAATTCGGCTAGTTCATCTAGCACGGTTGGTCATTTTATTCCCTCCAGGAAATTCCCGAACCCCTGGTCCAATCTGAGTGATTTTTGGATATGTTCACCCAGATCAGGGCTACCAGGGGATGTATAATTTAAAGGGGTACCCCTAGGTTTAGGGGTACATCCAGAAACGGGGGGAATTGCTGTACTGGATAAGGGGATTATGATGCCGGCTGAGGGGAGGAGATGTGTGGGAGGTTACCGGGACAGGATTGGCTACTGTATTAATGAATGGAAATCCCTCCCTTGCATGGGAGCATGCTATATAAGGCACTGTGGAATAAAGGTTGTCAGTTCTGCTCCTGATGCTGTGTGTCGTCCAGTCATTGGGATTGCTGTGGGGATACTATTGGATTATTTTGCCTGCTGGAAACTTTGCCTGTGGATTTATAATTTACTTGTTCCTGAGCCTCACTGGGATCTTAAGCGGAGATAACCTGGGGAATATTGTATCTCCGCTACATGCTGTAATCTGCTTCTTGTGTAAACTGTGTACACGCTTTAATCTCCAAACACTGCATGACCTGTTTCCTGATGTAACCTGCACACACGCTGTACTCTGCTTCAAGGTGTAATCTGCGTACATGCCGTAATTTGCTTTATGGTGTAATCTGCCTACACGCCGTAATCTGCTTCATTGTATTATCTGTACACACTCCATAATTGGCTTCTCTATATAATATGTACTCACTGTATAATCTTATTATATAGAATTTTTACATTGTAATCTGTGCACACTGAATAATCTGTTCAGCACCCTAATCTATACAAATGGCATGATCTACTTCACAGGGTAATCTCTGTTTATGGCATCTGTACTCACAGTATGGCCTACTTCACAGTATAATCTGTACACACAGTATGGCCTACTTCACAGTGTAATCTGTACACACAGTGTGACCTACTTCACAGTGTAATCTGTACACACAGTGTGACCTACTTCACAGTGTAATATGTACACACAGTGTGACCTACTTCACAGTGTGATCATTGAACGTAACATGGTCTTCTTCACAGTGTACTACAAGGCACTAATTCAGCGTTTATTTGTTGCACATGAAGCAGATTAGTATTGTTATTGCATAAACTGCAAGTCTAAATGTATGTAGATATTTATTCCTGTATGCATGTTTGTACAGATGTGTCTACTTTTTAAAGCTGTCACCAAATTCACCAGTGCTTCTCCCAAGTTTTGGGCTCTGGATTAGCCCCTGGTACCCTTTAAAGTACCCTCCATACAGGCTTTTAAATGCATTTGATAGGTTTTGGCTTCAGATTAATGCTAGTTTTCTCCATGTTAAAATGTCTTTAGTTTTGCTATTTAAAAAAAAAAAAAAAAAAATTTCCACAGAGTAACCCTGCTCCCTTTTACAATAACCGTGTCTGCAACACCTTTTATTTATTTTTTTAATAAAGAAGGATGGCCTTAGCTGTTTTCAGGCACTTTAGACTGGTGGTGGGTATGATGCATGCTACCTGTCTTACACTTTAACCCCTTAAGGACACATGACATGTGTGACATATCATGATTCCCTTTAACCCCTTAAGGACCAAACTTCTGGAATAAAAGACCAAATGCTATACTATGTTGTCATCACTATCATGTCCCTGTCTACCATGCCAAAATGGAAGCCACTTAGTACGCATTCTCTACTCTATACAGCTCTATAGTTAGTCTGCGGCTCATTCCATTTTGGAATGTAAACCTTAGAGAATAAATTGTTCTAATATCATAGACTGTCAGTGGTCCATAAGGGAGTAATCACACATTGGATACTTAATACTGTAATCTTTATCCACAACTGTTTTCAGACTGCACTGTGTGTAACATAAGCGTTTTAAATGATTCTACTACATAATCTGATCTACTTCACAGGAAGCAATTGCAAACAACCCGGTCTACCACACATACACACACAACTTCAAATGAAACTTCACTTGTAGGTGGAGCAATATCCCTTGTTCTAATGTGTAACTCCTTTAGATAAAATTCTTATTGTTCCAAGATTAATGGATAACCACAAACGTACCCAATTCATTTCTTGGAAAATAAAGGTATTCGCTGCCTTAAAGGGTAAGGCAGTCCGCAAGAAGGAGGGATCTGGGTTTGTGTGTGCTCCATCCAATGTGAGTAGAATTTCCATTAGCAGATATATTTCTGTGATCTATTTTTTTTTCTCTACAAAAACTAAGGGATCTCTTGACCATGAACTGAATCTCACTTTGCAAAATATAGACAAAAATAGCTGAATACAGAAATTGTTCTTCTTGGTTACAGCTTTATTTTAGGCTAAAAATATGGTTTTCCGTTTGCCGTGAATAAACTTGTACTTTGATTCCTGTGTATTGGCTTTTAGCACATTGACTGAGTAACTTACTATTGTCCCTTAAGTGTGTGTACACCTCTCTTTCGAAACATTTTATTCGCACAATTAAATGTATTTTTTGTTTTGGCGACTCATGTTCCAAGTTTGCAGGTAGTGCTTCGAATACCTTATGGCAGATGTTGTTCTTAACATTGTACCATTACACCCAGCATGGTTCTTGTTCAAACTATGCTGCTTTTTTTTTTTTTTGTCCAAAACATGTATGTGGTTCGTGTCGCTCCCCTCAACACTAGGCTACCACCAGTTCGTGGATTCACACTGTCTTAATGCGCACCTTTTTTTTTTTTTTTGCCTCTCAGGTTTTTTTTCTCTTCTTTTATTTATCTTGATATTGCTCGTTTTTGTCTGTTGATATTGTCACGGAACAAAAAAATTCCCAGTGATCACTTGTTTCATGGGGTATTATTTGCAGAGTGAGCATTTCACTTGTATTTGATTTTCTTACGATGTTTTGTGAGACAGACTGGCATTTTAGACCAGTTATGATCAGTATCCTAATACACCACTCCTGTCTGTCTCATGCTGAATCCCATCAAGTTTAGTGTGATTCCCTCTACCCCAGTACACATTTTACCAGGATTGTCCACTAGAATGTGAATTGCAGGGAATTCAAAGTGAATTTCACATTTTAGGACAAAATGACTTTAATTGGAATAAGTTGACAATATTTTTGGTAGAGAAGTTTTGGACAAGAATTTTTAATTTTTAATTCCCACTATATTGAATACCTTTGCTTGACTCTGTTTTTGTGTGTGATTTATTTTTTTTAATTTTTTTTTCCTCATTCGATTGGTATGATATCAAGCACACGTTCAGTTTTGTTTGTTAGGCTCACTTACTCTTTATATATTTTTCTTAGGGCACATTTATGATATTGGTGAAGGCAAAACCGCAATTCTTGAGGTGACGAAAAACCATTGTGCAGCAGGAAAATGGTGAGTGTAAGCCTACATATAGCAGTATTAAAGTAATATACCCTTATTATAATACAGAAATACAAAATATTGTGAGACACGTTGTTTTCTCGTTTGAAATATCAGTGAAGAAAATGTTTTGTATATGTCCTAATGTCCGTATGTTTTATTTCAGTGACTGCTCAATCACATATAGTTTGATTTTATATTATGTTGATACAAATAGTAATCTAGAGAACAGTAAACGTAGACTAGTCACTAATTAAAGCAAGATGCTCTAGGCTAGTAAATAAAGCATACACCTGTCTGCATTTAATGCGCTATAACTGCTTGAAAGGACTGTGCCCCTTGCTCTTTAAACTATAGTGGATATCCCTTTAAACCTAGAAATCGGCATACTGACATTCAAAACCTTTTGTCTTTGAAAGAATAATGTGCCTTCTAAAAACTGTTACTTGCAAATACAAACAAAAACTGGTAGCAATGTTCATCAAACAGTTAACTGATCAGATAATTTCCAATTGTCGGTATAGATCGCCAAACTGGAAAAATTACCCATCGCAGATTTTTCTAGCATGACAATTTTGACGTTAAATGTTCTGTTCAGTTCACTGTTGTATGAATAGCCTCTGTAGAAATATGAGGTTCTAGGTATTCCAAAAACCAATGCTGAATCTGATGCATATTTTCTTTACCTGCGCTTGTGTTGTGTGCGTTACAATGAAAATGTACTGACATCATTTTATGCAGTTTCACAGTAAATATTTTTTTCAATAACTATAAATAGACTAATGCATGTATTAAATAATAGGAATAATGATCAGACATGGAAGAGGAGGCAGAATTGCTCTGGTCCGGTTTTGAAAGCTAGCCTTACGTTATGTATAGGGTTGTATAGAAATGTTGGTAATAAAATATTACTGGAACGAAGTCGGGGTAACTGTTATTAAGCATTTTATCAATAATAGGGATCGGCTTTGTAATTTAACGATATTACCAATAACTTACTCACCTCTCCCAGTCGCCACACGCTGTCTTCTGCATCTGGAAGCTCTGGCTGCCAACCAATAAGGACCGATGCTGTGACCTCACATCACCCCTTTCTGTGAGTCACTGCATGCGGAGCTCACCTGAAGGCAGGGAGGTGACAGCGAATAATCTACTGTAATGTACTGGGCTGGCTGATCGTGATAGGAGTGTGATTGCTCTCAGCAAGTTAAGTTAATACCAGATTTGTATAGAAATTATGTTACTTTTTCAAAACTTTAGATGTACAGAATATCAGCACCAGCCAGTTACCAGCGATCGGCCACTCTGGAAAAATAAGTCAATCCCTAGAAAAAAAAACTCATAATATTTTAAATTTTGTTGTTAAAGGGTTATGCCTAAATTATTTTTGGCCCACTCTGCTGCTAAGCTGTAGAGCTGGAAAGTGGGTATACAACCAGGAGAATTATCCTATTGATAACTGCAGTTGAAAGTGTTTTGGGAATTTTCTTCTATTTTGCTGTAAGATGGCATGTCTTTGTGGTTTTTATGGTAACCAGTAAATTGATAAAGCAGATCCGTATCAGGGGAGAATTGAGTGAGATAGAAAGGTTTGACATCGGCATTAATAATTAATGGAGATAGAGGCTGTTAAAAGGGATTACGGACTCCTTATTAATAACATGCTGTCATTTTAAATAGACTGAAACTTTGGATTTGTCAGCCACAGAAGTTTATTTGAAAAAGGATTTTAATAACTAGATCAGATTTTACACTGAGCTTTGAACCAAATAAACTGAACTTTAAATCGGTTTCAAATGTCTTCACGAGGTTTAATCTTGAATGTAAACTTCTGAATAGTTGATTTTGCCATAAAAGGAAAAGTGTAACCTTGTAAAAGTCAAACGATTAACCTGAACAATTGTATCTAAATGTTGACCTGGTTTATTGACTTTAACTTTGTAGATAAACTATTTCTAAGTGCTTTGTGATATTTGTTTGTCCTTGTGTGTTATTCTGGTTCGAAGACCGACCTTGATCTTCACTTTATTCCAAGTAGATACATGTATTTTTTTCATATTCTCCAGTGAATATGTAGATTACACATTCAACTTGCCTGAAGAGTCTTTAAAGGTTTAGAGTGGGACATTTATATAGAGTTATCAAACAGTGTGTGCGTTACTGAACTAATTGCAAATATTGCAGGACCGTAAGTCATATGATGCTAGTCCATCCATATATGTGCTCATTTTCTTTTATTATGACTAGTGAGTCTTACCCAAGACCTACAGGTTATTCACTTAAAGGGGCACTTTACACACCAGTACACTGCGGCACTCTGTTATGATTATGACACTGTGTCAGGCTAAGCTGTCAAACTATGTAAGAATGGTTTAATACTTACCTGGCTCTTTTGGGAACCCGCAGTTATACCAGCCTGTACAGCTTTACTAAAGAAGAACTTCTTTGGGTCATTACACATGTAATTATCCTGGCAACATGTCTTCGATTGGAAAACTAGTGGGCCATCCATAGTTTGTAATCTACCATGTAATAAAATATTATAATTCATTACACTGTTAAGGTAGGATTGACATTTTTGCTAAGGCTCTCCTAAATTCTCCAATCTGCTTGTAGTGTAATGGCAGTGAATAGGCTGGGAGATGCACTTCGAGCTTCAAGTTTACCTTCCTTGGCACAATCAGCATCCTTACACACGCTTCTTTATGCTTCCTTTTTTATTTTTTTATTTTATTTTTTTTGGACCTTTTAAATACATTACAACAGAGTCAAAGCTTTAACATGACAGAACCACTTTAAATGGTTCTTCATTGTACTTAGGAACCCAGTGTTGATACAGTAAACCATTTTATTAGTCAGTGTCCTGATGAATGTGATGAGCCTATGGCAACTAATTTGGACCCAGAATAATAGAATGGGGCTCAATTATGGGGTTAAAGCAGATCTGTCCCATATCAATATTTCATAAAGATATATTCTTTATGAAATACTGATAAGATTTCATAATACCAAATAGGAACTACTTTGTATGATGGTAAAGCCTGAGGTTGACTATAGGCCCAGCTCTGCCGGCAACTTTAGTCCAATAGGGGCCAAGTCACCTAAATGGTGGTTTTAACGCTATTGGGTCAGGAATAAATGTTTGTGTTCCTGACCCTATAATGTTCCTTTAAGCTTCTTTCTTTCTTTTGGTAAGGATATTATGTGCATAATACTGACAACTAATAAGTAAGTGTATATACTATGTGATGTAATGTGATTTAACTATAAATGAAGTGTTATTTCTTTTTTGAATGCTTTAATGCTGATTTTCTATGTTCTTCACTGACTAGGACACGAGCCCTGGCAAATTGCTGTCCCTTATTCATGCTTTTGATAACACTGTGCATGTAGTATTGTGTATGGAATTACAACCTCATGTCACCGAACCCAAAAAAAATCAAAATTTAGTGGAAACCATTTATTTCAAGGATTGCATCCTAAATAAATGTTTTTATAATCAGACGTCTATTAAATTTTATTTTCTACACCTGCAACATTTATTTGATCTCTTAATTTATTTCCTTTTTGACAATGTTGAGAACGTTCTCATCCTAAATTAATGTTACCATACCTATGTTCTCCTTCAGGGTGTGATAGGCGTGCAGCTGGTTGTTACCATGGTGATGGCCAGTGTCCTTCAAAAGGTCATACCTCACTATTCTCTTGCCCGCTGGCTCCTCTGCAATGGCAGGTAGTGTACAAACACTGTGTTCAGATATTTCTTATTATTCAGAATCGTTTTCAAAATGTCCAAAAATATATTTTCTGACCATATGCTTATGATTTCAGATGCCAGCAGGAATTTCTCCATTTTTTTTTTTTTTTGTTCAGTGCATTTTAAAGGGACTTGTGGGTACAGCGCCCATGGTTTGTGTGCAAAACCATTTTCAGGCTGAGGCTGTCTCAGAACATACATCTGTAGCCAACCTTTCTCTCCTGAATTGCAGGCAAACTAGCGGTTGTCTGCAAAAAAGGAACAGCCAATCAGGAGAGACTTTTTAATTATGGGACATTCCTTAATGAGCAATAGTGATATATTGGCTGTGGTGCTAAGATTCCACATTTAATTCAAATTTGCCTTTACAACATACAAACTACTGTAATTCTATTTTTCTTCTGTAAATTCACTCCATTATTTGCCCATTAATTTAGCCATGCACAGTTAATCTTATAGCTCTAAAGGTATGATTCCCTGTAGTGTAATACATTTGCAGATTGCACAAGACATTTTGAAAACAAAGTAAGAAATTTATACAGCAATTGATTGTTTCATTCACTTCATAAAATTATGGAATATTGCTCTACATTTGTATTGTGGAATAAAATTTTCACCAGCCCTCTTTCTAAAATTATGTTGCTAAGTGCCTTTAAAACTCCTCTGCTCAGCTCAAGGCTATACATTTGTGCTAATAAAAATATTTTATATCTATACTCCAAATTTTCCTTGTTTCTTCCTCAACAGATGAATCTGGTGTTTCACTGCCTTTCACTGTTTCCCCAGAACCTGGTACATAAAGACCAGTGCTAATCACATTTTTTGCATTATGTAATGAGTGGGGAATCAACTCGTAGTTTTTGCTGTTCCACTTTGATCTTGCACAATTAATTTCATCTAAACAGCTACAGCTAGTAGCAACAATATGATTAACTGCTGTGACCGTGGTAGTGACAGTCAGCAGAAACAGAGGCATATAGCGCAGCTTGTATTATTGTGAAATTCTGTTTGTTGTGCACCCTTACAAATATTTTTATTCCTAGTAAGGAGAATAGTGAGGATCTGATCAGTCTTATCAGACTCCTTTTTTTTTTTTTTTTTTTCGTTGTCCCTGTTTCTTACTTTAATAATATTATCGGCATTGCCACAGCAATCCAATTACATCTTGTTGTGCTCTGCATAGGAATCCCAAATGCTACAGATCTCCTCAATACATCTTCTGCTGGTACAGACCTTATGATGCTACAGTCTGCCAAGGGGCTTTAAAGTGAACATATTCACTATAAGTTCTTACCTTTCCTTAAAGAAACACTGGAGTTTTAGCAATACCAATGTGTATTCCTATCACTGTGTTGGCCATTTTGGTGACTTTCTTCCACCTGCAAGGGGTAAAAATTGTATTTTACTTACCTTCTCTCCCACACAGTGCTGGTGTCAGTTGGAATGCAACGTCTCCTTGGCCAAGATCAAGATTGGGAGCAGTGGGAGGGTAGAGTGCATGTGCAACTATGCCGCGCCAATCGGTCTGAGACCATCTGATAGAAATAGCAAAGTTTTACGCTGCAATTTTCTCTGAAGTACTTCTAGTAGCAGTGTGAGTAACAGCCATTAGAGGCATTTAAACCCTGCAATGAAAACCGAACAGCAATGTTTTCAGCTACAGGATTAAACCAGGGGTGTTCCTTTTAAGCAATACATAATAATGCTGCTGGTGGTGCCGTCACCCCACTCCCATGTATCTCACCTACCTAGATATCCTCACACAGAGTGCATTTTCCCTATGGTTCCTATATGCTGGTTACATTGCCAGGACATAGCTACCAGGAGTGACATTACGACTGTAAGGATGGGAAGGAATTAATCTTTGTCCCAGGGAGTTTATTTCTTCATCATCATCATCTGCCTGTGCTAACAAAAGAGCCACTTCTGATTCTGCAGTGCTGTTTGTCCACACAGGAGTATAGACATTGGAAAACAGCCAAAGCTAGATCTTCCTGGTGAATATTTATGAATGATATATGAACCTCACATCTTTTCTGCCTGGTATTATGTGCAGTTAATTTAGAGAGCTCAACTTCCCTCTCTTGTGCATGCTTATACCCATGGTTTATCATTATTAGTATTAGTTAATTATCAACTGGACTTTGTACTTATGTCTGTTCATTCAGATTTAGTTTATTATAATTTTACATATTTTTCCAGCTTGTACTGGTATCAGCACCCAACAGAGGATGAACTACGAACACTTGCGGGGAAACAACAACTAAAGGGAAAAGGCAAGAAAGACCGGTAATTTTTTATTACTTCCTAAGTCACAGACATACAATTTTTGAATGTGTATGCAAAACTTGATTCTATTACTAAGATACGAATAAGTTAAATTACTTAAGATATATTTTTCCCTTGTGTGGTTAAACTTACCTGTAAGGGAAAAGTCAGACTCTATTGAGATAATCCTGGTAATCTTTGGTCCAATCAGATGCTTCTCATTGGTTACTATGCTTCTCGATTAGAAGTATTTGATGTAATTATGTGTGATGCCAAACTTAAAGGGTTACTCCAGCCTTTACAACTAATGATGTGTTTTTATCGCATCATGCCCTATAGGGCATATCTACCTAGCCCCCTGCCTAAATGATTCAAGTGTATTTTACTGACCTGCGCTGATCTCTCTCTTTCATCCAACATCATGGCAGCTCTCCTGTAGCAGACAAACTGCACACAGGGAGGGAGGGAAGAACAACGCTTCCTCTTGCAGGCTATTCCTGCACAGGTAGATATCTTTACGTCCGTTGCCAGCACGTTGTGCGTGCTGGCGACAGATTTAAAATGTGCACAAAATTAAATACAAAGTATGCCAGGCATGTAACTAGCCCCTAGCACAAATTAGAATGTGTCTGGATGTGCAGCAGTTAAAGCAGAAACGCTACGCATCCACACTCCTGCCACCATGACTACTTCAAATCAGTGAAGTGGTCATGGTGGATGGAGTAACACTTTAAGTCCTTTTGAAAAATTGAAGGAGGTAAGAAAACAGAGCCTTGTTTAACCAAATGTCTTCATTGCCTTTTATCAGAAACAGCAGTTTTTTTACATTGTCAAAGAAAAAGGGTCGTCGTCTATGCAACTAAACCACTACTTGAAGATGTAATGATCCTAGTGCTTAGTGTCCCTTTAAATTAAATGCTCAAGAGTGGATAATTCAGGAAACAAGACAATATTTACCTATTTCTGGCATGTTTGAAGCAGCTCTTATCTTTCCCTTTTGTCTATTTATACATTAGACAAAGCATATCTAACAGTTCTTATAAAATACCTGTCAACATACATTCCAAAATCAAGGACTGTTTGACAGAAACATGTATTAAATTGGGTTTATGTGAAACCTCTTTTATAATTTTTAATTTTGTTTTAAATGTTTTTGCCTTTTGTATAAATGTGTTGGCTTTATGAGAGCCATTAATATCTCAATTATTGTTCCCAAGAAATACTTAAAACCAAATAATAATTTCTATTCCTGTGTTAACTTTTCTATTCTCTGTTAAGCATGGATATTTAAACTTGTTCCATACATTTCTCTATTTTACTTTTGCTATAAATCGTGGAAGCTCTGGAAACCGGATGTAGAGGTAAAATGAAGCCAGGCATTGAAAATTTTCTATTTTTATAATTTATGCAGAAAATATAATGGTCATATTGAGAATAAACCTTTAACTATTCCGAAGGACATTGACCTGCATTTGGAGACAAAATCTGTTACTGAAGTGGATGCTTTAGGTAAGTGCAAGTATGTCGGGAAGTGAGTGCATTTTGGTATTTACTTGGAATAAGTATGTACTATTTATGTATTTTTAAGAACCTTTTTCTCCCTTTTTTTTCTTTTTTCTTTTAGCTCTACACTATTTTCCCGAGTACCAGTGGTTGGTAGATTTTACTGTTGCAGCCACTGTGGTTTACCTTATCACTGAAGCTTACTACAGTTTGATGGTCCCATCCCAGGAAATGAATATTAGCATAGTATGGTGTATGCTTGTTCTGGCGTTTGCAATGTATCCTTTCTTAAGAGAAAATAGGGGTTTTATTTAGAAATAGCAGGATGGAAATGGTGACTCTGAGATGGTGTTATCCCTAGGAAATTGTTTGTTTAGCCCAGTGGTAGTCAACCTTTTTCTACTTACCGCCCACTAATGCATCTTTCTTGATGGAAAAAGTTCCTTACCGCCCACCAGTTTTCACGCAAGTGCAGAATATTTTTTTAGAAAGGAGGGTGTTTTCAAAAACAAATGTACGTACATTTATCTTTTTATTTCTACTTTATGCATGTTTATAATGTTTTTAACAAAGTAAATTGAAATTACCTTTACTAGTGATTAATGAGATCCTTGAGGTTGATGCTGCGAGTCTAAATATTTGATATCTGGTTAGATTTTCGTAAGGAACAAACTAAGGTCTCCTCTTTCAGTGCTATTCAGACGATTTCTCTGTTTGCTCATATGATTTCTCATCTGTGCATCAGCTCCCCTCCTCTCCCTCATCAATTCCCATCCCCACCTTTTTCACCCCTTTTTTTTTCTAGTTTTTAACCTTCCCTATAGCAATGCCCAGTAGGAAGGCTGAGCTATGTAGCCCACTTACTATTATTAGCCAACAACAATTCTCTCATTTTCCTTCTTTCTCCTTTTTTTACAAGTACTCTGCTCCTTCACTCTCCTTTTTACAAGTACTCTGCTCTTTCTTTCTCCTATTCTACAAATACTCTGCTCCTTTTTTCTTCTATTCTACAAGTACTCTGCTCACAGACACACATTCACACACTCACAAACACACTCACACATACACTTAGACACACACACACTCACAGAGATACACTCACATATACTTAGACACATACACTTACATACACACACACTCACAGAGAAACACATGCACACAAACATACACACACTCACACTTACAGACACACACACTCACAAATACACTTATAGACACACAAATGATTAATCTTAAATGTCCACCCAGCCTCCCTACCTGGAGAGCTTGTGTGGATCTGTCCCTGGGGTCCAGTGGGGCTTCACTTCGGCAGGTGGAAGAGTTCTAATCCGAGGCGGTGAGGGGGCTCTAACCTCTCTGCTCCCTCCCGCGATGTTTACTGATGCCAGGAGCCGTCATATTCCGGCTCCTGCAGCATCAGCAAACCTCGCGCGAGGGAGCAGAGCAGAGAGGTTAGAGCTCCCTCGCCGCCTCGGATTAGAACTCTGCCGCGCCGGTGGGTCCAGAAGGTGGCCTGGCAGGAGGAAGTGCTTTCCTCCTGCCAGTCACTGAAATCTTGCGCCCACCTGCCCACTCTAAAAAGGAGAAATCCTCTCAAAAAGAGGATTTAGCCGCCGAAATCCCTACCGCCCACTTGTGGGTGGGAGGGACCAGGTTGACGACCCATGCTTTAGCCCTTGTCGAACATCTATCTTCCCAAGCTATCGACCCTTTTTGGTCGTGTTTCGAAACAGCTATAGAGTTAACGGCTGCTCAGTCCCAAATAATTATACCTGTCCCACAGCAAGATAATTCAAAAATATGCTTCTTTGTTATACGTGCTGCAATAATTTAACACTCCTGGACCTTACAGGAATAGCACTACAGGAGCAAGGGGAAGCAGGTAAGAAAGTGTATAACAACTATCAAAGCAATTTAAATAGATTGCGTATCTTAAAGGACCACTATAGTGCCAGGAAAACATACTCGTTTTCCTGGCACTATAGTGCCCTGAGGGTGCCCCCACCCTCAGGGTCCCCCTCCCGCCCGGCTCTGGAAAGGGGAAAAGGCGTTAAACGTACCTTTTTCCAGCACTGGGCGGAGAGCTCTCCGCCTCCGATCCGCCCTGTCGGCTGAATGCGCAGGCGCGGCAAGAGCTGCGTGCGCATTCAGCCGGTCACATAGGAAAGCATTATCAATGTTTTCCTATGGACGCTTGTGTGCTTTCACTGTGATTTTCACAGTGAGAAGCACGCAAGCGCCTCTAGTGGCTGTCAATGAGACAGCCACTAGAGGCTTTGGGGGAAGGCTTAACCCATTCATAAACATAGCAGTTTCTCTGAAACTGCTATGTTTATGAAAAAATGGGTTAACCCTAGAAGGACCTGGCACCCAGACCACTTCATTAAGCTGAAGTGGTCTGGGTGCCTAGAGTGGTCCTTTAATGATTAAATATATATTTGTTCTTTTTGGGGCTACACTGAAACTGATTTGAGAGATTTACTTTAAGATGGATTAATGATTCGTTTCTGGAGTTTGCTCATTTTGCCCAAAATGAGTCTGCCTAGACTTCTCTGGGGATTAATTGTGAGAATTTGGCCACAATTAGGAAAATCCTGCGTTTATAGATGACTGGTTCTTGTATGAACATAGGGAAAACATGAGACACATCCACTGGTTTTTGTGCCGAATTTTAGAATACACTTATCTGTGATGTGGCCGTTCCAGGTGTGATCCCTTTGGCACTTGATTTATGAAAAATGAAAGGAACATCATCTACAGCAAATTGCTGACAGCTGTGTATTTCTTAATATGGCTCTTAAATATTGTCTACTATCTTTATTACTCCTTAACCAAACTCCACCAGTAAAGTGCTCTTCTCGTTAACAACCCATTACTTCAAAGTTCAAGATGGTGGAGAAAGGTCATTGTGTGTTACATTTGGATTTTTCTTCTTTGTCAAAGCAATGGCAATTCTCATTGTGACTGAGAACTACTTGGAATTTGGACTTGAGACTGGTAAGAATAAACAATAAATAAGTTGGAACTAAAAAATGTTATGTACATAATAACTCTGTATATATTTGACTCTCCATTGTAGTTTTTGTAATTATTTATGATTTGAGAACTTGCCTGATAAAATTTGGAAGAAATAGTCAGACGAACATGTTTGGATTGGATGTTGCCTTTCATAGACTTTATATTTTTCATTTTTATTATTATGACTAATGGAGAGAGCAAAAATCCTTCTTCACTTTCTCTAAAAGTAATAACCACTATTAGACAATGATCAGTATAAAGGCTTGCAAACATCCCATCACTGTGCACTTGTTAAAGTTAGGCTTACAGCTACCATGTTGTATTAAAATTTATTATATTTATTGAAGTTGCTCAGATCTGTCCTGTCCATGTGCAAAAAGCATAGACGTCCGGTTTCATCCCGTGTGCTCTGACAGCATAAATAGCTCCTTCAACGAAAGAGCACTACTTTTATAATGCCTTAATTATTCCAATTTGATTAAAATGTCTATTTTTCTGTGCCGCTCAAATCTGCAGACTTGCGATTATTCACAATTGTCTATATATTTTAAATCTGCTCCGTAGGAAATAGTGGCTTTCTCATGCGCATTTTGGGGACATTTTACATGTAAATACTCTGACATTAAATGTGATTTCCCCCCTTACTTTGGCTTCTAATGGAATCTGTTTAGGCTTGGAATGGAGTTAATATCTCAATAACTGGTTTGTTTTCCGTGCTGGGTGTACTTCCTGGTTTTCATGGAAGAAAATATATAATGAGCAGTGCACTGCCTTTTACAATACCTTCAATTTAAAGGAACATGTTGGTATTTTTTGTTCGATAAACCTCACCATCACTTGGCAAAGAACCTGCTCTGCTTCACTTGCCTAACGAATGCATAAATATGTGTTAAAACTGGCAATTATCTTTTTACATTACATTATTTCTGTTTGCCTTGTTAGCAATTTATATAACAGAAAAACAAAATGTTCTCGGTTGTCCTTGTACAAAGAAATCCACTTGCCTGCCATTACCATCTATGTTTTTCCTGCAGGCTTTGCAAATTTTTCAGAGAGTGCTGTTCAGTTTCTCGAAAACCAAGGCCTTGAAACCAAGTAAGTGGTTTATTTTCTGTTGTTGACACAGAAAAAGTGCTTGCTTGTTTGCAGTGTTTTGAACTCTACTTGTATGGTCATATGGCCCTGGTTATAGCAAATAATAAATGTAATGCCCCTTAATTTCTTTGGAAGTTGTATTGAACGAAATCTAATCCTAATTATTACTAGTTGTTAGATTTTGATTTTTTAATTCATGTAGCTCAGTTACCTGTTTGACTGCTTTTATTATATGTTTGAATGCATGTACTTTTGTCTCTCTGTTTAGAAATGTTTATTATATTATACTGGTATGCTTGCATGGACATTAGGTGTTTATAAGCATTATGTGGTGATTCCCAAGCTCCTGCAGTGGATATGATACATATGAAAGTGTGTGACTACAACCGAGCAAATGGTGGTTTAAATGTTGGCTTCTGGAAATATGACTCCCTGAAGATCTCCTTTATGGATGCTGCCACCTTACCCTTTATCTGTGTATTGCTGCTTCATCCACTGTTGTACTTTTGCGCATTCACAAAAGTTTAAAACTGAGGTGAAAGATCTATAGAACGTCTCTTATTACATGACTCTCAACAGTTGCTTGGAAATGACAAGTTGACAGCAGAGGCTCAATGTCGATATTCTCCATAACACAATCTAATCTGTTTTTTGTTTTAAAGAACTCTCATTGCAGTCAAAATGAGTTTCTCAAATATTCTTTTATACTGCTGCCTTTAAAGGACCACTATAGGCACCCAGACCACTTCAGCTTAATGAAGTAGTCTGGGTGCCTGGTCCAGCTAGGGTTAACCCTTTTTTTTTTTTATAAACATAGTTTCAGAGAAACTGCTATGTTTATAAATAGGTTAATCCAGCCTCTAAAGCCTCTAGTGGCTGTCTCATTGACAGCCGCTAGAGGGGTTTGCGTGCTTCTCACTGTGAAAATCACAGTGAGAAGACGCAAACGTCCATAGGAAAGCATTATGAATGCTTTCCTATGAGAGTGGCTGAATGCGTGCGCAGCCCCTGCCGCGCATGCGCATTCAGGCGGAGAGGAGGAGGAGGAGGAGGAGAGCTCCCCGCCCGGCGCTGGAGAAAGAAGTAAGTTTTAACCCCTTCCTCTCCTCAGAGCCCGGCGGGAGGGGGTCCCTGAGGGTGGGGGCACCCTCAGGGCACTATAGTGCCAGGAAAACGAGAATGTTTTCCTGGCACTATAGTGGTCCTTTAATATTCAAAAATGGCAGTGTCCAGTTTCTGGTATTATAGCAAGATACAGTTTTCACTTTAGAATGCTGTGTTTTCGGTTGTCGTCTTCTTAAATGTGACTTATTGAAATTCAACTTTTATGTGGTTCATTATATATCCTTCTCTTTGGTTAATTTTTCCTTTTTGTTAGTGCGTAATAAAACAGACTTCCAGAGCTTTGGAAAAGGGTTAAGGTTTGGGGTGTTTTTGTATGTGTTTTTTTTTTATATACTTTACTATTATTCTGTAGGCATTTTGGACCTGCCTAATCGACTGCAGTTTATGTTTAAAACTTATTGTATAAATCAGTTCCATTTTCTGGCCCTCTTTGATAGAAGTGAAAGTGGGAATAACTAAAGCTATTTGATATCTCTCACTATAGAGGTCCAGTCTCGCAGCTGACTTTCAAGTTCCTTCTTGCTGTCCTGTGTTCATTCATTGGAGCTTTCTTGACATTCCCTGGCTTGCGCCTTGCCCAGATGCACCTGGATGCACTAAACCAAACAACGGAGAAACTGACTCAGTAAGTCATTTATGTTAATGCCTAAATAAAACCAAAGCCAGTGGCAGGGTTTGCTGATTAGCAGTAGGACATCTTACAAAAACATGCTGATTTTAAAATGTTCCTTCTGTTTTTTTGTTTTTTTTTTCTTCAGGTTTCTACTCCATATAAACTTTTTAGCTCCTCTCTTAATGGTTCTGCTTTGGGTGAAGCCAATAACCAAGGATTATATTCTGAATCCACCATTAGGCAAGGAAAGTGTGCCTTTGTAAGTTTTCTTATTAAAATACTTGTTTATATGTCACAACAGCTGGGGAATTGAAATGTAAGAAGGTACATATTTTTGTATGTTGGATGACAAAGCTTTACAAGAATGTTGGTGTCCCTTCCAGTCTTTCAGTAAGTTATTTAATGCAGCGTAATTCCTGAATTACTGTAGTGTCCCTCAATTGGAAGGATACATCTTTTGACTATCACTAGATAGCTATAATCTGCAGCACATCCATCTCTCTGTGAAAACTATTATCTTTTTTTTTTTCTTCTTTTTTTCTCTTTCTTCTCCCCATACATCCTTTGTGGCAGTACTAGGCATGTTCCTCCTCTGGACATGTAGTCCTAAGAATGCAATAAAATAGACTGAGATCCCGAGCTAAGCTGTTTATTTATCCCTTGTAGAATGACTGAGGACTCCTTTAATTCCTTACGTCTCTGGATCATCATTTTGTTGTGTGCATTGAGACTGGCTTTGATGCGTCACCACATGCAAGCGTATTTAAATTTAGCACAAAAATGTGTGGATCAAATGAAGAAGGAAGCAGGCAGAATAAGCACCGTGGAACTACAGAAAATGGTAAGATTTAGTATAGAATGGTCAAACTTCTATGATGCTTTAAAGGAACACTATAGGGTCAGGAACACAAACTTGTATTCCTGACCCTATAGTGTTTAATCCACCATTTAGGTGGCTTGCCCTCCCTTAGAAAATTTTAACTCTCCTTGTTTCCTGAGCCACGCAGGTCCGCCGGCGCTGTCCCTGCCCCTGATCCACCTTCTTGGTGACTTCATCAGAATTTTTCAGTCAATCCAATGCACTTCCATAGGGGATGGGGGCAGGACCAAACACTGTTTTGGCCAATCATCACCTCCTCCTAGAGATGCATTAAATCAATGCATCTCATGAGGAACATTCCGCGTCCCCATGCAGGGCGTGGAGATGCTGAATAGTAGTGCTGCCTACTGTGCATCACTACCCCAGGAAGCACCTCCAGTGGCCATCTGAGTAGTGGCCACTGGAGGTATTCCTAGGGGTCAATGTAAACACTGCCTTTTCCCTGAAAAGGCATATACATGACAATGCCTGCAGGAGATGATTATACTCAGCAGAACAATTGCATTAAACTGTAGTTGTTCTAGTGACTATAGCATCCCTTTAATGTTTGGAACGTGTAAATGTTGGTAAGATAGGACTGCAATTTCCTGCTTCTAAATGTTTCCATAACGTGAATAATGGTGAAATATCTTATTTTATCTTATTTTCCATTGTTATGGTGTATTTTTCTTTGCTGCTGTCCTTTTAGTGGTCTGTAATTTTATTTTGAGCCACGTTGCCTTATCTACCTTGTGGAATTCTAACAGCAATTTTCTTGGTTTTAGGTTGCTCGTGTGTTTTATTACCTTTGTGTTATTGCACTACAATATATGGCCCCTCTGGTGATGCTCCTCCACTTGACTCTGCTTCTAAAAACGCTAGGTATGAAAGGCTACGCTGGGTTGATGTTCACAAAGTGTTCTAGAAATGGATGGGTGTGTACATAGTGCAGGAGAATCCATGCTGTCTAAAAAATTTACTTAATGCGCTATTTAAAACATTGCAAGTAATGTCTACTTAAAATTATGGTTTAGTACTTATTCGTTCAGTGTTTGGTTGTTTTTTTTTTTTAATTTAGTTTATATATTTTTTTTATTAGGTAATCATACATGGGGTTTCTACGAGGATTCACTGGATGTTGGTCATGGATCGCACTCTCTTGTTTCTGAACTTCCGTGTCCTGATGAAAAAACAAAAGCAACCGTTAGCCAAATTACAATGGCACTAGGTGGACTAAAAAACATTTTTACTCCTCTGCTTTTTCGGGGACTGCTATCATTTCTCACCTGGTGGATTGCAGCCTGCCTTTTCTCTATAAACCTTTTTGGTTTGTTTTACCACCAGTATTTAATTGTGGCATGATTCAGACTTAATCATAATGTTCGAAGGACCAACATAAGGCCAGATGTACTGGTGCAGCACAAGTCTACTTGCAAATATGCCGACCGCAACATGTCTTGTTTCAATGTTTCCTCTGGAATCTCAGGGTAAATATTGTTTAGAATCACTGTTGAGCATTTAATCTTCATTACCTCAGTGGAAGAATACTTAACTGCTGATTTTGATCCTGTAATAAGTGTTTTTTTGTTTTTGTTTTTTTTTTCATCTCCTTTTTTCTTCAAAGACATCTCTCCCATTGAACTTGTTTTGCACTCACATTGTTCTTAGATTTTCACCAAGTATGGATGACCACTCTAAAAAGAGTGCCTTTTTTTCGTTTACCATTGTATGACTTTTTTTTTTTTTTTCCTCTATAACTATCTGAGCCATATGAAGAAAGATGAGGTTTAACGATAACCAAGAAATAAATTGTTACTACTGTTGGAGCTGTCAATTTTTAATGACATAATCCAACAGGACAGAATGTATTTCTACTGTATATTACAGTAAAGAAAGCTGTGTGGGCGTACACGAGCAACTGCGTGTTTTCCTGAACCCTTAATATGCCTGAACGGCAATTGTGTTTTTCACATGCAAATGTTGTTCAGTAGTTTAGTTCGATTTAAATCTGTTTCATCAATGACACTTGACAGATGTTGGTGCTAGTGTTTAAGCCACACAGGGCTGTGTGAGGTTTATATGCTAACGTAATTGTTTAATAATCTAAATCATATCGCTCAAAATAATCACTTTTAAATTGCTTGGCAAACTTGGAATCTGGTGGTGGGGGAAAGATATGTTGTATATTAAATATATAATATATCAAAATTTTAAAATTATTTTGAAACAATGTTACATGTATAGAATTATCAAAATTTGTCATCCAACACTCAATTATTTATTTTTCCACCCCATATTTCTTTAAGGGCTTTATTGCGAATTGTTCATTATAAACTGCCTGTAAAATATATATAATTTTTTTTTTTACATGCAAAAATATATGTATATGCAAAGGTTTTAAAACTTTTATATAATTTATACGTTCCAGACACGCACACTTTTGTTTGTGGATTTTTTTTATTTTTTTTTCTTCATTCAGCATCCTTTTGAATAAAACATTTGTAGCCCAGAGAATGTTAATCCTTACACCATTCGTTCATTGGTAATACGTAGGTTCCCACGGTGCCACAAAATCCAACAATGGCAGGAATTCATTGGATAGGCCAAAAAGCAACTGTCAAAGCCTTGTTCATTTTGACTGCACTTTCCATTGCTTGTGTAACCCACGTGGCCTTATATAGAGTTTTTCAACTTGCTTGTCAGAAGTCTCATTAGAATCTTCTTTGATATTTGATCTTGGATTAGAAGTGCAAAACTTGCAAGGTATCTGACTATGAAAATATTTTGGCACCTTGAAGGAACACTATAGTGTCAGCAATACAAGCATCTATTCCTGACACTATAGTGTTTAACTACTTAGGTGACCAGCCCCCTCCAATTGCATGGGAAAGGTGTGTTTACTCCCCATTTTTCCCACTCCGGCCACGTCATGGATAGCCCCACCCTTGTGGCTGAGATCATCACGTGTGTGAACTTCCTTTTCTCTGAAAAAGCAGCGTTTACAGTGCTCTTCCTGCAGGGACAGGCTATAGACACCACCTTACGTTAAAGGCAAATGTTTCTTTGCGCTCCTACAAAATTACTTCTACACACCTTACTTTGGAGTATGTGACATGAGGACAAACTAAAACTTTAATGCCACCCTTGAAGTGGTTTGTGGGTGTTTTAATCTCTATGCTTAACAGTTCTAGAAATAAAAAGCTGTAAAAACAAATGTTTTTTTTTTTTTTTTAGTTCTTTTATTTTTTCATTTGATCTTAAAATAAGGGTCTACAAGAAAACCCCCAAATCTCAATGTGTGATAGAACTGTTATTTTAAAACCTTCTCATTCTATAAAGTATAAAAATAAATCTTGTTGATGTTACAATTGATTGCAATATGTACCAACAATTTTAAGGCTTTTTTTAATGGATTTAAGCCACACAAGCCTTTGAAGTGGTATGAATGAAGAAAAAAAGAAATGTAGGTTCACTTAATATTGACTGAAGTTTATTGCATGAAAACTAGAATCCAATTAAAATATGTAGTGGAATGTTTCAGTTAAAACCGAATATTAGGAAACAAGATATCACATCCCTGCTCACAATGAGAAGACCGATAATCCCCAGCTAGGGATATGGCAAAAGAGGTAGACACAAATTAAATGTGACTCCACAATGCACTCAGTAATGCGACAAGTATCCACTAATCTAATAGTGCCATTTAAGCTCATTTAGTGTGTGTGGATGGCACAGACCCCACCAACACAAATATATGGTGTATGTCTCATCACGAATTCGTAGTCCACGATATATATTGAAGACAGGAAAAACAATGGTACCGTATCTAATGAATCGATGATAAATGTTTATAAAAGCTCACAAAGTGTTGCACCTTCCTGGCTCTAAGAAAGACATATGTTTGTGGAATGTCCTATCTATCTATCTATCTATCCATCTTTCTGTATGAAAGAACTGAAATGCAGATGCCCAGAAGCTGACTGCTAAGAGATTGTGAGTTGTGACAGTCAACTTCACAGAGATTTGAGTGGGACACGATAGCTGGAATAGCTCTTTTTATGTTTCCCAAACCCCTTCCTCCACAATGTGAGAATTTTTATTATTGGTTTAATAAATTTGTTTTACTTTTTACATGTCCTCTCTCTTGCCTTTTTTAACAATCCTTTCAGCAGAATTCATGGTGGGGCTGGAGGCTAATGTTAGTGTGGAATCTTGATTTGAACCCTGGGATACGGATTAAAGGCACACTATAGGCACCCAGACCACTTCATCTCATTAAAGTGGTCTGGGTGCAGTGTCCCTGCCCTCTTAACCCTGCAATATAAAGCTGCAATGTTTATATTGCAGTGCTAAGACTGCCTCTTGTGGCTGTCTACCAGTAGAGCCACTAGAGGCAGTCTTCAGAGTTTGACTCAAAAAAACGACGCTGTACGTCCTCACTCTTTGAATAACGATGCCCAGTGTCTTCAAAAACTCCATAGGAATGCATTGTGTCCGACCCAGCGCCAAGGGACATTGGCGCTGGAATAAGGTGAGTAACTGAAAGTTTTTTTGTTTTTTAAGTACAGAATCTTAGTACAGTAACATCAGAAATTTAATCTGCCTTCTTTTGCACAATTTCAGAATTTTGGATGTCTTTGTTAAAATGTATGCAACAAATAATTTGGTAATGTTAATGTTTAATGTTTTTAGGGAAGTTTAAAACACTGTGTGCAGTATGTGATCACTGTATAGATTGGTGCTGCCAATTTTTTCACATTGTTTTTGAGATTGTACATGAATCCTATTAACATTTTGTATTCCTTTTCCATTTCGTTTGTCTCCATTATGTGCACATTATTTACTACCCAACCAGTTATGGTTTTCCAAAAAATCATAAGACACAGGCATTCTCTGTTAATGTCCCCCAACATACCTCCTGACCATGTATTTTTTTAAGGGTGACACAAAGAACCCAGGTACGCTGCACACTTTCGTTAGTTATGAAGATTGATTAAAGAAGATATGAACTACAGGTCTAAACTTTATCTATGCTGAAAAATATAGCTGCAAATAAAATGCTTCTACTGAAATTACCATGCCACATTACAATTTTGCATATCTTTTAACCAAAAGCACATTGTACCTTGTTCTGCAAAACTGTTTTATATTGCAGGTTTAAAACTACAAGGCCACTGCACCCAGAACGCTTCATTGAGATGAAGTGGTGTGGGGTGCTTTTAGTGGTCCTTTATACCAGGGGTTCCCAACCCAGTCCTCAAGTACCACCTAACAATCTAGGATTAAGGGATTATTACCCTGTTGTGTCTAAAGTGTGTGTTGTTTTTTTTTCCCCCCCAAAAAAAACACCTTGGACACAATTGAGTAATCCTTAAATCCTGGACTGTTAAGGGGTATTTGAGGATTCGATTGGGAACCACTGCTTTATACTAAAGATTGGAATCCATTCATATGCACTAGACCTGCAGCAGATTTGAAATACTAAACATTGAATAGACAATGGTAGTGATACCTGCTTCATGACACATAAGATATTTAATTTGAATCCCAAACATGTACAGATAAAATGTAACACTCAACCTTCAACTAAACTCACTTTTCATTTGTGTGATGGAAAATGCCCTTTAACGTCTCATCTCTTACCACCTACATGCTCGCCCCCTCCCAATAATCCCTCTAATCTTTTCAGGTATATCTATATCATTTGAGGCCATCTGCGTAATTTCCTCTCATACTTAGACCATATACTCATTTAGGCAGGGCCTTTTTTTACTTACTAGTCCCTTGTATCAAATCATGTTTTATTAGAATTCATTGTCTTGTTTTACCTATTATACAGCGTGGCGGAATAAGTTGGTGTTATATAAATAATTAATCTCAAGTAGCCAACCTCAGTAGCTTGAAAGTAATAGCACTCCCTCTTAAAGTTAATAATTTGCATTTAAATGAATTACAGTATGTAATCTGCAACTGGGATTCTTCATAGTTAGCACTGAATTTTGCTGTGTGATTTGAGGCAAAGCTGGCTTTCATGTGTGTTACCTAATCTAACTAAGTGGAAATAAACTCCCTTAAATGTTATCATGGGAAAAAACTCTTAATTTTATGTTCTCAAACTGTGTTTAGTCCCACATCATTAATGGATAAAACCACCATTATGATGCACTTTTCATCACACTTGAAATTGCATAAATTGTCTTAAATATATACTTTTGCCAATGAGATGGGGGTGCATAAGGAAATACACCACAAAAATAATGCTTAGAGCAACTATAGATAGACCTTTTTAAAGTGTAAACTAAACTCCTTTGAATTACCAAAACGCCAACAGTAATTTCCCCAAAAGGATTTTGTACTTGTGACAATATGGTCCCCTGATGCAGCCTCTTCACCTGGTGGATGTTCCAGAGGAGATCGTCAATAAGACCAGGGTCAAATCAACGATTATATCTGCCCCAGGATGCTGGTGTACTGGGATCTGACCAGAGCCTGGGTAGGCACAGAGCCTTCTACCCACGTTAGCAGGAGGCAGGTATTGTCCCCTCTGTCTCAGCATCGCCTGCCTGTCTGGGTAGAAATTCATCCTTCTACCCACTAAAGCAGGTACCTAGAAGACCGGTATAAACCACTCTACCTGTTGTCCTTCTCCCAGACAGGTATTGTTCACTCTGGCTGTCCTTTTTATAGGCAGGTATCATCTGACGACTTTTCCAGACATCACCTTTACAAAGACACTTGTGGCTCACTGCGAAGTGAGTAGCTCAATGCCAGAAATTGCAACCCATGAGCTTCACAATGCTGGTGCTTTAGGTTTATTCGTGTAAAGAGGATATAACAAAAATAAAAGTTTCCGTCTACGTGGCTTTAGTCATGCACCTGCCATTACCTAGAGTGCCACACCACTCTTTCTTTTGGAATTCGCTCAATGCTGGCAAATTGAAGATGCTGCCACAACGCAACCCTGAAGTTGTCCCCAAACCCTGGGATAAATGTCCTCCTGAAAGTTCCCCATTAACAGTTAATAGTGAAGGTCTGAAGACTCTGCTGCTGGAATCGATGACAAACCCAGACACGGCACGCAGTTCACAATGAAGCCACCACACAGTACTTTCCACTGAGGACCAATACATAAACCATAATATTATGGGGAATCATGCAAACAATCACAAAACACAAAAAAATATAACTATGGAAAGGAAGGAAAGGCAAACACTGCCTAGACATGTCTTCTGTCTGCATAAGCCATAATATGCAAATCTACTTCAATGTGTAAATTAACATGTTTTACTATTTAAGTAGTGGCCATAACTGTTGCAAGATCACAACGTACAGGTGGTGCTGTACAGGCTTGCAAGATCGCTCACAACCAACAGGTGTTGCTTCACAGGCCCCACAGCCCAATCCACCTAGTTGGTACAGAACAACAGCAGGACAGGAGAGCACACAACACCTTTAACAAATAACATTAAAAAAAAATGCACACCCTGCACAGCAAACACAGTCCCACATAATCCTAGCCCAAGTTGGAGAGACACGGATAACAGAGATCAACAGTTAATAAATTAGTTTCCAGAGGGGCAGAGTTCATATGGTCCTACTGATGGTGATTACTGTCTTAGTACTATCAGTTGCTATTCTCCATAAAGCAAAACATTTGAAAATTCCAATGCCCCCTGTTTCAATAAGAAAAATGTTTTCTATTACATGGTAGGGCTGAAATTCTTGGACACATTTGTCTGATATTAAAGAAAGGGGATTAGATAACACTTTCTTGTTACCATGCTAATGAATGAATGTCTTATTTGGATGGATAGATAAATGAAGTAGGAAGTTGTCTTGTTACAAAAACATATCCGTATCACTAGTATCAAATACTGAGATTCAATAAAAGAAAAATTGCACAGAAATATAAATTGAAGTCCATGGATATTGATTAGGATTTGACATTGCTCAACAATACTGAAATACAATATGTACTGATAAAGCAGGTGCAATTTAAAGGATATATTCACCTACCAGTGAATTGACAAGCAAATAGCATTTATAAAAGTTGGGGAAGGGCTGCGCCAATAAGCTAGTAGAAAGTAAAAAATGGATGAATAGCCCCAAATAAATCCTCATTTAAACAGCAGTAGAAGATCGAAGGTACTTGATAGAGTGTAGATATATAGATTCTTCTACAGAGATGGGTATGTCCAAATGTCCAATTGCAGTGTTACAGCCTCTGGCCTCCAGTATGTAGGTATGACTACAAGAAGCCTTAAGATAAGACTGAGTGAACATTGTAGAAATATTAAGAATGGGTATTTAAGGGCACTCAAGGCTGCTACAGCCAAACAGGCTCTGGCCTATCAGGAGTCCCAGTGAAACTTCAGATATCTGCTAATACGAAAAGGTGGCGAAGGACAATCCTCAATTTATGAATTGCAGAGCACCTCCTCCCAGCACTTGTGAATGGGAATCCACACTGTAGTAGAGCGGCCCGCAGCTGCTGTTGCAGCTCCTGTCCTTGACCTGTACCTGGCCAGCCTGGTGCCCACTGGAACCCAGGGAACCCACCCACACTGCTAGATTTACACAGAAATGCACAATGACCCTCCCCTCATACAAATAATACTAACAGCCCACAAACAAACATACACACAATCCGCACAAACGTAACCCGCTAAAAATCCACATGCATGCACACAACCCCACATGCAGCCTCTCACATGCAATACCCCAAACAGCCCCCACACATACACACACTACCAAACACACAATGTGACATATCCATCCACACACACATTTCCACAAGCAGCCCCCATACACGGCCCACATTCATATGTATCATACACGATGCCACAAACTACTCCTGAACATATACAATATAATAGCTTATATACGCACAAATACAACGATACAAAGCAATTACAGTATAAATAACACAAGAAGAATACGGCTCCATACACACCTCAATTTAAAAAAAATAGGACTGGCACGCTACGGGACATCACAATCCTATATCGGCACAGTGCTGCTAAAAGGTTGCCTACCCCTGGTACAGGCCTTGGAGAGGCGGTAACATCAGAAATATCTTGGGTAAAACAGAGATGACCACTAATACTATGCCCCTTCCCGTTATTTTTAACTTTAATAATAAAAGTAGTCACATAAAAAAAGTTATCAAAAAACACTGACACTTATTGTGTATTTTAAATCAAGAAAAGTATTTTGGTTACTTTGCTGTACCTATCCACTTTTTATTGTGTTTTATATGCACTTTTATTATTTTATTCAATTTTCCTGGCTTTTTATTGTTCCTGTATTTAAAGAAATCCAAGGTGGGGATCATATCACCAGCGCTTTACCTGTAGAGCAGTGTTTCTGCTCTATGCTTGTGAGTATTATGTAATCCAATTGAGAGCACTATTGTTGCCTTTTATCCCTTTCTGGAGCCTTGGATACCCAGACTGGGCTGACGGACGCATCTTTCCTGCATATGCTATAAGTGGGGATTATACTTTACACCAGAGCTGGATATAGCTCTTTTAAATGTGAGTGCACTACCTTTTTATACATATATCTTATTCTGGATTCATACTTATTGCACTATTGGTTGCCCTCGTCTCTTCTTTTGTCTCCATATATACACGTATAATTTGAGACATTTGGACGTACCCATCCCTGTAGAAGAGTCTATACATCTACACTCTATCAAGTACCTTTGATCTTCAACTGCTGTTTAAGTGAGACTCAAATTATTTTTGCATATATGGAGACAAAAGAAGGGACGAGGGCAACCAATAGTGCAATAAGTATAAATCCAGAATAAGATATATGTATAAAAAGGTAGTGCACTCACATTTAAAAGAGCTATATCCAGCTCTGGTGTGAAGGTTGTACAGCTGTATAATCCCCACATAAGGGATATGCAGGAGAGATGCATCCATCAGCCCAGTCTGGGTGTCCAAGGCTCCAGAAAAGGATAAAAGGCAACAATAGTGCTCTATTGGATAAAATAATATAAAAGATAAATAAAATAATACTCACAAGCATTGAAACAATGCTTTATAGGTAAAGTGTTGGTGGTATGATCCCCACCTCGAATTTCTTTGAGTACAGGAACAATAAAAAGTCAGGAAAATGAATAAAATGATAAAAGTGCATATAAAATACAATAAAAAGAGGATTAGTACAGCAAAGTAACCAAACGACTTTTATTGATTTAAAATGTAAGGTTAATTGTTGTGCTACATTTTTTTCTCAAAGGAAAAGGTTCCAACACCGAATGGAATAATGGAAACATTATTTGAGGTGAAAACTGTGTGATAGTCAATGAATGCCTACAGGGTTACTCACTAAAGTGGAAATCCAAACAAGCCAAACTCTAAACATTCTCCAAGTGAGCTATGTTTTCATAAATGTCACACAACTGTAGACCTAGGACTCCTCGTCACACTATGCAAGAATTCTAAGACATTACTCCTGGCCCAATGGCTGATTTTACACTTACAACTCCATTTCTCATGCAAAGCAGAAAAGATGACCCCCAGCTCTGTCCGGCACTGTCTCAGATTCCCAACCTCTGAAACTGAGGTCTGAATTAAAAGCACTGGCCTCTTATGTAATCATTACAGGAACACTATAGTCACCTAAACAACTTTAGCTTAATGAAGCCGTTTTGGTGTATAAATCATGCCTCTCAGGTTTTACTGCTCAATTCACTGCCATTTAGGAGTTAAATCACTTTTTTTCTGTTTATGTAGCTCTTGCCACACCTCCCCTGGGTATGATTGACACAGCCTGCATGAAAAAATTGGTTTCACTTTCAATCAGATTTTCAGAATTTACCTTAAACAATTTTATCTCTTGCTCTGTAAATTGAACTTTAATCACATACAGGAGTCTAGCAAGCTATTAATATAGCAGGGGATAAGAAAATCTAAATTAAATAGAACTTGCAATAAAGGAAGAATATACATTAGATGACACTTTACAGGAAGTGTTTAGGAAGGCTGTGCCAGTCACATGCAGGGAGGTGTGACTAGGGTTCATAAACAAAGTGATTTAACTCCTAAATGTCAGATAATTGAGCATTGAGACTGCAGGGGCATGATTTATACACCAAAACTGTTTTATTAAGCTAAAGTTGTTTTGGTGACTATAGTGTCCGTTTAAAGTGGATTTACTGACCCTCAGATACTCAATTAACCCCTTAAGGACCAAACTTCTGTAATAAAATGGAATCATGACATGTCAGATATGTCATGTGTCCTTAAGGGGTTAAAGATACCATCAGGTCTGAAACAGATGACAGACGTGCAGATCATTCAGGCCTGGAAAGCAGGGTGATGTCCCTGAACCATCTAGTGCAAGTGCACACATAAAGCCTTGTGTCTTCTGTGGAGGATTTAGTTTCAAGTGCTGATGTAAACTTACATTTATCCACACTTAAAGAATGATTTATGGCAAAAGCAAGGGAGGGGCAAAACAGGATCATCCGTTTCACTGTATTATAACTTATCTCTCTTTTTTTTTTTTCTTCTATATCTATATCTTTTCTTGGGTGAAGATTGTGTCTCGGGAATATAAAATGGAGTTCTCTAGGTGACTAGCTTATTTCTGTGGACAGACACTTCCAAATCCCTATTACGTTGTCATCAGATATTGCTTCACTTTTCCATGGCAGGAACCACAGAGTTGTGTGCTCTGCCTTTTGGATTCAGTATGACCATGAGAGTGTTTTCCAGTGTTATTGATCCTCATTGCTCAAATAAAACTCAATTTTCAATTATTTGGACGATATCCTCATTATGGGAAAAGAGCAGATCCACCATGGAGATATATCAAGATAGTGTCCTGAAAATTCTACTGTCTCACAGTTGAATGATCAGCATTCAACCAACCATATTATTCTAAAAAAAAAGAATAGAAATTCATCAAAGTCTGTTTGATTTATTTTTCATTAAAGTCGTGTTGAAATGCAAAAACATCCCCCCCCAAAAAGGTTGATCACGAAAAAAGCTGTTTTATAGAATGTCAAGCTTTTTACTGCAGCTTTGATTTAGCAATTTTTTTTATTTTACAATGCTTGAGACATGTTTGATAAGAGAATTTCCTTATGTTTCAATTTGTCAGTAAGTCATGCATTACAGTTGCAGATCAGGAAAGCTTTTTAGCTGTATGTAATCCTCACAGGCAGCCTTCAGAGATGTCAATTTGTAGGTTCTGTTTGAATACTCGGCTGCACAGAAACCTGTTACTTCTCTGGGTGACATAAATTATTTTTATTAAGTAGATCCAGCTGTTCTAAATGTGGCAAAATGCAGCTAGAATTGATTTGCTTTATAGGAAATAGGGCTCGCTGATGGTAGTGATGGTGCTCAAGTACTTGGTCAATTTATTCAGAGGAGATGTGTTATAACGCAATTCATAATTAATGGGAATTTAGCCCAAAATACGCAAAATTGCTATCTTTCAGTTTTTTATTAAGGAAACAAACTTTAGAATGTATTGGTTTATTTCTATATAGATTTGTTCCTAGATTTTGTATCAAATTCCCCCCTTGACTACTAAACTATTGAAATATTGCTCAAGCTTTCCCCACAGTCAACTGTTTAAGGGACTTTAAAACTGTCTACAGAGCAGGGTCAGACTCCCACTCCCCAATCTAGCTACATCGCCCCCTCTAGCTCTATTTCTCCCCTCTAGCTCCATCTCTCTCCCCTCCAGTCCCATCTACCTTCTCCTTCCCCCTTCAGCTTCCCCAAGCTTGATTCCCCTCTCCAGCTCCCCTTCCAACTGCTCCTCTCCCTCCAGCTCCAGCTCCAGCTCCCTCTCCAGCTCCCTCTCCAGCTCCATCTCCCTCTCCATCTCCCTCTCCAACTGCGTCTCCCCCTACAGCTCCATCTCCCCTTTCAACTCCCCATCTTCCTCCAGCTTCATCTCTCTCTCCAGCCTCATCTCCTCCTCGAGCTCCATCTCCCCCTCAAGCTCCCGCTCCATCTCCCCTTTCAATTCCCCATCTTCCTTAAGCTTCATCTCCCTCTCCAGCATCATCTCCCCCTCCAGCTAAATCTACCCCCTCCAGCTCCATCTACCCCTCCAACTCCATTTCCCCTTTCAACTCCCCGTCTTCCTCCAGCTTCATCTCCCTCTCCAGCTCCCCCTTGAGCTCCAGCACACCCTCGAGCTCCATCTCACCCCTCCATCTCCATCTCACCCCTCCATCTCCATCTACCCCATCCAGCTCCATCTCCCCTTCCAACTCCTCTACTTCCTCCAGCTTCATCTCCCTTTCCAGCTCCATCGCCAGCTTCATCTCCCCCTCGATCTCCATCTCCCGCCTCAAACTCAGTCTCTCCAGCTCCATCTCTCCCCTCCGTTCCATCTGCCCCCTCCAGCTCCATCTACTGGTAGTTATACTACTTGTACAATATCCCCTTTATCAACTTATTCCATTTAGATTTATTACCCAAACGGAGAAGTGTACATTTTTTATATTTGTTTAAAGATATTCCATTTATCCTAAGTATTTTTTCACTAAAGAGTTTATGCCAGTCAATATGTAGTAATTCTGCCCTTATATTATTAAAATTGACCTTTTATCTTCCATATGCATTTGTTTTTGTTTTTTTTAGTTTATTTCGAACCTACTTGTATGATTGTCAAAAGATCAGCATTTTTTTCTTTATAACCAGGTCCAAACAAGTATGCTTTCTGCTTGGTGCTTAAACCAGTTGTGACATGAAGGTGTTATTTAGAAGGTTCAAAACCCCAAGTTTGCTTGCTAAACTACTAGTCCCTCCATCCCAATTTATGTCTAGGTAATGAAAATCTCCAATAATTAACATGTTACCCAGATTTGCATCTTTCTCAATTTGCTCAAACAGATGTTCATCCTCATCAATATTAACATTAGGTGGTTTATAACATATCCCAACCAATAATTGATTTCCCCTTTTTGCCCCAAGCAGATATCTACCCATAAAGCTTCCACATTTTTCTCGTCACATTCTGCTTGCTTAATTATTTGGCTTTAATTCATGGTTAACATACAAACATACTTTTCCTGTTTTTTTCTACCCTTCCAAAAATATGTTTATCAACTGGTAATCTATTTTATTTATTTTTAATTGTGCAGTTGTAAAGAAGAGGATTCATAGCTATATGTGTTTTTTAGCCTGAACAAGAGATATTGTAGTCCTGAAAAGTTGCAATATCAATATAATTAACTAGCTCACCCCTATTATCAGAATTTGGCATTGCACGCGCATTTTGCAGGCAGCTGTAATTTTTTTAAGGCATTTATTTGATTATTATAAAATGTTTTAATAGTGTCTTTAATAGTTTATAGTTCAACGCACAACATAGTATCACTACTAATTTCTGACATTCTACAATTTCATTATGAAAGATCTTTTGGAACGTTAGCCAAAAAGAGCCATGATTTGGGAATAAATTTGCTGAACAAGGAAAAAAAAAGCTGAAGCACTACCACTGAGTTAAAGCATCCAACTGTATGCCTACCCCACTTTATATGAAATACGAGGAATAAGTGGATATATTTAAATTGAGTCACTAGCATCTTGAAAAAAAATCTTGAAAATAAAAAAATTTATCTTTGAGAAGAGAACGTTGATTTAAAAACCCAGAAGATGTAATTTCCAAGAGGTAAGCAACACGTGTTTGTTTAAAATAATACATTTACTGACCAACCACTGGGTCTAGACGTACGTATTCAAGATTACTTTATTCCTGTCTTCATGTAAATTGACATTTACTTTGTTCGTTTTTCTTTTAAGTTCTTGGAGCATTCGTACTATTTCTAACTGGATAATTTGCTATCCTGTTATTGTGAGCCTTGGAGCAAAAAGGAATTCTCACTAGGAAGTGTGTCTTTTATAAAAGAGCGTTTATTACATGTATTTTCTTGCTATCTGGAGATTATCTGAGATACAATGGACTATTTTTCTTTTAATCCATTGGATACAGACGAGGTTTATTCGCTAAACACTGAACTGAATTGAAAATTAAATTTACAATTTTTTTTTCGCTAGAAATTGGTATTAAAGTTTCAATATTTTGTAGATTTTTTGATCTAATTCTTTTTTAGCATTTATCCATATGGAAAAACCCACAAACTACAATGAATTAATTTCATTTTAGAATTAATCCTTGTTGAAAATGTTCATTTTTGTAAAATGTTTAATACTTAATTAAATTAATATTTAGCCTTAAGACAAAAGTGAAAATAACCATAAATAGGTATGGCACAGCTAAATAATAATAATAATAATAATGTATTTAACCCCTTAAGGACGGAGTCAATAGTACACGTTCTGATCAAAACAAAAAACGGAATTTGCGTTATATGTCTGTTCAACCGTAATTCACCGCTGTCACATTAAGTGCACCCACACTTATTATATATCATTTTGTTCAGGAGAAACAGGGCTTTAATTTATCATTAACTATTCATATATGGAAAATAATGTATTATGAATAAAATAAAAAAAAATGTGAGAAAATAAGATTTATTTTTAAATTTGTATTTCCGTCTGGCATTTTAGCTGTTAATGTCATAATACTGTTAGGTTTTACTGCAAACAAAATGCACATATTTGTAATCAGCGATGTCTCACGAGTACAACAGTACCCCCCATTAACAGGTTTTATGGTTTTTGGAAAGTTACAGGGTCAAATATAGAACTGTATTATACATACATATACATATATTATATATATATAAATACATTTATTTTATTTTAAAACATGTTTAATGATTTTTTTTTTACACTTCCCCCCAGCAGAGGGACTGTCTGACATTTCAGAGAGTCCCCCTGCTGGCAGATCCACAGCGAACTATAGGGGGCCATGTGATCGCTCTTTGAGAGCATTCACATGGCCCCCGGGGGCCTCATTTGCCGGGGGAGGGCTGCCTGGGCTGTCAGGCAGTCCTCCCGAAGAGGATCGCGGCGGAGGTAAGTACACCGGACCTCGAAGGGCTGCAAGTCGTTACGGCGTTGTATGCCGCCGCAACGGCTTTACAGCCCTTTTAATGCAGGACATAGAAACATAGAAACATAGAATGTGACGGCAGATAAGAACCATTCGGCCCATCTAGTCTGCCCAATTTTCTAAATACTCCATCTCCCCTCCATAGAACGCCGTAACGGCGTTAAGGGGTTAACCAGGAAAGGTTTATTCAGATTACTCTGGTTTTCAAGTACCTCCTGGGGATGTTACCTTGACCCAACATCCAGGGATTGTTACTATTACCCAATTTAATGGTAATATAAATGAAAAAGCAATAAAGATACAGTTGTATTGATCAAACGAGGAATGACAATTGTGCTTGTGATTTCTTTTTGTTTTGTTATTAATACAAATCTAACAGAGTAATTTAACCCAAAGAAGAAACACAAAGTACAAAAACATACAAATATTTTTATTTCAGACATTTCATGATATTGTTAATATGTCACGATGGAAAAAAATGCACGGTATTTCTTTTTTTTTCTTTCATATATTTGAATTTTTGAAACAATGCTTGTGGGCAAGTCTGGGTACAAATAGCAGGCATGGTTTACCCAAAATTGCTAGTGAGTATTTGTGTTGCAAGCAGATATTTTATAAAAGTTTTATAAAATATTTTACCGGGAAGGATACATTGAGATATCTCTTGTTTTCAAGTATCTACACGTACACTCATGACACACACAATGACACATACGTTGCGGTTCTTCCTTACTTTACAAGTAGTTTCCCAAACTGGACCGTCGGTAGGTCTGGTTATTCAGCTCACTGAAAGCATCCCACTTCTCTCTTTATATGCACAACAATATGACGTCATCATGTTTCCCGATACCCTATACCACAATACACTGCATATTGCAAAAGGAACATTTGGATATCTTTGCTCCTCACACCTCTCCATCTCTACCCATGGCCTTTCTTTCCATGGCCACACAAGCGTTACTTTGAATGACCCTAGGCTATGGTGGACTTTTAGGGAAATCTCCCAATTTCTCAGACAGCCATTCCAGCCCTGCACACTGTGTAAGAACTTTAAAAGACTTTTAAAGGGAGAAACATCAGGGAATGATGGAATTGGCTTATAGATAGAGTAAAATTTGCAAATTGCTCCACTTATGAGCATATGTGTGCAGGGAGAGAGGAATAGGAGACATCCTTGCATTACAAGATATGTTCAGGGCATAAGATGCTCTTCTTGTAGAAACTGTCTATCACGTGTATGTAAAGTGCTATGCAATCTAGTTACTATACTTTTTTCAGAAGGGAGATAAGTTTTTTGGTTTTTTTTATCGCCGCAGTAGTAACAACAGCGTTAATGTTAGCACTTTTATATTATCAGTAATCCCATACTTTCAAAATGAAATCACATTGGGACATTCGGAATATTAAAATAACAGTGATCCGTTTTGGTTGAAATGGCTGTAATATACCTAATACTTATTATTTTTCTTCAAGGAAATGTTTTAGAATGAAAAATAATGAAGGAGAAAAAAACACAGAAACACAAAAAGGAATAAAAGGGGGGGTAAAAAAAATCACAAATTGTTCACGCTGTTTGAGTCTCCAGTAGGTGGAATAAACTAGCCAATTTTTCCCTTTATACTAACTCGTTTCTCCTGTGTTTTAATGACATATGCATTCTTTAATTAGTCTGTTCCCAGATCTATTTTTCTCACTGACACCAAAGGTTTACATGAGAATAGCATGAATACATAACCACAGGTTTCAGGACCTTCAGTATTTTGAGCAGGACTTCAAAGGAAAGACTTCAGTTTGGTGTGAAACAGCCCCCATGCTGTGGGTTTGCTGGAAGACCATTATTAAATACACAAAAAAATGGTTATTCATGCCCAAATAAAATTCAACATTTGTGCTAAAATGCTTGACTGAAAATTATGACATAAAAAAAATACAAAAATTAATTAGCTCTAAAACACAGTGTTTAGTAGGCTAAAACCTTAAAGTATAGTGTAGTAAGAAAGACAAAGAGTATTCAAAATGAGTTCCTTAGAAATCTGCTTAACTCTTTCTTCACTCTTTCAGCCTCCAACAGGTCATTTGGTGGCATGTCTGATGCCGTTATATTTAAGTGTAGCTGAGCGTCACAACTCAGACAGTGGCTGTATGAATTTGCGCAGAGTGTTCCCTATAAGAATTTATAGAATTTGTCTATCATATAGGGCCTGGACTTTTTTGGCCTACATTGACATCCCAGGATGTTGTCCCACGTTCGCTCTCCATACGTCCAAACTAGAACTAAGCTACTGCTACTGAGAGTACGGGCCTCATCTCTCCATCACGATTTACATGGATAACGCACTGTACTATATTTTGCTGATTCGTTTTAAAGAGAGAAGACTCAATTCACAAAATGGAAGCAAAATGTTTATAAGAAAATGTACCACGTTCGGTATCTCTCAATGTACATTTCTATATATAAAATTGCGTTAAAAAAAATATTTTAAGATATTGTTACCAGTAGTTTTATTTAAGTAGGAAAGTCTCATGAGGCCCAGCTGATTTTGAGATGAAGAGGTTACTGCATTGTGCCCCAACATTCAAACCATGGTCAAAGTCCTTTAGGTCATATATTTTTCCATTTAGGTCATTTGGTTGATCAGAAACTAAACCCCTTCACCATGTATACCTTGCAAGTGTTCCTATTTAATAGGGACAGTGCCAATATTGGCCCCAAATCCCCCTGTCCCTCTTTTCTAGGAGCTGCATGTTTTTGGGGTGTTTAAGTATAAAACAGAGCTCCACAGCAATAATACTACAAGAAATGTGTTAAGGAATTAGTCTATAAATAAGATACATTGTTTTTCTAAATTACATTGAGTTCTAATTCATGTCAACAAAAATTTCTCAGAAAAGCAACCCCCCGGCCACAACCCCAAATATTAAAGTGTCCACTTCACGCATTCCATACCAGAGCTGTATTTTAGCTCTGGATATTGTGAGTAGTACCTTATTATCATAATTCCAGTATTTAAGTGTATCTACATACTGTACCATTGGAGTCTCGTCTTTTTGTTTTCTCCCCATATGTTCCATTGGATTACAAGCCTACACCCGTGACGATTCATATTATCTGCTGTCCCACAAGAACTCTCCTTACTACTGTGGATTACACTACATTGGACTAGTGTTAAATTACTTGGACTATATTTTATTATCCACTCATATATACCACTTTTTTTAATACTATTTTTTAAGGCCCACCCTTTCCGTTTTCTTTGCTTTGTTTTAGACTTATTTTGAGGGGACTAGAGGGGACCCCTTTTGCCTTAGGTGTGCTGCCTGTACCCTTTATACAACCAACTTCCTGTGGCACCTTAGCGCTGACCCCACTTTGACCCTTCTCAGCAATGTTCTGCTGGGTCCAGGCATTCATGTGGATGTTACTTTGACATGTACCACCTGCCTAAAGATTGTTTCAGACCTCATACACCCCTACATAGCAGTGATGTTCTCTGATGGCAGTAATTTCTTTCAGCAGGATAATGCACCATGACACACTACAAAAATTATTCAGGAATGGTTTGAGGAACACATCAAAGAGTTTAAGGTTTTACCTTCGTCTCAAAATTCCCCACATCTCAATCTGATTAAACATATATGGGATGTGCTGGAACAACAATTCTAATCCATGGAGGCCCCACCTCCCAACTTGCGGCACCTAAAGGATCTGCTAATGTCTATGTGCCAGATACCACAGGACACTTTCCTGTGTTGTGACTAGTCAGTGTATGCCGTTGAACTAGATTAATTGCCTGAATACAGCTTTATTCAGAAGCCAGCCTTCTAGCTACAATAGTAAATACCACAGATTTTAAAATTGATTTCTAAACATAACATGCAAATCAATGTATTTTTGCAGTCAACTCGCCACAACTTGGCTTTGGTGAACTCTATATCTTTTTAACATGGTTGTAATCATTTCTACATATGTTAAAGGATTTCAATTAATATTTCAATTGTCAGTTTGGAACTTGCCCCAGTAAACTGAACTGTGAACTCTAAATTGTAGGGCAAAATAGAGAGCTAAAAAAATAAAATAAAAATCAGATTTGGAGATTTTCCCACTTTAAATATTTTATGCTAAAAATTGAATTTCTCTTGTCAATTCTCCACCAATTTCTAGATTAGAAACTTACCCATAATGTGTTTGACAGTAGGCAGCCCATAGCACACAGAGCAAAATTTAGTCAAAGTTCACTAAAAGGTCTCACAAAAACCTCTCATAAATCAGCAGAACCTCCTGATGACCCGCAAAGTCTTCCAGACAGTATATATGTTTCTTTGTCTGAAAAAAGCATGCAACAATTAATTAGTCCTAAATGGGAAATTAAACAGTCATGTCAAATGTTATACGTGAGGTCATAGAGTGAGAATTGACCTGAGAACTGTGTGCAGTTCTAGAGTGATACCATGTACACATATCGTGAGCCAAGAAATTGAAATTAAATAAAGTTTGTTGCTTAGCGTGAATATACAACATGTTTTCTGTAATGGAGTTAGTAAATATCCAAACTCTGGTTAAATTGAATTAGAATATTTGATACTTGAAATACTGATATTAACTATTTACATGACTTGTTTCTCGTCTCTAGAAAACTATACTTAAAGTGAACCATGAATGGTTCACCTAAACAAATAACATCGCCATAAGCAACAAATATTGAATTCATCATACATATCAATGATATGTTTAATATTCTTAGGAGCTGTTATAGTTTACCTATTGTCTAGCATCCCAGAGTCGCCGTGCTTGCTGTTATGTGGTTGTCATGTTACTTTAACAACCACCCTCTGGTCCTGCATTGCTCCCTCCTCTCTGCACAATGATTGACCCTACTTTCCCCCAAGAAAGGCAACCATCCCTATTGGTTCCAACATGCTGGCATCGTTAGGTATGATTGCTGTACTTGGGACTTTCCTGCTAATCTCACCAGTGTAAAAATAGAGTGATCTGCCCCTTTGTTCCTATATCCCCCCACAAGTGCAAGATGCATGTTATGGGGCAGGAGAAACCTGCTTGAAATCTGTCACAATAGCCTGCCTATAGGGCTCTGCTTCTTTCCTCTGTTACTCAGTTGTTGGTATAGACATCTGTGCAGTTGACGTAAAAGATTATGCTGAGAATTAACTAGCATTTCTCTAGCATTTTGCAGCTAGCGTAATCTAAAGATTATATTTCAGGTCTTTAGTGAGAATATTATATCTTAGCACCATAAATGGTACACTTAAAAGGTTTACAATTTTTCAGTCTTATTCTATTTCTCTATCTATCTATCTATCTATCTATCCATTTATCCATCCATCCATCCATCCATCCACTCTCAGGCAACGTAGCCCCATACACAGCAAACTGGGATGCTCTCTGTGTTCTGATAACATTCTATCATGACCAGCATTACGTTTTCCAGCAATTTGAGTTACAGAAGCTTTTAGTAGTGTGAATTGACCATATGGGCTAGCCTTCAATACTCACGTTCTTCTGTGAGTCTTGGACGCTCATGACCCTGACGCTGGTTCACCGGTTGTCCTTCCTTGCACTACTTTTATAGGTACTAACCACTGCATACTGAGAACACCCCACAAGACTTTACGTTTTAGAGATCCTCTGACTCAGTTGTCTGGCCATCAGTATTTGGCCCTTGTTAAAGTCACTCAGCTCTTTTTGCTTTTCGATTTTTTCCTATTTCTAAAACATGAAATTCAAGAATTGACTGTTCACTTGCTGCCTAATATATCCCATCCCCTTGTAACAATATAATCAATGTTATTCACTTCACCTGTCGGTGGTTTTAATGTTGTGACTGATCACTGTATATTGATAATAATAATAACACAGGGTTATTTCCACGTATAAAGTTAATTTACTTCACCTTGTTATGAGACATCAATGGCTGAAGCTAACTCCAGTTAATCACAACGCTGCAGTGCTGGACAACATATAGGAGTTATGAATTCTGTGTGATGGACAGTTACTCCAAATTCCAGAATTCTGAAATGTTATGTGAAGAAATCACAAAATAAACTAAATGGACAGTGGATGAAACAGTTTTGTTTGATTAGTGATTTACAGTTCTGTGCTAAAAAAAAAAAAAAGAAAAAAAGATGAATAATGGAGAAAAAGATGAATGATGGTTAGCGGACAGCCACTAAATGTTGGTTTTATTTAAAGTGACCACTGGGTGGAAGGAGAAGAAGTAAAACAAATCATCTATATTTATGTATTATATATTTAAAAAATATATAATACATAAATAAAAAGATTTTTCACAATGATCTGTAAACTGAATGGAGTGAAAGTGCTCCGATCGGTGTACTGATACACATACTATTTATATTTTGCAGTAATTGGTTGCCTGAATTGATATGACCAAAACATTTGCATGGACATCCGAACTGAAACGCCACATGTACAAACCAGGAATCACCAAACTGAATTTTAGTCTAGTGACTAGTGACGAACTTCCGCAAATGTTCGCGAACTGGCGAACCGCCCGAAACGCCATTGACTTCAATGGGGAGGCGAATTTTAAAACACACAGGGACTCTTTCTGGCCACAATAGGGATGGAAAAGTTGTTTCAAGGGGACTAACACCTGACTGTGGCATGCCGGAGGGGGATCCATGGCAAAACTCCCATGGAAAATTACACAGTTGATACAGAGTCTGGTTTTAATCCATAAAGGGCAGAAATCACCTAACATTCCTAAATCACAATCAATATGGATTGACACCTGACATATGACATATTGACACCTTGACATATGGATTGACACCTGTCCTCAGAGCCCCTGATGCACACGGACACAGAGCAGAATAGAGACTGGTCCCCTACATAGGGTCACTTGGCAGATATGGATTGACACCTGTCCTAAGGATCCCTGATACACACTGACACAGAGCAGAATAGGGAATGTTACCTCAACATCGGGTCACTTGGCAGATATGGATTGACACCTGTCCTAAGGATCCCTGATACACACTGACACAGAGCAGAATAGGGACTGTTCCCCCTGCATAGGGTCACTTGGCAGATATGGATTGACACCCGTCCTAAGGTTCCCTGATACACACTGACACAGAGCAGAATAGGGACTGGTCCCCCTACATCGGGTCACTTGGCAGATATGGATTGACACCTTGTTACAAACTGCTATTTCTAACGGGCCCTTTAAATGGCATATTGCCCTGCTTCCCTGGGTTGTGGAGAAGCCTACTTGCCAGCCTCCTCCCGCATGACTATGGCCCCTGGGAGATTGTGAAAATGTATGCACTTTTTATTTGGTGTGTATGGCCCTTTAAGACTGTCGGTGGGCATATTGGGGCTTATGGACTCTTTATGTGACTGGTGCTGGCCCTTTAAACACCTTTTTGGGACATCGAAGATTGGGACACTGCCCCTTAAGGCCGTGTTCTTAGACTCTGTTGGGGACACGCCCCTTTAAGACGGGTGTCCCCAGTCCCAGACCTGGTGCAAAACCCTTTGTGCCTGCCTTGCTATTTCTCCCACTTGGTTCAGTAAGTAAATGGGAAATTATTTCAGTTGTAGAGACTAAGTCCCATCTTCGCCATGGGACTTAAGTCTTTTTTCAGCCGCTTTTTTCTCAGCCTTATTTCAGCTGTAGAGACTGGGTCCCATTCGCGATGGGATTCTAGTCGCTTTTTTCAGCCTGAAATAGACCGACCTCACAGCCCAAATCTATGGAACTGTTTTGGGCAGGAAATGTGGTTGCAGTCGGTCATAAAGGACCTCCAATCTCTTTTTAACCCCTGGATGGATTTGGCTGATTTTTGGTTATGTTTATGTTTTAAGTGTGCTGATTCCAAATATGTAATTATGAAGATGGGATGTGTAGTTTTAAAGTTACAGTGTATGGCTAAAAACTGTATTTTTACTGCCCGTGTTTAATTATGTTAATCTCTTCCCAAACGTCATTTCGTTCAAAGTGGAGAGAATGTTAAAAAAATATATTTTTGTTCGGAGGGTGAGAAATGCTTTTCAGCCGCTTCTAATCTTAAGCATCATTTGAGGAGCCATACAGGAGAGAAACCTTATTTGTGGTGTGTTTAGTATTGTTCTGATCAGTTTAATACCTTCCGCGTCTCCTATCAGTGGACGTGTATATGGCAGCCATTTTGTGAGCCGCACACCTGGGACCCTCGAAAGTAAGGTCATCACCTTCGCTCAACAGGCTTACAACATTTGTCCCTGGAAAACTATCCTGACATTCTGTACAATTTGTA
>OW240916.1:301753731-301951196 GCA_933207985.1 Pelobates cultripes | reverse complement strand
CATTTGCTCCTTTCTCACACAAGCTGCTGCCAAGGCGCTTATTCATGCTCTGGTAATCTCTTGCATGAATTATTGTAATTCTCTCCTAGTTGGTTTCCCCAGAAGCCGGACTGCCCAGCTACAATCAGTAATGAATGCTGCAGCCGGGATGATCTTTCTCACCCGTTGCTCCTCCCATACCTCGCCCCTCTGTCGATCCTTACACTGGCTTCCTGTATCATATAGGTGTCAATTCAAAATACTAACCCTTACCTATAAAGCTTTAAACAACTCTAGCCCCTGTTACATTTCTTCACTGATTCATAGATATGCCCCTTCTCGGTCTCTCCACGCTACCAGTGACCTTCTCCTGTCCGCTGCTCACACCCTTACTGCTAACTCGCGCTTGCAGGACTTATCGTGAGCGGCTGGCTTCTTTTGGAACAGCCTGGCTACATCCATCAGACTCTTCCCTCGTCTTCAATTGTTTAAGAAGTCCCTCAAAACACAGCTGTTCAGAAATGCTTATGGACTCCCAGAGTAAGTTATCTATACTTACCCAAGTCTGTCTCTTGCTCTCCTAAAGAGCCACACTCCACTCTCACCTCCAGTTCTGCTACTTTTCCACCTTGTTTGGTGGATGTCACCCTTGCTGCCCTGTTGTGTATTTGTACCCCACCTCATCTAGACTGTAAGATCGTTTGAGCAGGGTCCTCATCTACCTATTGCTCCTGTGTCACTGTGTTATTTTCTCATTTATTGCAAATGTCCCTCTCTTTCATAATATTGTAAAGCACTGCGGAATTAGTTGGCCAATGTAAATACTACTACTAATAATAATATGTAGGTATGTATTAGTATCTAGTTGTGTGAGTGGCTAATTATGTACATGTTACAGTGAACGTGGCTTATTAAGTGTGTGTTTGAGTAACTAAGCTTGTACTGGTGTGAGTGTAGTAGGTTGTGGTTAAGAAGAGGGTACATCAACTCAGCTGGGCCTAAGGTAGCCTAAAACTTAAATATATGACTGATATACTGATAAAATAAGTTTAGAATCAGAGGTCAGATCTCCTTGATTACGAAATAACATGGTGGTTTTCATATTACTGTCCCTTTAAGTTACTTTGGCAGCTTACAATGTTTCTGACCTTGAGGTTAGTTTCCAGATGATCTTAATAAGGGAAGAAGGAGGACGGTGCTGCATTTATCTAAGAAGCAACATTTTCTCTTATATTTAACCTACACAGGGAATACTGAGCAAAAAAAAGAATGTACTCTTTATGCCCAGAATGTAAGGTGTAAAAGCAAAGCAGCATGCGTCTATGTCCTTGGTTGCCTAGCATCCAAAACATCTTTCGGCTTCCCTGCCGCTTTGGGATAATGTTACGTTCTTGTATTTCCACATATTTTCTGAGTTCTTTAGACATTTTAGGAGTGTTCCCATTAACCTGTTTTTACTCCAAGAAGGTCAGAGTATAGTTGAGGCTAAAATTTTGAACTTAATGACCGTGGCTCTGCGAATCCTGCCAGTTTGGCATTTCTCTTAAAGATTCAACTACTTTTATATTATTTTAATACAATTCTTTTAGCTAAGCTATACACATTTACAGATACACCATGAGACATCAAACTTTGTATTTGTAAGAAAACACATCAGTGAATACAGTAACAGACCATTTTTACACTTCAAACCGTAATATGCTTTCCTTCAAATCACTTTCCACACATATTTTTTATCTTGTTTATGTTATAATAATGTTATATTATAATGGTGACGTGCTCCTCATTTTATTGACTGGTGGAATTTCAAATGATTTAATCTTTAAAGTGCAACTATATTAGAAATTGGAATCTATCAAATGCAAAATAGAATAGTCTAACTCTAAAGTGACATACCTTTCAACTTTTATTTTACACACCTTTACTACATTTTAAGACTGGATCCGAAGTTGATTTTTGTCCAGTAGCTGTTTGTTTACTGCATCACTAGTTCTTGGTGTGTTTTGGTTATTACAATTAATGTTTGGTACTATCTCACCAATCTAGCACCTGAGTGCGTAATTTGCCGATTACTTTATGTCTGAATTTGCTAATAAATTGTTAAAAATGGCAAGAGGTAAATGGTGTAACAAAATAATGTAAGGGCAGTTCAGAAATAGAAAAGGTTAGCGAAGGTTTGAAGAAGACAGGTGCAATGTTTAGGAATGGGCTGAGTATAGCCCCAGTATCTCCGGTTAATATGGACCCCAATATTTATGATGACCAACCTAAATGCAAATTATTAATGTACTTCCACACTGCTAAAACCTGCAGCATCTAATTATTTTATTTAATCTGTGGTTCTTTTACTAAAGGAACCTAATTAGAGTAATTGTAAATGTAAATCCTACATAATGTAACATCATCTACTGCTCTTATGGACAATATTTTAGAAGTTAAACGATAATGCTAAGCGTTAAAGGTGATAAAACAAAGACAACAATATTTTTTTTATATATTATCTATAGAATGCAAGGCATTGCGAGGTTAATTTATGGTCCAATTACCATCAGCATCATTTTTAGTGTTAGAGTTTGCTTCCATATTGAAGATTTTGCTGATAGTTTGAAGGGTTCATGCTGATAGTTTGATGACAGACTGTTCAATAATACGGATGTTTTAATTCAGGCAAAAGTGTTCTGTTTGAAGGAAATCCCATTCAACATCACTAATCCAGTGCCTGTGTAATAAGAGATGGGATGGAGGAAAGGGGTGTAACACAGCGACGGCAGGAGTTCTGCTGTGTCTGAGAATAATCAGATTGTTTAGTTATGTCGTAAGAACTGAGTAAATTACTCATGAGGGTTTGTTCACTTAATAGTGAGTTGTATTAAATTAAAATCCAAGTTCCAAAGTTTCAGCACAATCTGCTGTTAAACGCACAAAACCCTAGTTTTACCGAGGCCCCACTTTAAAGGGGTTTCTCCAATCCTTTTTTTTTTTTTGTTCTCAGAAAAATCAAGCTAAAAATACCTGTAAAATAAGTTTTACTTAACTTAATCTAGCACAAGACAGGTTATGGCATAGGGAGGTTTAAAAACTCCCTTACCAAGTTTTGCGTTGTCTTATTTAACCCCATAGACTTTTAGAAATTTATTTTTACATTTGTATTGTAGCATCTAGTATGAACTGGCCAGCAGCCACCAATTTAAGCCGCCCCCCACCCCCCCAGCACTGAGGGTCTTTAAATATTTGCCTGCTGGATGCTACCGCTGCCAGTGGGCAAGTCGGATTTTTTAAGTCCAGGCCAGAATATGAAGCATCTAGGCCCAGATTTGAAACATTCAGGTCCAGATTTCAGTAGTACAGTGGTGGTAGATCTAGCTAAAAGTGAAACCTATTTTAGGCTCATTTGAAAAACCCAGATGTTGTTATTTGATGTTGTTATGTGTGTCTGCATCCGGATGGCTTTGCACTGTTTGGTATGAGGCCATTTGGACTTTTGTAAATGACCCTGTCAGAGACTTGTTCCCATTCTGTTCAGGACTCACTATGTGTTCCCTCAGCATTCTCCTGAACCTCTCCCATACTACACCTATCATCTGAAATTCACCTTTTCATAAATACTACCATCTTCCCAGTCTAATCTACCACAAAGATTCCTAAAAATACCTCATCTATCATTTGTCTCCCATTCTCATCATAACTTCCTATCAAAAATTGCTTTTTGAAATTTGAGCTTGGAACAGAAGGTATTTTTTTTCTAAAGTTCACTGTTATTGATTATTTTATTTTAAATTTCCAGATATGTTTGTGCTGATGTAATTATTACTTTTCTAATATATTTGAAATTGATTACGTAAGATACAAGCATGTAAGGAAAGTTTGCTACTTAGGTTAAAAATGCTGTTTGTGAAGCAGCAAGTATTCAAAGTGTTGAAGCAGAAACATTTGTTGAAGCTTTTTGATAAATCCGATTTTGTGGGATAGGATTTTCTCATTACTTGATAAATCAAGGTTGAAAGCATTTTCTGCTGTCTTGATTTCTCGAAGCCTAAGAGTGAATTCTATTTCCTGGTGATTTAACAAGAGAGATTGGACAATGGTTCTTGCGATTAAAAAGTGCTGGTGGATTGAAGCATGTTGAGATCATTAACATCAATAGAATTAAACAAAAGAGCTATCTTGTGAATGCAGATGTCCCAATAAACATGTTAGCATAGCAAAATCATCCATATGTCTCCATGTTTGCATCATGTTCGAGCTATGACTTAACTCCGTGAGGGCACTGTGACATTTGCAAAAAATGTATGTTCTGTACTTTGCTTATGTTCTGTAACTCTTTTTGGTAAAAAAAAGAGACTATTCATAAAACTATATAATATAAACCAAATAAATTGGCAACTAGAATTGGAAAATGCTAAACCATAAATAACGAACAATTATAAATATATCTAAAATACCATATTTCCCCCTATATTCACTCTGTTTGTTTGAGGTGCAGTTTGGATTTACTATACGTACATTTCTAAATTATTTTTATAAATCCCATAATGTAGAAAGGTGTTATATCCATTGATTTCAGTAGGTGGAATCCAAATCTAACCCAGATAAAAAAAAATGAAGTGGTTTGACAGTATTAAAAGATTATTATTCCCTTGACAGCATCTCCATAAATAAGCCTATCATGGTATCATCTGTAGAAGCAGTAGAAGGTCCTGAAACCAGTTTTGAAAAACCTTTGTAATTTCTAATTTAGCCAAGAGCTAATCACTATTTGACCCCAAATTTAATTCTTTTAAAATTCTACTTGTGGAGATTTCAGTTACTATAATCTACCAAGTACTGTGGTTCCAATCAACTGCTAGGTAATAGACTCTGAAGATATTCTAGTTTTAATGTGATTGCTCCTCAATCTTAAACAGAATGATCTTGTATCGGTTACTTTAATTCTTTTCTAAGTGATCTCTCTAGACTCCATACTGCCTCCCTACAGTCCATAATGAATGCTGCTGTCAGGCTTATTTTTCTCTCTTGACACTCTTCCTACCCGCAATTTCTTTGTCAGTCATTACATTGACTTCCTGTATTCTATAGAATTCAATTACAAATATTAACTCTTACTTACAAACCTACCAACAACTCTTCGTCCACTACATTTCTGAACTAAATCATTAATTCATAAGTCAATCCCTTTTTCGCTGCTCCGGTGACCTTTTTCTGCTCTTATCCATACTGCTAACTGGTACTTACAGGACTACTCACAGGTGGTTCCATTCTTATGGAACAGCCTGCCTCCCGCCATCAAATTCTCCCCTACTCTTCAATCCTTTAAGAAGTCCCTAAAATGCACCTCCTCAGAATAGCCTATGGACTCCCAGGGTTAATGTCATTACTCTCTCAACCTAATTAGTGGGTCCACTTCACTCTCATCTATCAATTCTGTTACTTTTCCACCCTGTCTCTTGGTCCCTATCCCCCACACTGCCCATCCAATTGTGCTTTTATACCCCATATCCTCTAGATTGTAAGCTCCTTTGAGCAGGGTCCTCATCAATCTGTTGTTCCTGTCAATCTATTGTTCCTGTCAAATGAGTTTGTCTGATTTGTTATGAAAGTCCCCTTAATAATATTGTAAAGCATTGTGGAATAAATTGGTGGTATATAAATGCTGATAATTATAATCAATTCACCACTGTCTTTAAGAAGTTTTTCAAACCATCACAAGGCCAATGTCAATTTAAGTGAATTTCCTTTTCTCCTTCAAAGAAATAGGAGAACATGTTGGTGATCTACTTATCAGAACAGTTAAAATATATCTTCTAGATTGATCCAACTGTCTGATCCAACTGTCTCTGCAAATTATTTAAATATTGTAAGTCCTCCATTTGAAATGGCTGAATTTTACATAGACATTTGGAGCTTTCAGATTGATTTATATTTTAGTCCTTTCAGATATCAGACCTCAAATCTTTTGATCCACCAGTTGTTGGTCTAACAGGCAAGATTGGCTTCTATATTGTTTTAAATATTAAGACATAGAGTGTGTGATATCACCGTATCTAATTTCCATGCTATTAGATCAGAGACCAATAATGGAAAACAATATTTACGTCTACTTTTTTGAAAATATAGAATTAATCATTCAAAATCAGGTGCACATCTTTCTCTGCTAACACAGTATAGGCTTCTAGAGTAGTGGTTCTCAACCTAGTCATCAAGGCACACCGAAAGACCAGGTTTTGAGCCTTGATAATGAATGTAAATTGCAGACTTCATTATAAGTGAAGATATTTGGAAAAAGCACTATAAGAGAATTGAATAGAAATTCTTTAATGAAAGGATCTTTTAAAATATATCACATCAACAAAATACCACTGAGAAAAGAACTTTGTAAGTATTAAAATCTGACGCAGTGCAATTTTCCTGTTGACTCAGAACTGGATAATGCAAGAGCTGAGATACACTCATTTGCCATATATGGCAATTACCAACCAAAGAAAGATGGTCACTGCAAGTGAATTTGAATATGAAAATAATGTAAAGCAATTGCATAACCACATAGCCCCATCAAAGAGGCCGATTCAGGTGATGCCCTCGATGGGTCGAACGCAGTCTCACAACAGGGAGGAACACCGCAGTTCCAGAAACATGGTAGGATTGGGGTTCCATGCTGCACCTCAGACAATACAAGATTCCATTTTGGCCCACAATGGCTCCCTTTTCCATTCGCTTCTGCTACGATGCTGCTCTGATATATTGGGGTTTTCTTCACCGAGTGGGCTGAGGTCTCCCGATGGAGTCGTACAGGTTAGTGCATCTTTTGTTCCAGCTTTAAAAAAAAAGATTCAAAGAAACATTAAGTTGGCCATATGTTCCTCCTTCCCTATTGTTACCTCCCTGGTGTTCAGTATAGTGGTTGCATATCCAGCCGACACCTTCACAGGGTGTAGACCATGGGCAATTATCTCACGAGCTCTGAAACTTACAGTGTCAGAGTGTTGCTGCAGTAACTGCCCAAGTTCACCAAAAACACACATTGTCTGCACCCAGTGAAGGGCAGAAGCTTCCCACCTTCCCCTCCACTGCAGCGCTAGGACTCCTATCAGAATTAAGTTAATCTTTGATCTGCCCACCGGCCTATTAAAGAAAAGAGAGCTTTCTTTAGGCCCCCAGGGAGATCATGGATCTAAAAGCAATATCAATGGATATAATGGTCATGGCCAGTCTGGGCCTGTTTGCTTAGCGTTGTAGACTTGTCTCCTTGTTGTACAGTTTGGTATTTTGTTACTATAAATGAATGCACTAGTCAAAATAATTATTATAATAAATGAAACCATAATCTCTATTATTATTTTTTTAAATCCTTGTTTTTTTAAATTAAATTACATTTACAATTCTTTATTGTTCATAAATTTTATCCGACATAAAATAATCTATAAAACGTTAAATCCAGTAGCTATTTTGTTCCACCTTAGTGCAGAATTCATCGCTTGTTTAAAAGGTAGCAGCCATCACTCCAAAAGCTGCAACTGATGCGTCCTTGGTGCCAGAAGCGTGCCGTGGGATTAGGAGAGATCCTCCGAGAGGAAAAAAAATCGATTGATTAACAACGTTAACAGAAATCCTATAATGATAGCTCACCTGGGATTTCACTGCTGTCACTCTGCCACTCCAATTAATAAAATATTTGTAGAGTATGTCTTCTTTTACACAGGCTACAAAGAGTTAAGGGCCGACCCCAAATAAAATAAAAAGTAGGAAAGCTGATCTGTCAAGTTGTGTGTATGACATCATCAGATATTCTATACTTGCTTACAGCTATTCAGAGCAATCTGCCTGGTAGTCTTTGCTTTGAGTCCCAGTCTCTCTATACAGGGTCAGTGGGCTGGAAAATTACCACATGCTGTCAAAGTTAACTCAAGTAGCTCTTGTTATCGTTGTTTCTAAGAAACCCATTCATTCTGTTATTTTACATATTGGGCAGACGTCCTGTAACTCAGGCTTGGTCTGCTCTAACGTTAAGGGCCAAACGTTAATGAGCCTCTATTGTTGGTAGAATAGCAGAGCAATTCGTGGGAAAAAATACCCAGACAGATCCCTGACACTGGTTAAGGACCTCTAGACTTAGGGGGTAAAAGTGTGAAGGTTTTTTTTTTGTAAATATTAATTTAAAAAAAACAAACAAAAAAAACCATATAATATAAAAAAAGAAAATAGGCATTCATAGGCGTTCTAAAGAACCCCATATAGCTAGCATCAAGTTAGATTATTTTTGCTAGTTGAATTGTGACACATGTAGGTGCCATGCTATCACAATAAGTAAACATTTTCTTTATTTGTTAAAAAAAATCTTCAAAAAGGAAATATTCAGACAGATTTATTTTTCTAGCTCTGGAAGTTTATTAAACAAGGATATTGGGATCTATTCACTAAACAGTAATTTGTGGTGTGTCAACAAACATTTTGGAAAAAAATTCCCCAATTAGGTGACTTTGGGCTAAAGTTTTTGACCACTTATCACTAATCACTACATAGAGAGTAATGCCCTTGTGATAAATAACTCGGAGACCCAAATACCATGCACTATAATATGGAACTGCAGCACAATAGCAAATATTTATAATTTGCTTATATTTTTATAATAAAAGGCAAAATGTGAATATTGTTGATTATATATATTTTAAATTCTTTATTTTTCGTTGTGCATGAGGTAACAAAACATTCGACAATGCCACAACGGCATACATAAGCACTATTAGAACACGGTTTGTCACAAATATGGCATGAAAGTAGCGGCACATTTTAAGGTGTAATCATAATCAGGCTATGCATACACGTCTATTTATAGGTCTCAACATGGTAAGATTAAATACAAATCCAAACATGCAAGACATGGTGAATAGTATATTTTGTATTTTAATTTTTTTAAATTAATTTTATATCAATGCTTGTCATATGATAGTCATGGTACATTCATACATACGCAGTTTGTGACAAAAGATAACATGAGGCTTAATGACAAGCATTAACAATTGATATGATAACAAGCATTAACAATTTTATGCAAGAAGATGTAGCCATGTAGTGCGAGCAACCTGATCGTGAGCTATAACTGCTTGGGTCATAGATGTGGAGAACAGAAGTATCAAGTACGATAGTGTGGATTGGGGGAACTTCAGGCTGCCGGCTAGTGACCCCCTTACCAGTGTCACGGTGGAGAAGGGGGGAGGTGTGTGGAGCTAGACACCCATCAGAAAGGGCTAGGCCCTTTTCCACAAAGCTCCTGTGAGTAAGGAGCAGGAAATTAGGTTAACTCCTAGGAGAGTACGTATATTATAAGCAATGTAAGATATGAGAGACTCCTAAAAACAAGATCAAAGTAAACCGGTAACTAAACATGAGAACTTGAACCGCATATTATCTCTATGCGTTTGTCCCTGTGTATAGATTTGGTTGAGTTGCAGGCTTGAACGTGGCAATTCATAACAAGTCCCAATCCTGCATGTTTGATGGTCCTGCAGAGTTGGGTTGGGGAGGTGTCAGGCCCCAAGAAGAGCAGAGGAGTCTGTCACGCTGGTGATCTTGTGGATAGTCCCATTATGTGAAACTGTGAGGAATCTAAGTGACATCCATCTGTAGTCAATTTCTGCTGCCCTCAGTTGGCTTGTGATCAGATTCATTGATCGGCGCCACTGCAGAGTAGACTATGATAGAATGTGAGACGGGCGCTTCCTAAGGTGTACGGTTGTCCTTCAGTGCCATCAGCAAAATTCACTTCTCTTGAGACAATGAGCAGAGGACTTTGACATCTTGTACTGCCGAGGCAGATGCCCTGTTAGACCTCAGGAGACGATAGAACTTTTTGACCTGAACTGGAGGCAGGATAGAAGCCACAAGGCATCTCATGAAATGTTGGAGCTCGTCCGGTGTGACGGCGTCAGGAATGCCCCTGATTTTTAGGTGATTGCGCCTGGACTTGTCTTCCAGAGCTGTGTAATGGAGTGACAGCGCTGTTTTTGAAGCATATATGGTTTGTATAGAGTCTTTTAGGGAAGTCATACCCTTTTTGAGGTCAGTAATGTCCTCCTCTGGAGACTTGACCCTGTCTGTAATTGCCTGTATGTCGTTCTTGAAAACCGCCACATCAGCCACCAATAGGTTATTTTATTAATCTCTACCATTAGGTTGTAGAAGTCCTGTTTGGTGACCAGGGCTGACCTGTCTTGTGAGTCCATCAGTGTTCATTCTGTTTCAGCTGGTTCAGTCCCTGGGGTGGATTCAGCCTGTGTGGGGCCCTGTGAGTCATCTGGCTTCATACAGTCTTCTGGCTTTGCACAATCTCCCAGTGCAGCCATTTTAGGCTGGGGTTGCTGCTGGAGGAGATCTCCAATATCCCTCGATCCCGAGAGTAGGTCTGATTGTGGTTGCTGGGACCTCTGTCCCATATAGGATGGGTGTTCTGGCTGTGAAGCTCTGGGTGCTGTGTTCGGTGTGGACACTCCGGGAGTCCCAAGGCCGTTAAGTAAATTAATCCAGTCAAGGTCAGGGGGTGATGGTTTCTGCCTTTTCACTTTGGGAGCCTGGAAAAATGGCATAGGACAGTGCGGGTAGGTGTTCCGAAGTAAGTACTGACAGTTTTGCCAGTTATTGTGCGGAATAATCTCTTAAAATCAGGTTTTTAGTATGATTATGCGAGGAGCTCAGGGAGATAGCGTCTGCTCCGTCTCAAGATCAGGCTCCGCCGCCTATATTTTGTAATTTACCCTAGCACATTGCATGTTATAGGACGACTTTATTCCATTAATAAATTATACAATCTGTAAGGAAAACAATGAAGCCACTAAATACTTGAAATCATGCTATTTAGACTGAAGTCTTTTTGGGTGTGATGCGAAATGCTTTGAACACCTGGATGTGGGTAGTTTCTGCCATTCATCTCTACAGATCCTCTCAAGCTTGGATGGGGAGTATTGGTGGACAGCCATTTTCATGTCTCTCCATAGATGTTCGATTGGGTTTAAGTCAGGCTCTGTCTTGGCCACTCGTGTACACTCACAGAATTGTCCCTAAGCCACTCTTGCATTTTCTTAGATGTTTGTATGCTGAGAACTCTGGGATAGTTGTGGAAACACAATTTTTTGTGCCCATGGAGGACTTTTCAAAGCCCAACTTGAGACATACATAGCAGGAGATGTATAACAGTGATTTTTGTGTATGGGATAAGTCAATTTTGTGTTTAGATCCTGAAACAATCGTTTTTTACTACATCTTACCCTGGTGGGAAAGAAAAGGGTCAACACCTTTTCTAAGGTTGGTAAAGAAGGATGATGTGTAAATATCCAGAGAATCTGATAACACTAAAAAGTTAAACGTTAAACGTTAAATTTAAGTGCCAAATGTTCAATGGGATAATTGCTTGTGCAAAACCACACATATTCAAAGTAATTGAATTTAGAGGATCCTACATATGTTTTACTGATAGTGCAGTTTAAAAGGCTTTTAGATTGTTAATGCCAACAATTAGGTAAAGTAGAAATTTTCAAGACAGATTTGTTAAACGTGACTGGTTTAAATCTTTAACTGAATTTGAGAACAAGAGATAATTGTGAAAATATGCTGCTTCCATCTGTTTCAAATATCAAATATGGAATATTTTTATCTTTTCTCTTTAATCCATTGTCTACATACTGGTAGTAAAAAAAAAACGGAATCGGAACTGTAGAAATTCTGACTTCGTTAAAACATAGCCTTAACAGTGATGTCAATGTGTGTCAATAGCGATATTTAATTGTGCCCTGCTTGATAGGTTTTGTTGTTTGAGACTGCGTCTTTCCAAGGTCTAGTTGGCCTACATTGATCAAAATGAGTTAAAGATCAAACATGGATTATTTTGTAGCAATGCAGAAGATAAAATAAAGCACACTTTATAGCAAGAGACATAAATATATTTATCATGCATTAAATATTAATCCCCCCCAGTGAATAAAACCCTAATGATGTCTGCCTTCATGGTTTGTATAGACATTTAAGCTTTGTGAACCTGATGATGCCAATAGATATGAATATTATATTTCGTAACGTCCCCTTTGGGGAGTAGACATTATTTACTGTTTATTGTCTTGAGTTCTTATTCCCTTTACTATGCATCTGGTATTGATAGTTAATTGTGGATAGGGTCATTTTAGTTGTTCCCCTTTTCAGTACAGAAGTTAACCCTTCTTTTTAAATACTTACTATATTGTCTAGACTATTCTTTCCTTCGATACTAGAAAACGCCAGTATTTCAGGGAAAAGGCTGTTTTGCGTATTATAAAACTACTATACGAATTTTGGTTTATTGTGAGAATTTGATTGAGCCCCTACGTTAATTGTTTTATTTCAAGCAATATTCTACTTCGGAACATTCCTTTAAGTAGAGGAAGGAAGGAAATGTTGAATCCTTGAAGGCTGAGGATATCTGATATAACAATATGCATTGATTCTAAAATTCATTCGACTTAATTCTTAATGACCTTCATTTAAGAGCTCACCTAATTGTGCACTTAGGTCTGAGGCATATCTAAATTTATTTTATACACCTTGCAGAATTGGTTTTGCATAGTATATATTATTTCTTTAAAATAAATTCTAAAAATTGATATCCCTCTATTTTTTCATTAATATAGCTTTGTACACTATGTTCAAGGAGCAAACAAATAGATATATTTTTTCAGCATGATTTGGTTTATTTCTTTCTGCATAAATCTCTTATTTTATACCTGTCTGGGCACTAATACAATCTACTGCAAAATCCTGACCATGAGCAAAGAAAAAAAATCTATATTAAATTCACAATGGCCCTAGATAATGTAGAACAATTTAGATTTGGGAGTCTTACTGGGAGAAGGCTAGGTTTAAAAACCCCTTCTGTCACTTACCTCAGTCCAGCATCTATGTCCCTCGGTCTTGGCTCGGGTCCGTCTTTGTTCCTTCCTTGCCGATGTCAGTCGCCGGGAAGACATAATGCACATGCGCAGCAATGGGCATGCTCACATTAGGGTTATACAATGCTTTCCTATGGGATTTTGGGTAGGGTGACCAGATGTCCTGGTTTTACCGGGATAGTCCCGGTTTTCACTCAGGGGTCCGAGCGTCCCAAGAAAGTTACTCAGGACACATAAATGTCCTTTGTTCACACGTGGCTACCCAAACTTTATTACAGAACCGGTGCCTCCTACCTTGCCAGCACAAAATGGATGTGGGATGCGGCAGAACCCTCCGCTCCTCAGATTGAGGAGTTCCATGCCGCATCACCTCCTCTTGACACACAGAACCAGTGGCAATGGGCCAATCCGCATCTTGTTGATGCGCGGATAGTGCCAATTGCCAGCCTTATAGGGGACATGCTGCGCAGTGACGTCACAGCCCAATGTTACCCCTCCTTCAGTCCCCTGCCTGCAGTTCAAGTAGGAGGAAGAACAGCAGAAAGGATTAGAAGGAGCAGAGAGAAAGGTAAGTAGCAGAAGTAACAGAAAAGGCAGCAAGAAGCTGGAAGGTAAAGGATCAGAAGGAACAGAAATGAGTAGTAAGTGACAGTAAGGAGCTGGAAGGGGCAGAAGGAGCACAAAGTTAAAGTAGGAGAAAGAGCAGAAGCAGAAAGGAACATAAATGAGCAGGAAGGGTCAACAAGGAGCAGGAAAGGTCAGCAAGGAGCTGGAAGGGGCAGAATGAGCACAAAGTTAAAGTAGGAGAAGGAACAGCAAGGAGCTGGAAGGGTCAGCTAGGAGCAGGAAGGTAACGTAGGAGAAGGGACAGAAAGGAAGAGGAGCTAGAAGGGGTAGAATGAGCACAAAGGTAAAGTAGGAGAAGGAACAGAAATAAGCGGAAAGGGTCAGCAAGGAGCAGAAATGGGCAGCAAGAAGCTGGAAGGGGCAGAAGGAGCACAAAGGTAAAAGGTCAGAAGGGAGCAAAATAAACAGAAAGGGATCAGAAAGAGAAATGAGCAGAAGGGCGCAAAAGAAGCACAAAGTATCAGAAAGGTAAAGGAGCAGAAGGAGCCAGAGAGGAGAGAAGACAGTTGCAGAAGAAAAAGAACACTGTGTCAAATGAAGAAGAAGAAGAAGAAAAGGAGATTGGAGCAGGAAGGACAGCTTTGAAGACAAATGAAGTGATCCCAGGCTTTGGTACCTGGGCCTGGCAGGGAAACTTCGGACCTTCTCATCTCCTCAGGTAAAAAAAAAAATAATTTAAAAAAAAATCAATGTTAATGTGTTCACTTATTAACTGAATGCCACTAATTGGCTAGAGAAGTCAGCTGGCATTCTAAGCCAATCAGTAGCTCCCTATTCATAACAAAAGTAAAACATTTGTATGAACTAGAAGCTAGCAATTGGCTTAGAGCGTCAGCTGACTGCTCTAGCCAATCAGCGGCACCCATGCCTGATTTCAATCACACTTCCTGAAACTCTGTTTCAGAAGCAAAATACCACTGGGCAACCTGTAGATCTGGAGCTGAAGGCAGCCTTTGCGGTTTAATCATTTAAGAGTGGTTTAACCAATTAAAAGAAAGAGAGCCAGGGACCTCCTGGCATCATAGCATTTTTATTTAGTTATTATTATTAATATTATTATTATTATGATATTTATATAGCGCCATCAAATTCTGCAGCGCTTTACAATGGGTGGACGAACAGATATGTAGTTGTAACCAGACAAGTTGGACACACAGGAACAGAGGGGTTGAGGGCCCTGCTCAATGAGCTTACATGCTAGAGGGAGTGGGGTAAAATGACACAAAAAGGTAAGGATAGTATTAGACGAGTGACAGTTGCAGAAGAGGCATCAGTCAGTAGCTATTAACAGTTTAATTGATACGCTTTTATGAAGAAGTGGGTTTTTAAATGTTTTTTTGAAGGAGTGGAGACTGGGTGAGCATCTAACGGAGGAGGGAAGCGCGTTCCACAGGAACGGTGCAGCCCTCGAGAAATCTTGAAGGCGAGCATCAGAGGTGGGAGTACGGACAGAAGATCATAAGGGCCTAGACGGGACATACTTGTGTATAAGGGAGGATAGATAGGTGGGAGCAGCATTATGTAGCGATTTGAAAGCAAGAACCAGAATTTTAAATTGAGCTCTATGTGACGAGAGCAATCTTGCCACATTGCATTGGAGGAGCCTGGTTGCCCGCCTGCTCCCTTTAGACTATGGACCGGACTTTATTTTCCCTGCAGAAAGGCTTATTCATGCCTTTCTGCCAGGGCGTTCGGTAGATTTTATCTACCGAACAAAATACCGAAGTTGTGCCATCAATTGACCACCCAGTAGCTACGGTTAACCGCAGCTTAATTGACTGTTACTGGGTGGCCGCGGTTACACTTAGTGTTATGGAGCTCCCCGGACGGCCAGCGGTGCTCAGCCCGGAATCAGTGCACTAAAAGCGGACACTTTTACGTGCTGGCACTGCTGAGCCTCCAGCCTTCCCTGCTTCTATTCATGGCTGTTTAGCCGAATGCTGGATTGATCGGGACTTTTTCTATGTGAATGTTTTAACCCAGATAGCTATGCCATGGAGCTTATTCGTGTAATTAAAGACTTTGGCTCCATGGCAAGGGAACTGTGTGAATAGGATCTGAGCGCTATTCGGTAGTTATGTGCGCTCAGATCCCAGCTATCTGGGGATATGTGACATGTATGGATTTTATGTATAAAATGTAACACTGTATGTTTTAATGTATTTTACTGTCTTTGTGTTCCCATGTGTATAATGGAGTTTTGCCTCTGTCCTGGGAGATAATTGGATTACTTCCCAATTATCTCCAGGATAGAGGGAGGGAAATTAGGATGCATTGTGGAGATGTTTTACCTCTGTGTGTCTGAATGTGATACATGTCTGTCTGTGCTACAGTCTTCCATCTGGTCCCCTAGGGGAGTGTCCACCGGGTGGGAGACCTGCATAAATACAGGGCAGGTAGCCCTCAATAAACCAGACCACTGCTTGACCTTCAACACGGAGCTCTGTCTCATCTTTGGGGAGATTTACTGTATGCTGTTAGAGACTGATTGCCAGGAGTGTAAGCTGCTTGGGTGCTTTTCCTGTTCGTCTGCTAGCAGCTATTCAGGAGGTTCCAGTTTGGGAGTTTGGAGTGCTATTTTGTATGCAGTTCAGGAGTTTGGAGCATTCCCTTGTATTCAGTTCAGCAGTTTGGTGTTCTGCACTATCTGTGCCTGTATCTCTGGAAGGGTAAGATCGACTAAACAGCGGTTTAACCCTTTTATGCCTGGGGGTGCCGTTACACTCTATATTTTATAGGAAGCCAATGTAGGGACTGACAGAAGGGTGAGGCATGGGAGGTGCAGGCGGACAGGAAGATGAGCCTCGCTGCCGCATTCATTATGGACTGTAACGGCGCAAGTTGGGAGCACGTAAAACCACTGAAAAGCGGATTACAGTAGTCAAGGACGAGAAAGGACAGTGGAATGGACCAACACCTTAGTTGCATCTGGCGTTAAGTAGGGGCGGATGCGCTCAATGTTTTTGAGATGAAAATGACAGGATTTGGCGATAGATTGAACAAGAGGCTTGAAGGAGAGGTCGGAGTCAAAGAGAACACCTAGGCAGCGAGCCTGCGTGGTGGAGCTGATGGTAACACCGTTGACTTGGAGGGAGACAGACACAGGAGTAACAACACTTGAGGGAGGAAAGACCAGAATTTCAGTTTTGGTCAAGTTTAGTTTAAGGAAGTGGGCAGCCATCCAGTTAGAAATAGCAGAGAGGCAGTCAGAGACACTAGTCAAGAGGGACGGGGAGAGATCAGGAGAGGACAGGTAGATTTGCGTGTCATCTGCATAGAAATTATATTGGAAGCCAAAGGAGCTAATGAGTTTACCAAGGGAGGCAGTATAGATGGAGAACAGTAGGGGACCAAGGACTGAACCTTGGGGGACACCAACCGAGAGAAGTTGGGGAGAAGAAGCCGAGCCAGAGAAAGAAACACTGAAAGAGCGCTGGGAGAGGTAAGAGGAGCACCAGGAGAGAGCTATATTTTGTAGACCGATATTGCGGAGGATGAGAAGAAACTGTTGATGATCAACAGTGTCAAAAGTTGAAGTTGTTATGGTGACCAGAATGTTCCTTTAATTTGCTTAAAGGAACACTATAGTATCAGGAATACAAACATGTATTCCTGACACCATAGTTGTGAAAACGCTATTCACATGTCCAGCCCCTCTTTAAAAATATGTTTTCACTCACCTTATTTCCAGCGTCATGCCGATTTTTCTGCGGCTCACCCTGCTTCGCGTCCTTGGCTAATGTGTTTTTTATTTCCAAAATCTGGTCACCCTGGTTTTGGGTGATGTTGGACATCCCTATACATAACGCGAGGAGGTCCAAAAGTCACCTAAAGGCCCGGAAGTCCCTCTAGCTGCTGTCATTAGAAGTGGAGTTAACCAACCAAGCCAATTTTTACAGTTTTCTTAAAAACTGCAATAATTAGTTTTGCAGGGTTAAGGGACCTGGGGCAGTGCACCCCGACCAGTTCAATGAGCTGAAGTGGTTTGGGTACCTATAGTGTCGCTTTAACTGTTTAACTGCTAGTGCAGTCAGCAGTCAAACAGTTTGGATTTTTAACTATAATAATTATTCATTATAATTATTCATATAATATTGAAAAAAAAACTAAACACTTCATCCATTGGCCTTTTTATTTGTTTCATGACACATCCAAATGGCGATTCAGAGGTCAGGATTTTGGATTTCTACTATTTCATAGAATTCAGACACATCGCAATTCTTCTGAAACCAAATGTGCAAAGCTCAATTTTCACTATATCTTTTAGGTAAGGATGAGAATCTAAGACATCCTAATGCATACTTTATGCATTTAGAATGTCTTCATAGCTGGGTTGCATTTCATAATAAAACTCAATTTGTCTTTCAAATCCTCTCTGATTTAATCTCTGCAGATAGTTTGTCATTCCTCTCTATAGCAAACTGGTTTTTACCATTTGGGTCAATAAATCTTCCATTTCTTTAGAAGGGGCTAGATCACAAGCTTTTTAAGAAAAATAATCATCTCATAACCCTTCAGTAAAAATTGGTCCTGAATAATTTTGCTTTGAAGAATAAAAGATGCGTTCATTGAATAGATTCAGAAAATAAGCCCTTATGTCCATTCTAGATACATAGGTCATTATCTGAAAACGTACTTAAAATATCACACAATCATTGAAAGGCTAGAGAATATAGAGAAGAAAAGAAACATTTTAGTTTTGCCTCCCAAGGGACAACAAACAAACTTACATAAATTCTGACCATGGGCGTATTAAAGCATCTCTGTCATTTGTCTTTTGGAATAGCTTTCTGTTTGACCCCTTTATCTTAATGATAATGCCCCCACCATCCCTCTCTGTATTTACTATCAATTCTTACTTGTGCCGAATCTCAATACCTGGGTGCTGACATTTTGTCTTTTGGAATAGCTTTCTGTGTGCCCTCTTTATCCTAATGACAATGCCCCCACCATCCCTCTCTGTATTTACTCTCATTTCTTACTTGTGCCGAATCTCAATACTGAAGTGTTGACATTTTGTTTCCTTTACCCATAATGTCTGCTGTTTGCCCTTCAGTGGAATTAAGTTTACTAATGTATTGTGGGTAAATGTGATTGTTAACTAAAGCTGCTTTAACCCCTTAAGGACACATGACATGTGTGACATGTCATGATTCCCTTTTATTCCAGAACTTTGGTCCTTAAGGGGTTAAGCTCTACCCATTATACAGGTTTTCCAAATTGACTGCTATACTCAAGGAAAAGTAGTCCCTACATGGCTTTATGTATTTAATGATAAGTCAAGCAAAAAATAAAAATAAAAAAATAAAATGGACACAGGATGCTATATAGAAGAAGATTAGATTAAACCAACAATGTAACTCCACCCTGAAAAATGAGTAGTCCATAAAGATAGAATCTTAATGAGATACTCATTTTCTCTTTGTTGGAATTTCACTGACATTCCAACCCAGTCAAGAGATATGCAGAGAAAAAGTAGGGACTTTCTTAGATTCGGGACAGAGTCTAAGAGTCAATCCCAACAGAAATCACAGTGACGGCTGCAAGGAATTGGCTGTGTCTATGGAGGATCCCCACGTCTCACAGGATCCTCCATAGACTTCGATGCTGGTTTCTGGTGCAAGAGTAAAGCAGTAACGTTGGCTCCGAAGAGGACCCAACAGATCAAGATGGCCACGAGGGACAAGTACGTAAAACCTACATTTACCTGCACCCTGCCACAGATCCCCTGTGGCAATGTCACAGGCAAGGAACTTTGTGAATTTAGCAAAGTCCCCAAACAGTGACAATGCTGCTTTAAGTTTATGTTTAAAGTCTCCAGACATGGAGAACAAAAGGGATTATTAAAATCAAAAACTATCTATCTTTCAGGCAAAAATGTTCTGTAAATTTTAAACAAACCATGGTGTGTACTATGCATAGAGGTTTGCATACTGCTTTTTACTTGCATATTTTGTGAACTTATTGTACAACACTTTAGATTATGTCGGTGCTTTATACATATATTAACAACAATTAATAATTATGTTTAATGACAAATGGAAATGTTTGTTTTCTTATTACCCTATAACCACCAATCTCACATGGAATCATTATGCTTTATTGGCAAAGAAAGGGAACTTGGGCAGAAATGATCCCAAATACAAGGCAATTGTAGAGAAAACCAGTTTCACTACAAATGACCCCCAAGATGGTGGTTGAGGTTCTCCTTCCTGGAGGATAATGACCATAACACACACTACCAAAGGTAGTATTACGAAATACTGACTCACAAAAGTAAATGCTTATGCAACCAAAATATATATATATTTTTTTGTTTGTTTGTTTGTCTTTGCTTGTTTAACTATCTTTTATTATTATTTTTGGCATTTATATAGCGCCAACTTATTCCGAGGCACTTTATGTTATAAAAAGGGGAAATAACAATAAATTAGACAATTACAAAATGATATACAACAGGTTGATGAGGACCCTGCTCAAATGAGCTTACAGTCTAGAGGGATATTTTATGTCATAATGAAAACGTTTACAAGTATGCTGTTTTTATGATAAAAAAATCTCAATAAAGTTAATTTTAATTCCAGGTTATCACAACATAATGTGGCTGAATACTTATATAAGCCACTGTCTGTTGAATTCTAACATATGTACATAAATATTGCTAGTTTATCAAGATTGGTTATATTGTTACACTAAGTAATAGCAGACATATTAGTGGGTTAGCTAATAAACTGTGCACCTAAAAGGCATATACCTATTTAACTAACATTAAATTAAAATAAAATAAAAATCTTATGAAGTCCAGAGATTGGTTATTGATGTTGTCAAATTCCCTTCACTGTGAGCAACGATATTATATGATCTCAGATATGAAAACCAGATGCAATGACTATATCTAAAACTCTTTAAATTGGATTTACCGGATTCTCCACACAGTAAACTATAAAACACAGAGAATTTTTTTTTATGCCATAACCTTTATCACTTTCTAAATTAGAATTCAGAATGTATGGTTGCTAATTGCATTTCTGGGCACATTATACCTATCGATAATTAGGAGAAAGTGCTGTTTTGTAATCAAAGGACGGAATAGGGTTTTTACGAACATATGGATGAAGAGAACCTCAATAAGTGATGGAGTCTTCAAAAGAAGTAGTTAATTAGTATGCATTTGATGTGTACTATGCCCATTTTAAGGCTTGGGCTTGAATAAATTGCTATGCTAGGTTTTAGAAAGGGGGTGAGATTAGCATTTACAATAGGAGGTAATTTTCTGTCTTCTTGACTCGGATAAAAAAGGAAATAACTTTTAAGACTGGAACAGTGGTTAGGACATCAATCATTCTCGCAGCTGGAATCTGAAGATTCCCAAAGCCGGGATCAGTTAATAAGTTCATAGAGGCACCATATGGAGCTAAGCCACTCCACAGTAGGGCAGGGCCAGTTCTGTTTACACAGACATACTGCTTACTCAGGTAACTCCCCGCTGATTTGGTGCTTTGTTCCAAAGAATCAATTTACTTTGCACGGTAAATTGACTGAATTGATCAGTTCAGAGCATATAATTGTTGGCTAATCTAGTGGAATCAAGTCCCATTTGTACAGGATGGACAAAGGTGACTAAATGTGGGTTATTTAATTGCTCCATTCCTTATTGCATATAACCCTTGCTAGGACACATCTACTAGTGGTAGATGGTTACTAGTAGTACAAGTGCAGAGGTCATGTGTCTTCTTTAAAGGAGGTTAATGTCTGACATTCATGTATTATGATTATTAAATATAATGTGTGTTTGTGGTCTATATATATAATTTATTTATATTTATTTATTTATTTATTTTAAATGTATTTATTTATTTTATTAGAGAATTATTAGATAAATATTTTACTAAATCAAAAAATGTTGTTAAAATATTAAATGTTATGAATATTTCTGAATATTCAGGTACCCAGGTACCCAGGTTTAATTAATATTATAATAAAAAATAATAATAATAATAAAATTCAGAGAATTTGCTTGGAATGCATCTGAAAAGTGTTCTTGGCTACGAAGATTTTGCAATCTGACACTGCCTTTCATGTTGGTTATGTAAAAACATGTAAATTAAACAGATCTTCTTTCCTCTTAACCAGACATAAGACTATGAACATCTTGACAGTGATTAAATTGCAAGTTTCTATTTAATCCGGACATCCTTATGCTCATTGTAAAATTACCATTCCGCGTTCTGTCTATATTAACACTTCTTCAGAAAGATAACGCATTGTATCTAGCAATCATTCTCTTGGTAATAATTATGTTTAATGTACTTAATGCTGCCCCTTCCTTTCCTTTTCTCTATTCTTTCTTTTTCTGGATATAATGTATCTTTCTTGTCACTTGTTACATTTCTTTATACATCTTACAATGTTTCTGGCAAATGACAATTGCAGTGATGCTGGTCTGGGGTGGTCTGGGAGCCGCAGTTAAAGTGACACTCCAGATACCCACATGTGTTAGGAACAACATAAAGAATATATTATTGGTTTTTTTTTTTTTTTGTCTTCTTTATATTTTTAAAACACACACACACACACACACACACACACACATACATATATATATACTTTCTCTGTAAGCTCACCCTTAGTACCAATCCCTCACAAAGTACTGCAGTCTTTCCTTTTTTTTCTCCAAAGTACAGCTGGACTTGTTGTAGTTTGGCTGGTAGCTTTCTACAATAGAACAAGTTAACTTAAAACTTCCAACAATATATGCTAAGACCAAACAAAGTTGCATGACTATTATGATTCTAATGACTGGCTATTTTGGTAAATCACAAAATCACTATTATGATTGGCTAAATCGCTTCCTAGCTTGGTCAAAGCTCACTGGAGGAATTGCACACACTGGGTATTTGTAGCAAATGCATTTGCTTTGCATATATTTTATAATGCATTATATAAGTATTAAAAAAGAAAAAAGGTCATCGCCAGCCTGGACAGGATCAGCTCAGCTGATGTTTGTTGCGCCAACTGACTGCATGGGGCCCTGCACTGACAGACGTTCTGGCACTGAATCAGAAGTAGGATGCAGAGAGCCAGTGCCCACAGCATTAGAGAGTTGATTCTAAATGAGGGTGAATCAAGTGTATATGTGCATGTGTGTTGTGTGCAAACCAAGTCAGTGTTTGGGAATGTGTATGTGTGTATCTGTGCCTGTCTGAGTACATGTGTGAGTGTGTGTATATGTGTGCATGTATGTCAGTGTGCATATGTGTGTCAGTGTGTGTATATGTATATGTGCACCTGTATGTGTGTCACTGTATCTGTTTGTGTGTGCCAGTGTGTATCTACTAGAGCAGTGATGACAAAGTTTTTAAAGCCCTAGTGCCCAAACTGCAACACAAAACCAACATATTTAACACTGCAATTAAACCTGAAAACTTAAAACATGTGACCATCTCTGGCTCACTTCTCTTTACTTGGGGTAACAAAATGTATTTTTGTGCTTTCTGAGCACCCTTGATGCCTTGTTTTCTGCACAGTATACTAGCCCTAGGCAATGGCAGCATTGGAAGGGGTTATAACAGTCTTCTCTTGCCCCCAAATAGGGCTTACCAACACCTTCTCCTCAACACTAGCGCCAAGGGTGACAGAAAACTGGGCATGGCAAAACCCCTGTACCCTGGATATAGATGTGATGACAAGAAATAGTGGCAGAGGAGATCCTGGGGGAGTAAGGAGGAAACTACCCAGGCCAGAAGTCTTAATGCATTGACAGCCTTTCAATTTATAAATGCTCTGCTCCCCGCACAGTTTTTGTTTTGTTTTTGTGTGCCAACTGAGAGGACTCTACAGGCCAGCTGTAGCATATGTGCCATATGATCACCATTACTGTCTTAGAGTGTATCTTAGTGTGTATGTATCTGTGTGCATCTATGTCTGGCAGTGTACGTGTGTGTTACTTTTTTGGTAATGTACATCTGTATGTGTGTGGCAATGTATGTGTATATGTGAACATGCACCTGCATGTAAACACCAATATCATACACAAATGCACCGCTGCAGTCAAATGCTAACACTACACACAAACACACACCTGAATTCAATTAACAACATTAAACTGAAAAACATCCCTGCATTTAAACACCAACACTGTACAGAAAAACAGCTTTGTGTGCAAACATCAACTCTACACACAAACACCCCCCTCAATTTAAATACTAACACTACAAACATTTACATCTCAACACTCAAATGCTAGCACTACACATACATACACCCATGCATTCCAGAATCAGCTATATACACAAATACACAAACATTTATACACACACACCTTACAAAAACACACCTACATTCACACACAAGCACTACACACACAAACAATCCTGCAAGGATGGGTAAAAGGTATATCAATAGCTGACAAAGCATTGTTAGAGTTGTACAACAGTTGAGATCTACCTTTTGGACAACCCTGCTCTATTGAGGGGCCCAACATTTTTTTGTTAGGACCCTCTCTGTATTAGTTGCACCACTGCCCAGCTGCATATCAGTACTCGTATGTTGTTGTTTGTCAGACTAGATGGGCCAAGTGGCTCTTATCTGCCGTCGCATTCTATGTTTCTATATTCTTGTGATTTATCTATTTGTTTGTATTTCTTGTTATCCCTTTCCGCGTCCTTTTTTCCTTTTCTGCTGCTGTAAATGTTATTCGTCCATACTATGCTCATTTTGAACTTGTTATAAAAATACCAATGCTCTTGTCCATACTTCTGAAACGATCTTCCATCACCCAGTGCACTCTGAGGATTTTTCCAAGGTGTGAATTGTCAGGAATTCAAAATGAATATCACATTTTAGACCATAATAACAGCAGTTGAAATATTCTCTAAGTCAGCTATGATTTTAGTTTAGCTATTTTTAATCAAAAAATTAATCAAAATGATCAAAAATGAGTCTAAAATAGCTGAATTAGATAAATTATCCAGTTCGGCTATAGTCATAGCTTAGCTAACTCAATTTAGCGGAATTTGTTTTCTCAAATAATACTGAATAGCCTTATTTACACACTTACGGAGGATAACCATCTCTATTCCTAAAGGGTTAACCCAAGAACCATAATCTCTTCAGTGTTTTGAAGTGCTTATGGTGCAAGAACCCTCTTTGTCTGGGTGGGCAACCTTCAGCATTCCAGATGTGTGGACTACGTCTCTCTTGATGCTCTGCCAGAATTATGACCAGTGCATTATGGGAGATGTAGTCCACTGCATTTGGAGTGCCAAAGGTTGAGTACCCCTATTTTATGTGTACATTTCAGTTCAAAAGAAATTGCAACTTGAGACCAGAGGTGTAACTCCTCCTTTCATAGCTGTCATTAGTGAGTCCTGGATTTGCTTATACTTGCTTCTGTGAATATTCTGAGGTTGTACTGAGGTTCACTCATTGGTCCAGAACACTCAGCTGACCCTGTCAGCCAATCAATAAACAGCAGAAATAACGTTCAGCTTTTGCTGCTCTGCAGAAGCCGGATGCATCCTAGCTGGCATCATTTGAGGCTCAGTGCCCAGAGGAACCCAGATAAGCGCTAAACCATGTTAAAACGGTTTTCTCATTTTCTGAGGGACAGTGCCAGAATACTACTGGTATCATAGCCACTACAGTTAGTGGATATGGTCCTTAGAGTACACATTAATTTGGACAGTTTCACAAAAAAAAGGTTTCTGTTTTTGCAATCTCACTGCTTAGTAACTCTGTTTCAGTGACAGCTAAATCCAACTAATGTTTCCCTGTTCATAAAGGAAACATCTGCTTTGACAATTGATGGAATTTTACCATCAATTGAACTTGTGATGTCATAACGTGCAGTAGTGACACCATTTGTGGTGACATGAACGCCACTATCACTTATTTTTTTTTCTTCCAATTTGACAATTTTTATTGTTTTACATTTTTACTTTAAAACTTGGGGTACAGAAAAGAAAGGGGTTTGGGGAAAAGGAGGAGTCAAAACATTCCATGTCATTCAGGTTACATTACATGTATCATAGATCATACAATTGGTTCTGCGTTGGTCTCTGGGCGCTTGGGTGTAGAGTTGCCGGCCTAGCGCGGGCTATGTTGTTAGGCTTTTGTCCTTTCCCATAAAGGTTCTCGTGGTCTTTAGGAATTCCACCTGTGTTATTGTTACTGCGTGCCATGTGTCGTTTGCTTCTGAGTTTTCCATCTCCTAACTCTTTTTTGGTCGTCCTTTTCCTATTCCCACTGTTTACCCACTCAGGGTCATCGACCCCCCCATTTGATCACTTTGCCCTTTACCCTTGTACTCCTCCCACCTCTTACTAGCTGGGCCTATGTGTTTCTTTGGTCAAATGTGTTTATTTGCCATCTTTTCGTATTGCCAGTTAAGGGATATTTGTTGTATTAGTGCTTCCTTGGATGGAGTTTGTGGTGATTTCCATGATCTAGCTATGAGGGATACTGCTGAGATTAACAGGTGAAACAGCAGGGACTCCTCTATTCTGGTCACTGCGAGTGGTATCATAAATAGTATGCATTGTTGTATGGTAAGTTGCCACTGCCTACCCAGTAGGTCACTTGCTATTTCCTCTACTATTTTCCAGTATTTCCTAATCTCTGTGCACGACCACCATATGTGGCTCATGGAGCCTCCGGTTACCCCGCATCTCCAGCATGTATTTGGAGAGTTTGGGTATATCCTGGCCAGATGCTCGGGTACCATGTACCATCTATAGTGCAGCTTCCTGATTGTTTCGAGAGTGTTGTGCATTGTGTGTTACCTTTGTGTATTTTGAATGCCCTTTGCCAGTGCTCTTTATCTATGACTTGTCCCAGTTCTTTGTGCCAAGCTGTTTGGAATGTCATGTCTGGGTCTGTCTTGTCATCTGTGAGTATGTTGTAGATCGTGGAGATTGTTTTCTTAGGGGGTTTGCTAGTTAGGCATAGTTGTTCTATTGAGTGTTTGTTGGGTGTCACCTGGTTATTTATTTGTACTCCTGTGAGCAGTGATTTCAGCTGTAGGTAGGAGAACAGAGCCTTGTTGGGGATGTCGTATCGTGCTTGGAGATCTGGGAAGGGCATCAGTTTGCTGTCGTGGTACATGTGGTTGATCTTAGTACAGCCCATCTTGTTCCATTTTTTTTGTGTCAAATGTCGGGATCCCTACTGCTATGCACGAAATTGGGGCATCCCCTAGGAGTGTCCCCTTGTTCCCTTCCCTCTTGCGGATTTTGTCCCAAAAGTGGAGTGTTAGTTGTGTGGTCATTAGGGTGTGTACGTGTTGGGGGCGGAGTTATTTCGGGAGCCACAGGAGTTCCCTGAGAGATGGGCTATTTGTCCAGTGGGCCTCTATCTGGGTCCATTGTGGTGCCTTTCCTCCCGCCGTTGCCGCCTTGCTGTCAGTTGTGCCACCCTATATGCTTGGATATTTGGCAGTCCCAGACCCCCTTTTAGGGTTGGTATTTGTAGTATTTTGGTGGCCACCCTTGGTCTCTTTTTGGCCCATATAAATCTGATTAGTGTTTTTTGAAATGAGGTCAGGTACACGTTTGGCAGTTTTATGGGGAGGGTTCTCAGGAGATACTGGAGTTTTGGGAGCAGCATCATTTTTATCGTCGTGATCCTCCCCACCCATGACAGGTATTTCCCTTCCAATGTCCCCAGGGTGACTGTTGCTTCCTTCATAAGTCTGTTGTAATTTAGGTCTAGTAGTTTTTTAGAGCGTGGTGGGATGCGAATGCCCAGGTAAGTTAAGTGGTCCTCTCGACAATCAAAGGGAAGGCGTTTTTGAGTCTATTTAGTGTTTCCTCTGGTATCCCCAACCCCATTGCTTGCGTCTTTGTGACGTTTAATTTGTAGTAGGAGTGTTTCCCGTATTCCGTGATGGTGGCCGTTAGGTTGGGGAGGGATATGTGGGGTTGTGTCAGGGTTAGAAGGATGTCATCCGCAAATAAACTCGCCTTGTATTCCCTGTCCCCTATTTTTACCTCGTGTATGGAGGTATGCTGCCTAATTGCTGCCGCTAAAGGCTCCAGGGCCATGACGTACAGGAGTGGCGATAGTGGGCATCCCTGTCGGGAGCCGTTTTAAATTTTGAAGGGGTCCGAGACGAACCCTGCATTGATGACCCTTGCTGTTGGTGCATTGTACAAAGCCCTGACCGCTGAGATGAAACCCTCCGGCACCCCAAACTTTAAGAGGACCTGCTCAAGGAAATCCCATCCCAGTCGGTCAAAGGTCTTTTCGGCGTCCAATACTCCTCCCACTTTCAATCTTTGGACGCTGTGTACAATGTCCAAAACCTTCCTAGTGTTGTCTCCTCCCTGCCTGTTCTTTATGAACCCCACTTGGTCTGTGTGTATAACCTGTGTGAGCATTTTGCCAAGGCGCAGTGCGTAGATCTTTGCATAGAGCTTAGCGTCAGTGTTGAGCAGGGATATTGGGCAAAAGTTTTGAGGGCATGTGGGTGGTTTGCCCAGTTTTGGGAGTGTGATAATGTGGGCCAGTAGGGATTCGGTGGGTAGCTGTTATCGTGTAGTGGCTTCATTAAATGCGTTTGTAAGGTGTGGCGTTAGGATTGAGGCAAATTGCTTGTAGTAGCAGTTTGCAAAGTGTTGTTTTCTGTGAAGTAGTGGGTGAGTTCTATTTCTAGTGTTTTTCTGAATGTATTGTCTGTGAGGAGTGATGCGTTTAGTCTCCATGGGCTTCTATGTGTGGATTCGTATAAGTCTGTCATGGTCGCCACTACTGGTGCGTGATCTGACCACATTATCTGTTCAATGGAGCAGTCTTTGACCTGTTCCAGGTGTTGGCCTGTAATCGGTATGCCATCGATTCGTGAATAGGTATTATGTACAGTGGATAGGAATGTGTACCCCCATTCCCCCGCATGTAGTGCTCGCCATACATCGTAGTAATGGTTGTCTTGTAGCAGTTTTTGTAGTGCCCTGCCCTGTCTCTTGAGCGGTTTCAGTCTAGCGGCTGTGTGTGGGCCCATGGTGTCCATCAGTGGGTCCAGTACATGGTTAAAGTCGCCACATATCACCCCTATTCCCTGGGGTATAGTCGACAATTTTTTGAACACCTTGTGGAGGAAGTTTCTTTGTTCCTTATTTGTGGCATAGACACTTGCAATCGTGTATAGGATGCCATTAATTGTCCCCACCACCATAGCGTATCTACCCTTGGTGTCTACCTCTGATTGTATGAGGGTGAATGCCACATCCCTGCTGATGAGTATAGAGGCCCCTTTAGATTTGGTGGAGGATGTGGCGTGGAATTGGTGTGGGTAGTCTTGCTGAAACAGAGGTGGATGTGCTTTGGATTTGAAATGAGTTTCCTGGAGGCACACTACCTCAGGTTTGAGTTGGTTTAAATCTTTGCGAAGCAAGCCTCGCTTCGCTAGGTGATTAAGCCCTTTAGTATTGTGAGAGTATATTTTCATGGGGTGTTGAACATTTGGGTTTCAAGCTGTGGTGGCCTTGTGATATCTATTTGTAGGAGACGCGCCGTTCCCAGCATTGTCGAACCGGGTGTCCACTCCGTGTTTTGGGCTGTGTGCGGGTGGTAGCCCCCACTGCGGGGAAGAACCTTGTGTGACGTGGTGGTATGAGATAGTACATGCATTAATTGTGCATAGTGAAAAACGTGGAGGTTAAACAGATGAACTAAAACATTAAAAACATTAAACATTTTGCCATATTATTGGCCTTGCGCCTTGTGTAGGCACTGTGGGGTAGGAAGTAGTGTGCTTCCATGCCTGATCGCATCGGTCGTTTGGCCTAGTCGGGGTGTGTCAGTGGTGTTTGCACCCCCTTTTCATGACGGTTTAGAGAGTACTGATCCCGTGTTAAGGGGGTCAGGTGAGGTGCCCTTGGGTCCCCGGCTTTACCCTGTTTGCGAGTTGGGTTATATTAAAATTAGGGTTCCCCTGGCAGGCACCCTTCCCCCCCTTGTAGTTAATGTCCCATTGTCTCTGTGAGATACTTGCCATTGTCCGTGGATGTGGGCCGCGGCCTTATCTGTTTCTGGTGACCTTCTTCCACGTTGGAGGTAGCTTGGCCCGTCCTGCGGCTTGGGATGGCGTCTGCGGTGGTGGTAGGCCCCAATCTTTCAGTGCTTGTATACTGGCTTCTGGGGTCATGATGGCCGTCAGCTTGCCTTCATGCATGACTAGTAGCTTGACTGGGAATCCCCATCTGTATGGCTTCTTGTGTTGTCTCAGTTGCTCAGTGATTCCTGAGAATGTTTTCCTATTTTTCAGCATTACTGCTGATATGTCCGCGTAGATTGTGACCCCTTGGTATGGTGTTGGGAGATTCGGGCGCTGCCTGTTTGCCCTCATGATATCTTCCTTTACATGGCAATAGTGTAGCCTTACTAGTATGTCTCGTGGCTCTTCTGATGTTAGAAATCTCGGTTTGGGGACTCTGTGGTATCTGTCTAGCAGGAGCATGTCTTGGTGTATGTCTGGAATGAAGATTTTAAACAGACCTTGTAAATACGCGTGTAGATCCGCTGTGCTGACTGTCTCTGGTACCCCTCTCAGGCGCAGGTTATTTCGTCTTGAGTGGTCTTCCATGTCTGCCAGCTTGTTTCCAAAGGTCTCTATTGTGTCCTGCATTTCATCCATTTCGGCTCGCATGACATTATAGACTTCAGCTTGGTCCACCATCTTGTCTTCAAGTGACGATGTGCGCGTACCCAGATCACGAATTTCAGATTTGATTTCATTTAGTGATGTTTGGAAGGTGAGTTGCAGCTTTTGGTGCATGTCATCCAGCATTTTTTGTATTATGTTTTGAGTTGTTGGTCCTTGTATTTCATTTTGTCCGCCGCGGGCGCCATCTTGGGGCTCCTCTGATCTCGCCAGCATTTTCCCCTGGGCATTCCAGACAGTAAAGAAGTCATTTTTTTTTGCTTTTCTCATTCTGTCTTCGTCCCTTGTGTTGGGACATTTTTGCTGAGGTGATTTTCCGTTGGTAAGGTGCTCGTTCCGCTAAGTTTTAGGCCGTGGTAGCACGGAGCTACACTGACATGCGGCCGCTGCGCTCGAGCTCCAGGCCACACCCCCCACTATCACTTATTTTAATTAACCTCTATCTGATATAATTGTATCAATTGATAAAAAAATAGATTTTTTTGTTGGTTTTTTTTTTCCTTTTACTGCTTCTCATTTTCTTGGAAAAATATCCATTATAACTTCATAAAGAATTGCTGAAATGGTAGTATAGCCCTTTGATTATATTGCAAACATGCTGTCAAAATGTTAAAACATCAAGATTTATTGCTTGATGTACAACTGGCCTCAAAATGTTTTGTATCTTACATCTAAGGCAAAGAAAATGTTTTTTTACAGTAAGAGCAATAAGGATATGGAATTTTCTGCCTGAAGAGGTGGTTTTGTCAGAGTCACTACAGAGGTTTAAACTGCAATTGGATAAATACTTACAAAAACATAACATACGGGGATATAATTTCTAATTAGTGGGGTAATAGCTGCTTGATCCAAGGAGACATCTGACTGCTATTTTGGGGTCAAGAAGGAATTTTTTCCTAGTTTGTGGCAAAATTGGAAGCGCTTCAGACTAGGTTTTTTTTTGCCTTCTTTTGGATCAACAGCAACAACATATGTGAGGAAGGCTGAACTTGATGGACGCAAGTCTCTTTTCAGCTATGTAACTATGTAACTATGTAACATATTCGAAAATTTCTAAGAGTGTGAAAAAACATTCTTTGTTAGAACATCATATCATTATGCTTGTACAATACCAGTGGTGCTTTTAATAAAATTTTAGAGTTAGGAATTGGATATTGCAAAATAGGAGAACGTCATATGATTGATGAAAATATTTCAAAACACTTATTCTAAAATTCTCTTTTTTTCACAGACAAATTGCTTTTCATAGAGAGAACCGGGGACTGTAATCGAGAATTACAAATGCAGTGCAGTGAAAAATACAAGTGATTGTCGTGAGATTCCATTTTCTACTCTTTATAAATATATAAACTTGAAATAAGGGCTTAATATTTTAATGAAGCTCATTTATACAATGAAAAGAGCTTAGATACAATTACAATTTGAAAAATAAAAAAAAGGGCACGTGGGAAATGTATCTTTTTAAGAATGGCTAAAGTATGGGTACATGGTCGGGAGGTATGGTGGGATGTGGTGGTCAAGCATCTTAATCATGGCTTTGTTTCACGTCTACTGTTGTAGCTTTCATAGCATGATGTAATAGTGACAGCAGTCATGTATAACTGGAAGATCAAACATTATTTGAAGGGTTGGTCTACTGCACTGAAACATTTCTCATGCTCCCACACACTATTAATTCTGCCCTCCTGCTGTAAAAATAGGCTCAGCCAGCTGCTGGCTATACATATGTAATGTATGGTATGATAATGGCGTGGGAGGTTTGGCAAGAGATTTTACTTTTTAGTTTAGGTACATTGAAGGAAGGGTGCTAGGGAATAGAGGGGCATTTGTTCTTCCCTTGTACTGTAATGTGGGCAGCTGGAGATATAGGAACAGTGGGTGAGCCTCTCTGTATTTCCCTTCTATAGACTACAAATAGTTGTAAAGACCATTATTAGTCCAAGGCCCGATGTATATAATGAAACGGTAAATGCAAGTTGCTGAGAGCAGCAGATGGAAGGTTAATGTTGATGTAACCTCTGCTGAAGTGCTGCAGTGTTAGAAGGGTTAATGTATGTGGAGCTTTGGTGGTCTGGTATGTTTCACGGCTCCTGTCAGAACCATGGACAGCAGCCCAGAAGAGCACACAAAGGTTTTTCATTGGTGACAACCAGTTCCTGAATACAGATACTGTTCTCTTTATACAATTTCTGTTGGATTCTGGAGCACTGGCTACTTCTTATCATTTTGTAAATTAAAAAATAATCTGCATGGTTATATAATGGGCAGATTAAATATACAAGTAACTGATGATTAATAGGTGAACAAGGAGCAATGCTTAAATTAGTTTATTATATAAAGCAGGATACTGCGTAGGCTGGGACAGCATAAATATGTTATTATCAGAGTTATCAGAGAGTCAATGCTGTGCTGGTCCTGGAAATGTACTTTTAATTTACTTGGAATTTTCAACAATTATCACTTTAGTGAATAATCCTGTTAGATTATGGGGGGTGGGGTTATTCATTTCACAAACAATTGTAGAGAACTGAAATCTGTAACAAAGAATTTAATAATTCTTCTAATTCTGCTATTTTAGCCTAAATAAAGATAACTATCACCCACTCTTTCATTAATTATCAGTAGACTTCGTGCACCATATGGACCCAACAAATGTCTTGTGCAATGGACAAACGTGTTCACTAGATTTAGAGTTCCTGATCCAAAAAAAGGGTGACAGACTGGAGAAGAAGCTGATATTTCATTTCTGGATGGCAAATAAATTAATTAGTATTTTACTAGGAGAATTAATGGGCATTCCCACCATGGTCTGATGGCTAGCAAACTAACAGTTTATGGCAACTCTTATTCCATTTATTGATGTTACAGAAACATTGAGCCATAATAATGGCAGTTTGGGGCTGGCCACCCACCTCATAAACCTGAGGAATGCCTTCCTGGCAGCCCCGGACTGCCCAGTGGGCCACAATGGCCATGGGCCAAGGACAGCAGGGGAGATCAGCAGCTTTTGTCATGTACACTGACCACTTACTACATAAAGTGTCTTCTGTTACAGGTAACATTCTGAATCCACAATGCTCATAAATGTCCCTGCAACTTATGGAACAAAACGTCTTCCTTAAATTCAATCTCGACAAGTTGGGTTTCCCTGATCTTCAGTTTAATACTTGAGAAGTCATTATCTGCTAGTTGAGATCCATTTGGCCACTCACCTACCCCTTCAAAGTAATTAATAAAGAATTTAAAAATACAGGGAATTAAAAGAAGAATCATTAAATACATTTTTTTCAGATTAAATTGCTCCTGCTGCTGCTGCTGCTAACCATGCCTTGGTGCGTATGACTATGTATACTCACCCCATCTTATGAAAGGAATTTCTTCTCCTGGGCCCCATCCATCATGTCCATAATTAAGAGTGCTGCTTGTTTCATTTGTTTTTGTTATTTCTACAGCAATACCCCATTTTTTTCTATGAGTTGTTGTAAGTGTTACGTTGCTAAGTTATCCTAGTTTTGTTCAACAAATTATAATTTTGTTAGTAAGTTGTTTTGATTTATGGTTGGATAAAAAACTTTTTTTTTTTCATTTAATTAGTTTTGCCCTACACCTGCTACCTCCCCAAATGGTATTAGACTTGTGCATAAATTATTTTCATGAAGATACAAAATAATTATTGCTAATATTTATATAGCGTCAACAAATTCTGCAGCGCTATACAATGGCTGGACTCACAGACACGTATTTTTAACCAGACCAGTTGGACGCACAGGAATAGATGGGGTTGAGGGCCCTGCTTAAATTCCTTTTAATCAATGTCTGAATGACTCGATCCATCAAAGACTTACCTGTAGAGTCTTATTCTATGAACAGACAGATTAATATATGCAACCAGCCCCTGCAAGATAGGAAATACTCTCACAGGGAATTGTCAAAGTGAATTCAAAGTGAATTTAAAGGGACACTATAGTCACCAGAACAACTATAGCTTATTGTATTTGTTCTAAAGAGTATAGTCACTCCCTTCATGCTTTTTGCAGTAAACCCTGCAGACAAAAGGCAGTGTTTACATCACAGCCAGGGCCGTCTTTCCGCATGGGCATGCTGGGCACTTGCCCGGGGGCCCCACCAGCATAGGGGCCCCACAACATCACCCATGTGCTGGGGCCTACAGGGGAGATCCTTTGATCTTACCTACCGGCCCGCCGAGAGACTTCCCTGCTCCCTTGCTTTAGGCCCAAAGGCCTTTCGTTAGTGAGAGGTAGGATCTAGGAGGCAGTTTTCCCACTCCTATGGCTGCAGGCTGTCTTCACTCCTCCCGCGAGCAGAATGCTGGGTCAGAGCACTGCCTCCTGGGTCCTACCTCTCACTAACAACGGGTCTACTTATCACTACATACCACTGGACTAACAGAGCTGGCAGTGTCCCCTCCTTCCCAAAGGTAAGTAAAAATCCCTCATCCCTATGCACCCCCTCACACCCACAGATCCTCTCAAACACACATAACACACCTCACACACACAGAACCCCTTTCTCACACACACAGCACCCCTCACACACACATTGCACTCTTCATATACACTCACAGCACCCCTCTCACATACACACACACACACAGCACCCCTCATACACACACACAGCATCCCTCACACACCGCACCCTTCACAGACACACATTGCACCCCTCATGCACACACGCAGTGCACCCATTACATACATACGGAGCACCCCTCACATGCATACAGAGCACCCCTCACATGCATACAGAGCACCCCTCACATACATACAGAGCACCCCTCACATACACACAGAGCACCCTTCACATAAACACAGAGCACCCTTCACACACACACAGAGCACCTCTCATACACACATTGCACCTCGAATACATACACACAGAGCACCTCTCATACACACACTGCACCCCTCACATACACACAGTACCACTCACACATACACACACAAACACACACAAACACACACTGTACTCTACACACACACACACACACACACACACTCAAACACTGCCCTCCTCACACAAACACACAAACACTGCACCCCTTACACACACAGACACTGCACCCCTCACTGCTGTCTGTATGTGGTGTGTGTTTTTGTGTTCTGTAGTCTGTGCACATATTCAGCAGTCTGTGTGTATGTATTCAGCAGCCTGTGTGTATGTATTCAATAGTCTGTATTTGTGTATTAAGCAGTCTGTATATGCATTTAGCAGTCTGTGCTTGTACTCCATTGTATGTCTGTATTCAGTAGTCTCTGTGTATGCATTTAGTAGCCTGTATGTGTGGACTCAACAGTCTGTATGTGTATTCAGCAGTCTGTGTATATGTATTCAGCAGCCTGTCTGTATTCTGCATTCTGTTTGTATATTCAGCAGTCCGTATGTGTGTATTCTGCAGTCTGTGTATGCATTCAGCAGTCTGTGTGTATGTATTCAGCAGTCTGTGTGTATGTATTCAGCAGCCCATGTATGTATGCATCAGCCTGTGTGTGTATTCAGCAGCCTGTGGGTGTATACAGCAGCCTGTATGTATTCTGCATTCTGTGTGTAGTCACCAGTCTGTGTGTGTGTAGTCACCAGTCTATGTGTGTGTATTCAGCAGTCTGTGTGTGTGTATGTATTCAGCAGTCCGTGTGTGTGTATTCAGCAGTCTGTGTGTTTGTATTGTATGAATGTATTGCATTTGTTGGAGGGACCAATAAATATAAGCTTAATGTTAATTAATGATTATTTACATTTTTATACCTGTGAGTGGTTGTGTAGGCAGGGCCCAACTGCACTGCTTTTCCCAGGGGCCCATAATGTTGTTAAAATGGCACTGATTACAGCCTAGGTATACCTCCACTGGCCACTGGCCACTCCTCAGATGGCTGCTAGAGGTGCTTCTTGGGGCAGTTCTGCACAGTGTTATTGACATTCAGTGTCTCCACCCTCTGCATGGAAACACTTAACTTTCTTCAAAGAAATGCATTGATTCAATGCATCTCTATGATGAGATTCTGATTGGCCAGGGCTGTGTTTGGCTTGTGCTGGCTCTGCCCCTACCTGTCTCCTTGTCATTATCAGCCAATCCAATGCTTTCTTATGGGAAAGCATTGTCATTTTCTCAGATCAGCACTAAATAATAATAAAAATAACAATTGTAAATTCTTTCCCACATTTTAACAGTCAACAATGTTTAAACATTATAGTATATGGACTATGACAGAATAATAAGGATCTTTGGGATGGTTACATTATCAATACAATGAGTAACAACACAAAGATTGTAATGTAATAAAACATAGAAAAATAAACGATAACAGATCAGCACTTCTGATGATGTCAGCCAAGCAGGCAGATTAGGGGAAGAGCCAGCACCAGCAGACCGGAATAAAAGTAAGATTTTTCTATATTTAGCGGGATAGGGGGTTCAGGGGGCTATATGTTATTTTAACACTATAGGATCAGGAATACATGTTTGTGTTTCTCACCCTATAGTGTTCCTTTAAAATTTTAGACCAAAATAGCTATAACTGACCGGGAGCTGACCAATTTAGTGAATAACTGCCTTAGGTAACACGTATCTGCTTCATATTTAGATCTTAATACATCTATTGTATCATTTATTGTCTCATGAGCTTTTAGTAGGTTTAGACAGAATTCATACTTCATGCATAGCACAAATAATGCTTATCAGTATATAGCAACAAGTGGATTGCAAATTCCCAACAAAGCATTTCGTTTGGCATTTGACCTTTTAACTTGTTTCTCATTAATGTATCTAGGGAGCAATACCAGGGGAAGAATGTAATAAACTGCCTGATAATTACAGTCTTTAAAGGGCAATTACATCAAAAACATCTGTTGCTACTTTGGTCAGTATTGAGTGACAGCATTTAATAATACAAGACCCTTTAAATTATGTTACAGCTATTACTTTTAACAAAGGCAATCATTTAAATGTTTAATTCATCTTGCTACTAAAAGTTCTGTTTATACCATGTCTAAATCTGGATATTTTTTTTTATCTCTCAACATACAAAGCTATTACATCTGGTATCAAGGGAGCAATATTGTTTATATGAAAAGCGCATTTATTTCCAATGACTATATGCACTTACATCAGCACAATCCAGAGAGTTCAATGCATTAGTGATCTTTATTAACCTCTTAATGCAGGCTTCACATTGCTCACACACACCACACAGTGCTGGGGTGAATGGGAAATGTCAACATTCTATTCAATTGATTAAAAAGCATGTCTGTATGCTCTTTTATAGTAGATCCTTACACTGGAGAATGACCCATAGGGACAGTTGGGCAGCATCCCTGTAGGTTTTCTTGCATAGAAAAAAAATAAAAAATTAAATCAAATCATCTGACTGCAGCAAGGACAACTGCTGGGTTGTTTGTAACATATTATTATTATTATTTTTTTTAAATAAAAAAAATGCAAATGTTAAAGTGTTTTTGTGTTTCAAACAAATACACTTTTTTTGTGCCTGTCTAATAATTTGCTTTGCCTGTCTGGAAAAGCTAGTGACAGTAACAAAGCATGCCAAAGGCGTTTTGAAAAACAAAAACACCATGTTTTTAGGTATATATTCACTTTAGACAAGTTGTAATGCTATATAGCACAAAATGGATTAATTTTGGCATCAGTTTGGTCATCATCATTGGCTGAGCGTACTGGGGATAGAGTCAGACATTCCAGCTGTAGTTGCTCCCCATTAAAAGGGTACTCTCAATATTCACAATATGCCTCCATTGCTGGGGAAATGTGATTCATGCGTCAGATCTCTCCAGCCATCCATGGACCTTCAAAAGATGACTTATGAACAGTCCTTCCTTTCCAGACACTCTCTGGACCTTGAAGCCATGATTGCTATGTTTGCAAAAATCTTGAAAAGCTCCCAGAGAGTGCTTTGTACTGACTGGGCAAAAGAAACAAGTACAAGGTCCTGAGAACCCTTCTCCTGATGATGCCATGCTGCAGTATAGACTAGTAACTGGCACTGGTGACAGGAAGTCCAATTCCCAACACTGCTGGCTGGAACAGTAAAGGCCTCACAGTAGTTCAGTAGTTCAAATCTAACTCTTTTTTGTATTTTGACTGCAAAGGTCAAATGAAAGTGGCTGGGGAGGCTGTAGATACAACAGTATTGTGAGGGGAAGAAGAAAGATGAGCGATCTCTTCTCTGATTGTAGATATCTTGTCAGTGAAGTGAGTTGCAAAGTCTGAGGCGGTCAAGTTAGTAGGTGGAGGAGAAACAGCAGGGTGAAGAAGAGAGTTAAATGTGTGATATAGTCGTTTGGGTTCTCGGGAGAGTGTGGTTATGAGGGTATTGAAGTAATTAACTTTTGCAGAGGAAAGAGTCAAGCTGTATGAGTGGAGAAAGTCAGATGCACAGTGAGACTTTCTCCAACAGCATTCATCAGTTCTTGAGCATTCTTGGAGGTATCGAGTGAGCTTGGTGTGCCAGGTTTGTTGTTGGGGGCGTCTGCGGCGTTTAATTGTACAAGGTGCCATGATGTCTAGTTGAGAGGAGAGGGTGGAATTGTAGAAGGAGGTTGCAGAACTAGGACAGGTGAGGTTTGAGATAGGTAAAAGGAGAGTTTGGAGATTAGTGGAGAAATGCTCTAGATCAAGACATTGGAGGTTTCTGTGATAGTGATGTTCAGACGGTGGTGTCAATTGGGTCTTAGGTATGCCAATGTCAAAAGTCAGCAGATGGTGGTCAGATAGAGGAAAAGGAATATTGGAGAGATTAGAGGCAGTACAGAGGTTGGTGAAGGCAAGGCAAATATTGAAATCCCCAAGTATAAGGGAAGGAGTGCTAGATGAAAGGAAGTGGGGAAGTCAGGAAGAAAAGTGCTCAATGTATAGTCTAGGATAACCAGGGGGGTGGTAGATGATAGCAATTCTTAAAGGAGTGGGTTTAAATAGGCGAACAGTGCGAACTTCAAAAGAAGAAAAGGATACACACAGCCAACACATAGCATACATATCACACACAGTCATCACAACTAGCATATACACAGACAACACAAATATTACATCATACATGGATGACGGGGGCGCTGTGAAGATTTTTCGCACGCGACGCCTAAAGGCCTAAGGCCGGCCCTGCCTACAATATCTCTAATGCTAGACACCGTGAATAGGACAACTTTAGTTTAGACTGCCTTTACATTATAATTTATGTCCATTACCAAATCTGCCCCCTTGCATGATTCCATGTAGAAAATGTATAGAAAAGGTTTCGCAAAACTGCCCAGAGCACCTGCCTTGCAAAAATTTCTCATTCAGCTGCATTGGGAAGGCTGTGATTGGGCTGCCACAGAAAGTCTGGGCGGGTTTTAAAAGATTTAAAAGATGAGGGCTTGCAAAGGCAGCAGACAAGTGATCTGCAGCTTTTGCAAGCTGTTATTTAGATAAACCATTGATTTATAAATGCAGCAATATAAGCATTGGGGTGTATCTACTCTCAAACGTGTAGCCAACAACTCACGAGATTTGATATTTAATAGCTGCCATAATTCAATTGTTTTAGCAAAGTTTGGAGTGAAAGTCAGAAGGAAAATAAAACAATCAGCTATATCTAATTATTCATGCTGGGCATTTAGAGAAATTCTCTTGACTCTTGGTTATAGGACGGTTATTATTAGACTCTTGTCTATTCCTTCCCTAAGCTGTAACCCTTCTGATACTCTCAGCACTTTTCATTATTTAGCTAGAACCTGTTAAACCTTACCATACATAACAATGTAATTTACTCTTCTTTAATATTTACTTTCTTAACCTCTTGCACAGTGTTGCCAATAGTGAATCTGTATACATGGGCAGTCTACTATTCCAATCTGTAACAACCAACACAATACTGCTATAATTAGAACATTTTCCTAGTTACACTCCTCCTCTGAAGTCTCATAAAATACTGCATAACATTTTAAATATTTCTTTTTTACAGCGCTTTCTTAGTGTACTACATTTTTATCCGAGATATAGGATAGTATAATGTGCACAATATAAGGATCTTGAAGATTTACACTTAAGGTCAATAGCTTCTGATGGTGTGAATATCTCACAGATCCCAAATTCAATTTAACTGAAAACATATTTCAGTCTATTGTTCTACAAAACGTTCTTCATAATTAACCAACCTTCACATTGCTGGGTATAAATCTTCCAATATATTATCAAATCTAACTCCTTTTTGTATTTTGACTGCAAAGGTCAAATGAAAGTGGCTGGGGAGGCTGTAGATACAACAGTTTGCCAAGTGTTGTAGACCTTGTAGTCAATCTGTAATATTTGTAACACAAGCCTTCACACACTTTTGTATTACCTGCTATTTTTTTTTTTATATTTTCAGTTGTCCAGCACTTACAATATTTGCTAAACTACATCCATCCTAGTCTTTTTGCTCCAGGCCTGTCATTGTGAGAGAGAACATTTGTTTCTGGTAGAAGCAACAGGTTTCTCAAGAACAATTTTGTCAGAAAACCCATTTTTAAGCCAATACTATTCACAACTAAAGCATAGAGGAACTCCTGCAATATACTCTAGTATGGGTTCATTTAAATGATAAATGTCATCAAATTTTCACTTCTTATTTTTAAATGTTTATTACATTTAGAGGACATGTCCTGGCTTTCTACACAAGTGTTCACATGCTGTGAGGGCTCCTCTTTTAACCCAGAGTTTGTGTCAGAATTGATGTGACAACCCCAAGCTAATTAACTGCCTCCTATGGGCCAAGTACAAAGCTTATTTGCATGGGTCCACCTTGCCATTTAAGTTAATGGTTGGCCAGTGGGGAACTTTACAGACCAAGAAAGATAGGAAAACAAGATGGTGGCTGTAACCTGGTGTCTTAGCAAGCCTCAGGCATGGAGTATATGTGTAGTGGAGACTGCTATCTTAACTCTGCTTCCAGAAGGTCTTCCATATTATATAACCTGTGTATTAAGGGATCCATGAATCTGTGGCTCAGGATCTACCAGCCTACCTGAAGGCTCTGTTTTCCTCCATTTTGCCAAATAGACTGATGGAGGACTGGCTGTTTGACAGGGAGCACTACTTCCCGAAACATAGGGTCTTGCAAGGCATTCCATCTACTTCCATTTGGGATGCAATTGTGAGGCTCCACTATTACCATGTGAATAAGCCACTCATGGGGACAGCTTTCCCAGAGCCCTACTCTGGTATCTCCATCTATGCAGATCTGTCCACATTCCAAAATGGCAAGAAGAATTTAGATACTCAGTCACTGTGCAACAATGGGAGTGGCCTATTATTGGATGTTCCCCTGTAGTGGCAGGATTGCTCCTTAAGAGTGCCGGTAACACCAGAAGAAGTCATGGAGGCTATCCAAGCCTGTAACCTGCTGCAATTTTCTCTCTTTCTGGTGAGACCTTGTGGCTCCTCAAAGAAAATACCTACAGAATGGAGGCGATTTGACTCACCTAAATAAAGGACTTTATCATACATTTTATGAGTGTCTTTTATGTGCCTCTTATTCTTGGTTTTGCCCAGGTCGTGTTGTGCCTTTTGATAAGGGTTGCTCTCATCAGTGGTGTTCGTTTTTAAACTTGCTAATTCAACAAAGTAACAATACATATCCAATTAGAGTATTCACTGGTAAGTGCTTTAACTTTTAGAAAGGAAATTGCTTACTGATTGGCTGAAAGGTTCATATGACAGTATTATGTGTCAGCTTAAAATTATTGTGAGATTATTATTTGTACATTTTGTAATAATTGCCATTTAAAAAATGAAGAAAATCTATCCTTGAGTCATCTAAAGCGTATTCAAAAGACTTTTTGAAAAACTAAAATTGTAGGTAATTTGGATCAGAGTTTATATTGCTTATTTGAGATAATATCACATTTTGTGAATTTCATCCTAATTTGAGCTTCTATATTGTGATGAGTGAATTTGTCTGAGTCTTTCTGTAAATTCAGCCTTTCATTAATATTTTACATAATCTTTGATTAAAAAGGATGGCCATTATTAGAGAACTATACAAAATTTCTGACTGGTGAAATTTAGAATAATAAGAAGAAAGAATAATCATGAATTCAAAATTCTTTTTCAAAATGCAGAGTAATTTTAAACTAGCGAAAGGATGCATTGTTTGTGTTTAGGTAAAACAGGATGGAGAAATTACTGTAATGAGTAAGAAATAAAATACTGACTGCAGATATGGTTTTCCTATATAAAGTACATTTAGGAAAACCACACCATAAAAATATAATTATAAATCATTGCTATTTTTGTACAATAGTTTTTGCTGAATATTGTCTGACTCCTGAATAACTGATGTCATCCTCTGAATTACCGGATGGTTGGTTTTAATTTATTTTTATTTATAATTTTTAACTTTATTAAATTAACTTTTGTGTTTAATTTATTTGCATACATTGTAATTTATAATATATATTGAAAAATGGTAAAATACAAATTAAAAAACTCCATCCATTAAAGGAGGAGTTATACCAGTTTTTATATTTTTTGATTTGTGAATTAACTTTTTTTTTACAGGAAAGATGAAATATTGTTTTATAATATCTTTATTTTATATTATTTCATTTTAAAGGAAAAAACTTAAAAAAACAAACAAAAAAAACCTAAAAACATACAAATCCAAACTGAATCTAACCAGGTGCAATACTATCACGCCACCCAGAGCTCACATAATCCCCTAGTTTGTTCTCACCCAGTTCCTTTCACTGATCATGCACTTGTAACTTCTTCAGTTCTTCAGTCCCAACAGAACACTTAACACTTATTTTGAAATCTATTCCACGTTTATTATGTTCTTTCCTATTTGGTCACACCTGCTTTATCTCACCGTTTTTTTAATAGATCCTCTAATCACCCTTTCTTTTTCAAAGTGACACTTCAAAAACATTGTCTTTTTTAGAAAGTGTTTTGAAGAGGGTGATTAAAGAAATGGAAAATTCACAATTGATCACAGAAAAACAACATTTCACAAATGATGACTATGAGAAACATAATGCTAAGCTCTTCGTGAAGACCCCAGTGGAAATACATACGTCACATTAAGGTATTTATTTTAATCAAGCGATACAGTGCATTTAAAAAAAAGAATCTAATAAATATCTTCACGTCAGTTATAGCTTTTTTATTTTCTTAGTTTTGCTGTGATCAGAACTGGATACAGATTCCCATGGACCTAGGCAGAATGCCCAATTGGGACCCTCTGCTTGAGCCCTGGGCACTGCTTGTTTAAGTGTTGTATTTATATTGGAAAAAATTAGGTTTGTGAGTGGAGAAGCTTGAAAGCTGTATACGGAGGAGGGTGAGTGTGCCTTTGGAGTGTTGTGTATGTGTGACATTGCATTTTGTGCGTGGAGGAGTCTAAGTGTTGAATGTGTAGGAGAGTCTAAGTGTGGCTTTGTGTTATGTGTTTAGTGTCTGATGGTATGGGGGGATGTCCAGTCTATGGTAAGGAGCTTGATCCCGAATGATCCAATGCAAAGTGACCTGGATCCATGGTAGATCAGTGGGGGAGCAGTGTAGTCTCCATCAACATTGGGTGCAGATCACTTTAAGAGCTCCCTCAAGGTCTTGTACTCAGTTAATGACTAAGAGTACTGGCTGTGGTGCTCTGAGTTATTGAGAAGCACCAGGGGACAATGAGGATGTTCATAACGGGATCTGTACCCAATAGAAGTACAGAACTCTCTCGAACATGAGAGGGAGCACAAGCAGAGCAGGGTGGTATATTTGGGGTATGGTGAGCAAAAGAGGTAGAAATAAAATAAAATAATATTTGATTCTCTTGTTATTTAAAATTGCCATTTGGTTTACCATTTATCATGGTGGCATCATTTCATAGTTTAGATCCTATTACCTTCCTGTTAGGACAGACATTTAAATTATTAGTTTAGCACATAATATAATTGTGCTCTCCCCAAATGTACAACAGTGTTATTAAAATGCTCTTAGATTAATTTAATGAACTAAAGGTGACCACAGACACATTTTTTTAATCAAAAACAATATTGATAGGGATTTGTAGCAATTAGCAGAATGTCATCCAAGTAAGACTAATTTGAATTCCTAGGTTTCTTACTCATGTCACTGTAATTACTAGCACTGTGGTGCAAGGAAAAGACCAAAAGACAAGCCCTGCATTTGAAATGGACTTACAAAACTAGGATAATAGGCACAATGTAAATGTATGATAATAGCCATAATGTAAAGTCAAAGAATATCAAAATTTATAATGGATGAAAGCAAGTATGGATGGTTTTCACTTTGAATAAATTCCTGAGATTCACTATTATTCTCCATTTGCCTTGATGATTTAAAACAAAAAATAGTGGAGAACAGTTGCTGAGAACCTCTGTGTACCATTGATAATATGTTGCTTGATATAAATGGTCATATACGCAGCTTTCAGACCTGGAGATACCCTTGATGTCTTGACCGTGTTTGAGCAACGAGGCGGTGAGAGCTTTAACCTGTAGCCTTCTCTGATAATGGGCAGAAGCCACTTATAAGAGAAATGCTAGGTCAAAATTTTGTAGAAGGTTTTGAAGACTGCTCCCAATCCAGATGTGAATCGCACACCTTCAAATAGCAGATCACCTTGACATAGCAAAAAATATTGCCTTTTGATATATAATATAGATATATAATATACATATAATGTAGATATATATATATATAAAGCAACTGGAAAAGCTGTACCTCAATACTTTTGGTGAGAATACCCCCCCCACTCCCTCCCCACAAAAAGAAATTAAAAAAAAAAATTAAGAGGCTAATTCAAAATATTTAACCTAATTCACTCCTACACTTAAAGGGAATATGTTTTCCTGGCACTGCAGGACCCTCTAGTGCCCCTCGGCCCTGGGTCAGGCTCCGCCTACGCTCCTCCATGCGCATTAAAGCTCCCCATAGGAAAGCATTATACAATTTCAGCGACGCTGGAGGTCCTCACATAGCATGAGGACGTCCAGCGTCATTTTAAAACACATTTCATGTTCTATGAAGACGGAAGTCTCCTCTACTGGCTGTCTAGTAGACAGCCACTAGAGGACGACTTAACCTTGTAATGTAAATATTGCAGTGCATAAAAACTTCAATAATTACACTTGCAGGGTTAAGGGTAGTGGAAAATAGGGGACAATCTGCTAAATACAAATAAAACAAAAAAACATAGCATATAACTGTGTGGAGACTGGTATTGATGTGCAATCACAAATGGTCACTCACAATTTTGAGGAGTTAAAAAAGCCTTGAGTGGTGTCTTTATGGAGTTAAAGCAGCTTTAAACAGTATTTTTCCGTATCCAGTGTGTTGTTCCTCCTCACATATTCCTCAGCAAATAGGTATATATGTCTCAAAGAGAGAAAATGTACAAAAATGTAGTGCACTTCCAGAATATAATAAAAAGTGTTTTAATGACTTACATTTAAGAATAAAACAAACAGCATGTCACCATAAACGTCCTACGCGTTTCGGCCTTAAAATGGACTTCCTCAGGGACTTGGTATGATAAAGTGCAGTTAGAAATAGCAGCAATAATAACAATATCCCCCCCACAGTCCTTTATATACACCCCCATTTAATCTTTAAAGTCTTTCAGCTGGTATTCAATTTTCAATTTCGGCGGTATGGAGTCCGATGACGTCATCGCGTCCGCCGCGTGCGTTCCACCATGCGTTCCACAGACCCGGAAGTAGGTCGCGATCGTCATTCTCTCTCTTCTATTCCCATGCATTGACTCAAAATGTATACAAACAGGTGGATAGAGCGGAAAAGGGGAGGAACAAATAATTAAGAAAATACTCTGGACGGCACTACAAACTAAATAAAAGATCAAATGAATGTACATTCTCACTAAGATCTAAAATTAAAGACACATATGTGTATATATATATCCCTTTTTTCATTAGATTTCACAAAACATTTTCTCACATACCTATCGTACATATTTCCTTCTTATTACATAACATCTTGGATAATTTTAAAATTGTAACAAACTATACATATGTAGTATATAAACAATGAGCCCATTTACATTGCACTCCTTGTCTCATTCCTAGGAAAAAATAAAGATTTTTTTTTATATAAATATAAAAATCAAAGTAAAAATAAAAATAAAAATAAAAATAAAATAAAAATTGAAATGAAAATAAGGATAAAAATTAAACTAAATAAAAATAAAGTGAAAAAATAAAATATAATAAAATAAAAATAATAATACAAATAAAAATAAAATAAAAATGAAAATAAAAATAAAAATAAAAATGAAAATGAAAATGAAAAAATAAAAATAAAAATAAAAATGATGAAAAAATATATATAGAATAAATAAAAATAAAAATAAATAGAAATAAAAATAAAAAAATAAAAATAAAAAAATAAAAAACAAAAAATAACAAAGATCTTTGATTTATCGAATGGGAAAAAAAGTGCAATGTTTCCCAAACATCAAAATGCAGAATCAATGATTTACTCAATCCTCAAAAAAACTCCACAAATCAATGTCTAAATTTAGACCAAAAGGTTGGAGTGTCTTTAGTTTGTTGATCCAAAAAGTCTCTCTTTGAGAGAGCTTTTTGGTTAAATTACCTCCTCTCCAATATGGGTCCACATGTTCTATGCCCAAAAAAATAAAACTCTGCCAATCGAATTTGTTACAAGTATTGCAATGTAGTGGTACTATGTGTTTCACTGATTTTTTTTCTTATATTATTTTGATGTTCTAGTATTCTCTCCTTTAACTTTCTGCATGTTCTCCCTACGTACTGTTTTCCACAAGGGCATTGTAACATGTATACCACATTTCTCGTATTGCAATTTATATTGGATTTTATTTTAAATTTCTCCTTTGTGGTAAAACTCATAAATTCTTTCTTTTGTACGAATTTTTGATTTTTACATGCTTTACAGGAGTTACAAGGGTTAAAACCACTAGTATTTGAAATCCCCCCTTTATGTGGAATTTTTAAAGCGTAACTAGGTGATAATACATTTTTTAGGTTTTTTGTTCTCCTAAAAATAACTGGTGTTTTTTTTGGCAACACTTTACCCAGGATGGGATCCTGACACAAAATATTCCAGTGTTTGTTGAGGATCTTTTTTATTTTCCAATGTTGTGTATTGTATTGGGTCGTAAAAGAAAAATTATAATTATCCTTAGGATGTCTTTTGGGATTTGGTGCTATTAAATCCCTTCTATTTCTTTTTTCTATTTCTTTAATTTCTTTATCTAACAATGTTGTTTCATATTTCTTTGCCAAAAATTTGTTTTTTAGATGTTCAGCCTGTTCTCTGTAATCTGAGTTCTTTGTACAGTTTCTTCTCACTCGTATTAGCTGACTTTTTGGTATGGTTTCCAACCATTTATCTTTATGGCAACTTTTTCTGTGAATGAAACTGTTCCCCTCTGTTTTTTTAAAGAAACATTTAGATTGAATCTGATTATTTTCTATAAAGAGGCTTAAATCAAGAAAATTAATAGTAGTGGTATTTATTTCATATGTGAATTTTAAACCGTAGTTATTTTGGTGAATATAATCAATAAATGATGACAGATCCTCATGTGAACCCCGCCAGATCAGAATTATGTCATCAATAAAATGTTTCCATAGGACCAGGTTCGCTACCCAGCCATGCCCACTCCACACATGCTTGGATTCCCAATCCCGCATGTATATGTTTGCATAGCTGGGGGCGAACCTGGTCCCCATGGCTGTACCTGTAGTTTGAAGATAAAATGAATTATCGAAGAAAAAATAATTATGTTGGGGGGGATATTGTTATTATTGCTGCTATTTCTAACTGCACTTTATCATACCAAGTCCCTGAGGAAGTCCATTTTAAGGACGAAACACGTAGGACGTTTATGGTGACATGCTGTTTGTTTTATTCTTAAATGTAAGTCATTAAAACACTTTTTATTATATTCTGGAAGTGCACTACATTTTTGTACATTTTCTCTCTTTGAGACATATATACCTATTTGCTGAGGAATATGTGAGGAGGAACAACACACTGGATACGGAAAAATACTGTATAAAGCTGCTTTAACTCCATAAAGACACCACTCAAGGCTTTTTTAACTCCTCAAAATTGTGAGTGACCATTTGTGATTGCACATCAATACCAGTCTCCACACAGTTATATGCTATGTTTTTTTGTTTTATTTGTATTTAGCAGATTGTCCCCTATTTTTCTGTGTATATCTATTGAAGACAGGAGGAGGTCTTCGGGGATTCATCTGGATACTTCACCTTAGAGATAAGGGAAGTCTCAGTTTGCTTTTATATTATATCATTTTCACTGGGGTTGTGTTCACATATATTGTTGTTTTTAAGGGTAGTGGAAGTTTATTTATTTTTCATCTATCTAGTGATTATTTGAAACATATTACTAAGCAGGGTATAGAATGTATATGGTATGATTTACATTTAAAGATTTCTTTCTTATTTTAGATTTAAATTTTCAGACTCTCAAATAAATATATATATAAAAAAAAGATAAAATTTGTATCTTGTAATACGTATATATATAATATATATGTTATGTATGTTGGCCTAGACTCTCAAATAAATCTATATATATATGTATATATACAGATTTATTTGAGAGTCTAGGCCAACATACATAACATATATATTATATATATACGTATTACAAGATACAAATTTTATCTTTTTTTTTATATCTATATATATATTATTTTTTTTCTAAAAAGGCAGTGTTTACATTAAAAAGCCTGCAGGGACAGGCTATACTCTAGTATACAATAAGCTGTAGTTGTCCTGGTGACTACAGTGTCCCTTTAGGCATTGTCAATCCCAGCAGGTGGTAGATAGTTACTACCAAAATGATGTTTTCTTGGGCTACCCCTCCATTTAGTGTCTGCACAGAACTCAATCTTGACTCCACTGATGGTGACCACCACTTGGAGTTTAGCATTTTGCAAAGTGGACGTATGCAAGGGGTGTGTTTTCCAATAAATTGCATCTTCAGCATGCCACATAAACGTTTTCTCAATGTATACGCACTTCACCTGCAATAATCTGATCAAGATGGCTTTAGTATGTCTGTGCACGTAACATGATAGATTTCAATCCAACAATATGGATCTAAGAAGGTGTTAGAGCTTAAATATACTCAACAATAGGATATATGTTTGGTTTTTTCAATTTGCGTTTTATTGGGTTTGTATGTGCAGTATGCATCTTTTCCAATATACATAGAAGTAAAATTTACATGAGCATGTTAACATTAACGATATTCAAGGGCATGAGATTTGGAAATCGGTTGTGGTACAACAGACTATAGCACTAGAACATATATAGCTGCTGGTAGCGTGTTCCTGGGTAGTGCATGTTCTGTCAGTCTAATGTGGCCCAGTTTAAATGGAGAAAAAAATAAAGTAACGTAAGATAAACTAAAGTAGATAAAAATATAATATAAGATTGCTGGTGGCACTGGGTGCTGTGTGAACAGTCTAGTATGTATAAGGGCCATGAAGATCTCTGCTACTTGGCAGCACGCCTCTGTATTTTATTGTGTCTATGTTTACTGTGGTCTTCATTCTTGTTTCTTTGGGATGATGTGGAGACTTCTGCCTGCATAGGGTTTGATAGTCCCAGGGTGTTAAGGAAAGTTTCTGAGTCGTCCGACGAGGACAGCATGAGGCTCTTACCCCCCCTATCAACCCAAAGGAAAGCCTCAATTCCCCAGCTGTATTTGATAGAACTGTCTCTGAGCCTTTTGGCCAGCAGTGCCAGTTTCCATTTTTTTCTGTTATTACTGAGAATGGGATATTGGCATATAAAGCAACTGTGTGGCCCTTGTGGTGTATCATCCCCAGTGTCTGCGAGTGGTTCATGATCGTTGACCTCAGTGCCACGTCTCAGGTTATGGCAATGGTGTCTCTTGGTGCTCCCTCGTGTGACGCAGCGGACTTGCGTACTCGGAATGCTGAGGTGATCTGTGGAGGGTCAAGGCCTCCTTTGATGCCTTTAGAGGATAGGAGGTTGTGGACATATTCCTTGCCTCTGACTCTCTCAGGGATTCCTCTGAGGCGTAGATTCTGGCACCTGTGGCGCATCTCTATTGTGGTAACAGTGCGATTAAGCCTTTGTACCTGAGAGGTAAGGCCTTCTATCGGGCTGTAGGTGTCTTGGAGGTTTGTCTCTGGAGGCTTCTCTCAACTTTACCTCTTTTACTTTCTGGTGAACCACCACTATTTCAGACTGGACCACTTAGAGGTCTGCTTTTGAGACATGGCGTAGGTCCGTGAGGAGTTTCTTGATATCCCCTTTCTTCGATGGCAACGAGTTTTCCTCCGACTCAGGAGATATGTGTCTCCTGAGTCTTACCTTGTGTGTCTTACCTCGTGGGGAGGTAAGAGGTTCTTCATCCTCTTGCGAGGCCTCAGATGCCATCTTTGGTTGCTGCTGCGATGCTGGCCTCTCAACAGAAAGCTGGCAGATGGCGATCATCTGGGCTATAATTTATTTTGTTTGTTTTTTAACCTCATGACTTCTGGATGTGAAGGGGGTAAGCTTTCTGGCTCCAAAAACCTTAGATAAATTGCAGCTTAAGTGATTTTTTGTGTTAGGCCTTTACGGAGCCCAACAGATAGACGTCTGGTCAGTTACTCTGTAGGCCATGCCTCTCAGGATATATGTATTTTTAATACAGAATGCATTAGGAGTTCATAGTAGTTAACTTGTCTTATTTCTCTTTACATTTAGATGAGAAAGGAATAATTTCTAGTCATATAGTGACAGAAATAATATTTATTGTCTAGGAAAGATACCAAGTCTTACTTAGTGTTTAGCATCTATTAAACTCTATGGGAGGTATTAAACTTTCATCAACCGCTAATTATCATTTGCTAAACAATGCTAAATTTCTGTAGCATGGAAACCGTCAGTAAACACTAACAAACACTACATCCATTTTAGAGATTACCATAAAGAACAAATGGCCCAGCACACCTACAGCCCACATCTCCATTATCTTTATTTGTACAAACACATTTGCAATAACAATGATGGTAAAATTATTCCAACAAGCAATGAAACAAGTACAAATTTGATTAAAAAGAAATTGGCAGGAAAATTACCACAAAAAAAAGTTCAAATACCTCAACCAAAAATATTTTTGAAAGTCCAACTTTAAAAAAATATTTACTGTTATAATTTACATTTGAAGGGCTACTTGAGTAAAGCATTAAAATACCAATTTGAGATTCAGAAGCTAGGAGGATCACAACTGAACAAAAATATTTGTTTCTGCATTTACTTTTAGGCTGCGCCAGGGGATTCCTGGCACCATTAGCACTACAGTGTGCTTAATAGTAATAAAAAATAATTGAAATACCAAAGTGGGAAAATAACTGAATATACCTATTTGTTACTAATATGGTTAAATATATAAAGAGTTAAAAAAAAAAAATACCATACAGACTAGCATAGGGTGTAAAAGGAGATGAAATCAACTTCTAGTCTGCACATTTTTACATCTCTTATCAACATCCAATCTTATTTGTTCATTCACTGTGTCTATACATTCATAAGAAACCCTATACTTATTCCATTCACGTTTATATTTCCGTACTCTACAAAGTCTGCTGGGTTATTCAGTGTATTCACTATCCTCTCAGTTAAATCATTCTTTCTTATATTACATTTAAGCCTTTCACCCTGTAATTTCATAATATGACCTTCCTGTACAATATACTTCAATATACGTTCAGGAATTTTCCACATTGATATACAATGCTTTTGTGTACTCATTGTCAGCCTTGGAAATGAGCCCATCAAAATGTGAAACACTTTAATAATAATATCACCTTATTTAAGTTCATGTGGAAGCAATGCTATTGCTACCAAACTGAAAGTTGCCCATTTTATTGACCTTGGAAGAATAAAAGGTTAAGCTGACCACCAGGAATCAAACCTGGATCTTCAACAAGGGCTAGAGCACTAACAGCTGAGCACTTCGAGCCATGGTCTAGACTGGATTTAACCTTCACTTGCATTTATTTTAAAATACTTCCTTTAGATTTTGCAATATTAACAACAATATTTAATAATTTATTTAAAAAAATATAATGCTAAATACTTTCATGTTTGCTGAAAGTCCGCAGGAATTTGTTGACATTTTTATACGGTTATGGTCTCTATTTTTTCAAAGAGAGAACTATACATTTAACATATATTTAAGACCACCTCATTGTCTATGTGTTTGACACAGGGAATTAGTTGACATACTCCTTTGCAATTGGATCATATTCTTAAACTTAAAGAGTCCCACCAGAGGTTCCTTTGTATGATCAAAGTCATACATACCAAATCTTACACAAATTACATTCTACCACTTACTGATCCTGCATGTTGAGTTCACCAACACATTTCATAGAAGACCACTCTAGGTAAGGGACATGTTTAAGACCTAGCATTGTCTATGTCATATTCACTATTTTATACCCTGACAGGCTAACACAAAACAGAATAAGGTGAAAACACCATCTAATTATCAACCAAATACATTCTTTTCCACAATATGGAAGGCTCTGTCAGGCATTATAGACTCCAAGATAGATGGGCATATGATTCAATACATGAGCAACACTCAGAACAGGGTTTGAAAAAAACATCAGAGGGCCAGAACCAGCAGCAGGTAGACCGAGCAGTCTCACAGGATTCCAAGACTAGACAGACAAATCTGTGGACAGTCTGGATTAACTGCAAAAAAGCCTACAACGCAATTCCACACATGGATACATGGATGCTTAGTTTTATACAAGATCAATAAGGCACTCTGTAGATCTTACAGATCTTTTCCTTACCAGAGGGATGGCACAAGGTTAGATTCTAAGCTGTGTTAGAACCTCAACTCCCATGGTGCTTTGCCAGCTGGCAGAGCGTCATGGGAGTTGTAGTCCTAGAAAATATGGAATTCTCCCCTTTGTTTTGGCCATCCCTAGCTGCTTCCTGTGTGTGTGCTAGCTGGCTCTCCATGGTTGTGCAGTGATAATACAAGGCTGTGCTATGCCTCCAGGAGCTTCACTTACTTTCCACACTGGCTCCATCCCTTCTTCTCATCACTCCCTCCCTATGAGTGGGGTTGTGTCATAGCTCTGCCTCCTTTGCTACTTCCATGCTCAGCTCCTCTGAAGTCACCCGCCTTGCAAGCCTGGGTTACATTTACATACATCAAGGAAATTAGGGCATTAAAAAATATGCTAGTCCTGTTCAGTCCTGGATCCAGGCTCCCAACCTTTTGCATTTGCAGGGGGGGGGGGGGGATCGATATATATATATATATATATATATATATATATATATATATATATATATATATATATATATATATATATATATATATATGGACAACTCTAGAAGCCAATTCCAGGACAATTACAAGTGAACATCAAATGTGGCATATACCAAAACAATGCGCTATCTTCGATGCTGTTCTGCACAGGACTCAACCCCCTCAGTCAGATCATGATAAACAGTGGATGCTGATACGGGTTCAAGAGTGGTGCTACCATAAGCCATCTCCTTTACATGGACTCCATTAATCTGTATGCCAAAATTGATTAGGATATTGACTCACTGATCCACCTAACTTGGATATACAACAAGGATATCAGAATATTGTTTGGACTAGATACGTGTTGGGGAATGATATCAAAAAGAGGGAACATGAATGAAGAAGTTGAAGTGAAATAAAGTCAAATAGGAAATGTGGAGAACAGCTACAAGTACCACAAACAAATGAGAACCATGAGGAAGTGGCAATGAAAACAACAACATCCAAGCACCTCAAGAGAGTTAGGCAGGTCTTGAAGTTCCAGCTCAATGGCAAGATCCGTGCCATTAACTTATATTCCCTACCAGTTATTAGGTACCAAGCTTGAATAATAACCTGGTTAAGGACATCATGGATATTAAGACCCAGAAACTACTCACTATGAACATTGGATTCCATCTTAAATCCTGCACCCAGAGACTGTAAACCAGCTGGCAAGAAGGAGTTTGGGGTCTAATGAGTGTCTAGGCCAAAGATCAATTGATAAGGGAAAGCCTAGGACAACAACAGATAGAATTCCAAACAGTGGTTGAAATGCTGCACTATGGCACTAATCCTAGAGCACAGGAAGAGGCACTCATCACCTAATCAATAGAAATGAGGTCTACAAGACCAGATAGTACCCAAGGTGCAGACAGTTCAAAGAGTCCTCCAAGACAATTAGCACATTGTAAATATGTGCAAGATGTTAGGAGGGACTTCATACACTAAGAGGCCCAATCCAGTTGATGGGATTGTGTACCAAAACATCTACACAAAATATGCGCTGGACCTGCTTACACACTTTAATATACTGCAATAATTCATGCTGTTGCTTCTACTGGCACTGCAGCTAATTCTACCTCAGCTTTTTCAAGCATTATACCTCCTGCCAGAGAGAACAGGCAGCCGACAAGTATTTTCTCCAGCAGCTAGTGAGCACTCACCTCCTACATCTTGTCTACAATCTTGAATTCCAGGTGAGATATCAGCTGTAACACTGGTAGCTCACCCACTGTTAATGTTACACTTGTCAGCAACACCAATGCCACAATCACGAGTCAATGCCAAAGTCATCAGCATTACTAGTACCCACATCATTAATATTTCTATTTACATTAATCAACCACGTTCTAGTGTACAAATGACAACTTCCACTGGACGAAGAGTTCACTTCGAGTGCCTCCTAGAAGGCTGACTTCCAAAGTGCAAATTATGTGGCCAAGAAGTGAGCAGAAAGCGAGTGAAGGGTCAGCTCACTAATGTTGGTATGAAACAATATCTGCAAAGACACCAAAAAAATTCATGTAAATGAGGGAATAAACAAAACAAAAAGTACTAGGCAGGCAGTAGGTCTATTGGTGTTCTATCTGATTCTGCATGCCTGTCAGAACCTACCAACAGCACTTTCTCCTCCACTACTGCCCGGACCCTCATGCAGAGCAGAAGAGATAGATGAAGATAGTTGACAGGTTGGACAGGAACATTCACACCCACCATTATCAAGTGAGTTAAAAAAATAAATAAAAACCAAACAAAATTTCAAGATAAAAAAAGTTTTGGCATGCTACTGCCATGTACACACACTTTGATTCACTGATTTTGCATTATTTTACTGATTTGTGATGTTTCTATTTAATTTCTAGTAAGATACAGATTATTTAAATTACACTACAGTCTGCTTCTGTGCCACTGCCTTTGCTCTGGAAATTGCAAGGTTCTACACTCACTAATATAAACAATGTGCAGCTTCCATTTACTGCAAAGGTAAACCCTTCCTACACTAAGTGTGGTATGCTTTTTTAAGCTCCGCCGCTTGAGGTGGAAGGCAAAAGTTTAAAGTTTGCAAGCTGTTTGAGGACAACATGCCACGGCTCTGTGCACCTACCCAGGATCAACTCTGGATAGGGCACTGTTTTTTTCCACTCTGAAGGAGGGTCACTTCTTTTCATAAGGTGAAAGTGAGTGGATGTGGGCAGTTGGCAACCCACTCACCCTAAGAAGAGCAAAGTTTTCTTACACATCCAGTCTGTGTGTGACTGACTGTTATTTAGTAAGGGGAAAAAAACAGTGCCCTACCATCAGGTTATACCAGGCACCACAAGACTCAGCCATGAAAAACATTTGCAAAAAGGGGGAGCAGCAGCAAGTGTTATTTAATTTGAAAATGGGATTTTTCAAATAATAAAAGGAAAAATTAGTGTGCATATATATATATATATATATATATACAGTATATACTCGAGTATAAGTCTAGTTTTTCAGCACATTTTTTGTGCTTAAAAACCCCCACTCGACTTATACTTGAGTCACTGTCTGTATTATGGCAACTTAGAGAGCCGCGGCCGTCAGAGCCGTGGCAACAATCCGCGCGGCAACCAGACCGCGAGACTTACAGTGGAGCTGACCGGAACGGAGGAGAAGGGAGCTGACAGGAGCTGCAGGAAAGGTAAGTAAATGCTTCCTGCCGGCCCCCCACTTCACAGCCCATGCCACTGGACCACCAGGGATTAAGATATCCCCCCTCCCTGACCGGTTAACAAGCAGGGAGGGGGGACAATTTTTTTTAAATAATAAAAAAAATAATATTAAAATTAAAAATTAAAATTAAAATAATAAAAATGCCCTCCCCCCACCCAGTTCACACACACTACACAAACACACACTCTTCATTATATACACACTCTGCATTATATACACAGAGTGTGTGTATATAATGCAGTGTGTGTGTTTGTATGAGTGTGTGTGTGTGTATATAATGCAGAATGTGTGTTTGTATGAGTGTGTGTGTATATATATTGCAGAGTGTGTGTTTGTATGAGTGTGTGTATATATAATGCAGAGTGTGTGTTTGTATGAGTGTGTGTATATATAATGCAGAGTGTATGTTTGTATGAGTGTGTGTGTATATAATTATAAAAATCACAGAATTTCATAGCCCCAAGTTTTACCTTCGACTTATCCACGAGGCATAGCATATTTCACAATTGTTGGTAACAAAACTGCACTCGACTTATACATGAGATCGACTTATACACGAGTATATACGGTAGTTCAAATAAATGACAACTTATGCTGCTGGGGAATTGGGTTCTAAAAAAAAACCTGAAGGACGGTCACTGATGCTACTGGCTGAATGTTTGGAAACGTTTTACACTTGACAGGGAATTTGTGAGTGATCACTTGCCCACTGAACTTTTGCCTTTCATTTTTGGATAAATACCCCTTTTTCCATTTAAAATAACTCCTGCTCCTGATTTTTTTTACTAATACAAGATAGCATAAGGCAAAATATTCCATTCATTCTAAAATTAAGTTCTCTAACTTTTTTTTTAAATCCTGATAATAATCTAATTTTGTCAACTCAGAATTGGCATTGCAAAATATGGTTGATAAATCTGTAAAGCCAGGCTAGGCAATATTGTAGACATTTCTGCATGCCAGCGCAGTCAGAGGTAGCAGTATGAATGACTGTTCCGAACTTTGGCTAAGCCGAACAGCAACATGAACTAGATTCTATCAACTACTAAATTCTACCAACCAGAAATATATATATTTTTTTCAGAAGTGTTTCAGGAGAACCAAAATTGTTCGCCCGGCACAAGTCTACTAAAATGTGAAACTCCCTTGTGAATTCCTGATAGATCTAGGCTTGTGAATAACTTTGAATAGAATTGCGTAAAACTAAAAAAGGAAGTTGAAATTGTTAAATGAAAATAGTAATGGTGGAAAAATACCTGTATATGACATATTTTCTAGTTCAGTTAGTCTGGAAATTTGTCTGCTCACTTGTCGATACTCCTTCAGTAAATAATCTGAAGACTTTATGAGAGAAGTGCAAAATAGTCAAATTGTGGGGGAAAAAAAGCTATATTTTCAGCTTATCTATTTTGACTTAACATTTGAAATTCACTTTTAATTCAGCTTGAATATCTAACAATTCGCTTCAGTGAATAACCCTATGGATGTGAGTAGGCCAAACATTGTCGCAGTTTTGCAGGCCCATCAATCTTCACAAAGAATAATTTCTCGTTTGTTTACAGTGATTCCAACTCTTGGTGATATTACCCTTTGTATAACCATCCTAGCATTTTGCTGCATATGCAGAACATTCAGCCTTTACATATTGTAGCTGAATGTTCTCACTAGCAGAGACTCATCTTGTGTAATAATGTATCTGTAAATCAGTATTGCCACAACTGTTGCGAAAGCATTGTTCCTTATTGTACCCAGCCACAAAATAAGTTGGCATGTCATGAATAATGGATGGCACTGCACAGATAATAAACTAGGTTCACTCCTTATTATCATTACATGTCTAAAAATACACTCAAAATATGATTTAAATGGAACAGTTTACAAGTGCTTAAAAATGCAGCAATGCAAAAAAGCAGTGTGTGTTGAAATCGATGATATTATATCCAAGTTAATCAGGCTGCTTGGGTGCTTCAATTGAACAGAACATTAAACCATTTCATCTGATCATTAGGCAGAAGCCTTTCAAATATAAGTTCCTATTACTGTATTTAAATGACGTAAGTTATCATTGAAACAATTTTTTATTTATTTCCGTATTTATTTATTTTTGCACGCAATGCCCAAAATATTAAACTGAAATATAGATTCAAGAAAGCTACTGAAACAATAAGGTAAATTTGCTTAAGATATATATAAAAATAAAATGAGCTGGGGGTTATTTCAAAAGTGTTGGTTTTGTGTATATGACACCCATTGTACAGCGCTACGGAATGTGATGGCGCTAAATAAAAAAAAATAATAATGACCAAAAAAAAAAAACACATACTATTACACTAGGCGATAATAGTTTCTTATTTTTATTAACTGTGTGTCAACTCATTTATTTGCACATATTATTTCTCACTGATAATTTTTTTTTAAATATTATTTGTATAATTCTCATCACAACTTCTATGAATAATTTATTTCTTCATAACTCATTATTTCTTCATCAGATTTTATATTTTCTTACAAGAACATGTATGTGTGCCTGTGTTTTTCATTAGACATGATGCACTGTTAATTTGAAATTTCATGGTTTGAGATGTCTCAATGTCTACAAAGCTTAGCATATTTTGCACTAATTTAAAATGATATCTAACTCGTTGAATACCAATGGATGGATACTGCACAGCATCAAATAATAATTGCTATAAATTATTGTATCATACTTCTAGTTGTCATGTGTTGTCTACATATCTAAAACTCAGTAATTTAAAATAAAGCTATTTGTTAATAAAGGGTTTGCTTTATTTATTTTTTTACGACAACCATAACTATAAATATCCCATGTAGTGGTACAGAACTTATAGGAGTTATATATTTGTAAAACTTGGGCTAAAGTATCAGAGTTAAACAAAATCTGACATTTACCTGGCTAAGTTTTTGAACTCTAGCTTTTGTGGCTGTAATTTCTCAAGATCACCTCAATTCAATGGTTTGTGGATTGCAACTTAGATCAAATATTTTATGATGAAGGCATTTGTCAGCTGCTTATATAATTTGTAGGCACACAAATTATTCTTTTTTTAATGTAAGGACGTGTTTATTTTTATTTTATTTTTATTTTCTATGTACTGTTTCAAAAAAAAGTTGCTAAACACTTTTGTTTCTAAGTCAGAATTTAAAAAAAGAAAACCAGACAACCACACGTGTTCACACAAAGACAGAGACACAAACACATGCACACACACACACGCACACACTTCTGCAAAGCTTAGCTGTGTTTGGTTTGTGTGAATCGTACTGCTATTCTGCAGACCGTGCTGCTATTGTTGGTTTTAGTCAAGCTCCCTCTTAATCAGCCTCTAACAGGGCATGATTTAATAAGGTTCTATAATCTCCTAAAATGTATTGGGGGGAAGGAAACTGTTGTATTGGCATTCATCAAATAGAATCTTTCATGTTTCTTTGCTTTCACCTGCTGGGATCCATTTGGTCTCTTTCAAAGAGAATGCAATAGGAAAGTGAATAAGAAATGTTAAGATAACAGTCCCTTATAGCACCCAATAGCATAATCATTGGGTACTTGTATTATCTATTGTGCTTCACAGAGGTAGTTGTTCGAACAATTAAAACTTGCTTCTCAGGCAAATGATTTTAGACGTTAAACTGAAGCAGGGAGCTGGGCAATTAATCCACTTGGAGAAGTGACGTAATAGGAAACTGTGAATTAAAGCGAGAGCCTGTAAAATAAGCCGAATGTTGCAAACATAACGCAGGCACTGTATCTTTAAGAAAGACTCTTACTGAGAGAATAGCAAGTACAGTGAAAAAAAAAAAGAAAGCAATATAGTTTTGTTTATTTCCCATGATGTCATGTCTTATTCATGATTGCAACACGTTAGTCGGTGCAGTTCAACGGGAAAACAGCTTGGAATACGAGGAGCATTTAAACAGTTAACCTCAGTTTGACGTGACAAACAATTTAGACTTTATTACATTTGCATGAGGCAGATTCAGCATCTAATATTTCCCATGCCTCCTTTATTTCTTTTACGTCAAGAAAGCTTGTTCTGTTTTGAAGAGAGAAGCATTCATTTGAACTCTTTAAATAAGCCACCTTTTTTGCCCAGTGTCCCATTAAATTATCATTCTGCCAATTGGTCACTGTTCGTTATTTAACACGTTGCTTTCCTTTTCCTAAAACGGTGATGGCGATGGAATAAAATACGTGATTGAGCAGCTAATGTGGGGAAATGCTAACTGAGATTGTAATCGCGTCATCGACCAGTAGTCTGGTTTTCTGTTTATAAGAACACGGAAATGTGTGAATCTTTGTGTATCAACATTATATATACATAATATTACCTTTTACTAATTGTAACTACTCAATGTGAGTAGTATATAGCTATGAATTATCTGTCTGTCTTTCTATCTATCCTGCAAAGCTATTTAAATGAATTGGGTTGCAAATACATCTATATAGTTGGAGGATTGCATAAAATATCACATAGTAAAAACTAAAGAGAGAGGGGGTACACACGTACATATATAAAGATCTATCTATCTGTCTGTTTATCTATCTACTACATGTACATTCTTAATACTCAGCTGTATACAAATCAATGGAATACATTATTATTCAATGTTATGCTTTTTCCACATTGTTGCATCACACCAAACATACTGTTACCAAATTCACGATTCGTCATAAACAGTATACTAATAATGTAATTTTTATTAAAAAAAAAAAGGAAAAAATGTACTTATTATCATTCTCTCACTGCTTATAAGTATTACTAGATAATACTCTTACACTGCTATACACATTGTAGCTATGGTTCATAAAACTTCATTTTTTTCACACAAGAAATATAAAGTAATACAAATATATAAAAAAGTGGGATTGCTACACTAATGAATCAAACATTGTACAATCTATTATAAACATATAAACATCACTGTATTGCTTCCATATCAAATAAATTACTCTGCTCACTTGGCCAACGCGTAATATGTTTTCTAAGCATATGTAAATTTGCTTTAAGAGGCTTGAAAGGAGTCTCTTAAAACACAGCCGAAACAACTAGTGATTTATTATTCATCCACCGCTGAGCACACAGGTTTAATTTTATCCGTTTGCTATTGTTTTATATGTCTGCACTTGACTAGAAATTAAACAGTCATTTTTATTGATGTTTTGTCAGGGGTAGAACCCAATAAATGGGGAGGGATATATTATTTTTCCTTTCATCAGAATACCCTCAACCACAACTGCAATATTAACAATATACCCATATTTATAAATAATGTTAGGTATAAAGAAGAAATAGAATACACCACAGAAATTAGGATGGAAATGTGAGTTTGAAAGGTATGCGGAAACGAACGAGAAAGTGACACATTGCTGTGTTCTTGTTTGTGAGTAATAAAAACATAAAGGAAGATTAAAGAACCTGCAGGTTGAAGGCCATATTACTTGGATTATTTTCATACTCTGTCTTTTAATGAGGGGCATCAGCAGACTGCCAAGAGACAAAGAGAATATTTGATGAAAAATAGGGGCAAGTCAGAGGTACAGTTAGGAATATGCAAACTTCAGATGTGAGTTTGTCACCGAAGCCCTAATTCATTGGGGCATTCTTTAGCTGATTTACAGGCTACCTTTAAGGCAGTGTGTACACTAGAAGATCTTAATTTCTTGAGTACAAAAAAAGGCACCAGTGATCTTAAAATTCATTTAAAATGTGCTATAAATTATTTTTTGTGGTGTAATCCTGTCTTTTTTTGACGTAACAAAAATAGACTTGACTATCAGATTCTACGATGACGATAAATTAAAACCAAATGATTTAGAAAATAAAGAAATGCACACAACTAGCTCTCAGATAAATAGGATGTGTAGGGAAAAAAAAATCTCATTGCTGTGATGTTGACACCCAAAGGAATTACTGTAGTGAGATAGAGGTTCCATGCCATCTAGTGGAACTGTGAAGAATTGAAGTTAGATATGGATAATGACCATAGTATAATTGGTTTAAATTAATTGAATAGCGGTTTTGTAGAAGTATATGATATAAGTAAACATACATTAAACATATATTAAAATTCTTAGCGAGTGACAATACCCAATTAACAAAGAGTATTTTTGCAGTGGTGGATGGAGAAGTCATGTGTCTAGGGATAAATCTCTAGGTTGGCTATCAAGTAAGGCAAGTTGATAGCAAACTCACATATTGCAACCAGCATGCAATACTTCACTTAAGGTTTGGTTGAAAGTTACAGGGACACTATCGTCACAAAAAACAACTTTAGCTTTATGATGCAGATTTGATGTATTGATCACTTTGTTTATGCAATCCTAGGCACACCTCCCTGCATGTGACTTACACAGCCTTCCTGTAAAGAGTCATCTAATGTTTATACTTCCTTTTACATATGCATACATATACTTTCTGCTTAATTTAGAATGTCCTGTCTCCTGCTCTGTTAATTGCTTGCTAGACCCTGCAGGAGTCTCCTGTGAGTAATTAAAAGTTCAATTTACAACAATATAAACGTTGTTCACTTACTTATGTACGTTATGTTACACCTCTAAAATTTCAAAAAACTGAGAGATTAAAAATATATAAGCTTGTACACCAGGCTGCTGCGAAAGCCTATTATCGCAATGTTAATGTATTGGTATACTACCTGTCTGACAATAAATAAAGAATTGAAAAAAAGAATAAAGTTCACTTTACAGAGCAGGAGATAAAAACGTTTAAAGTAAATTACATCTGAATGAAAGTGAAACCATAAAGTTTTCATGCAGGCTGTGCAAATCACAGACAGGGGAAGTGTGGCTAGGGCCACATAAACAGAAATAAATGTGATTTATCTTGTAAATAGCAGTGAATTGAGCAGTGAACTTCAGAGGCATGACTATACACTACCGCTTCAGTAGGCTAAAGTTGTTTTGGAGACTATTGTGTCCCTAAATAATAAATAATATATTTACTATTTACTAATTTACTAATAAATAATATATTTACCGTTACAACTAGAGCAAGTCAAGTATTCATCATGGACAGACATGTAGCAGACCAACCAAAGCAACCTAATTATTTCTGTATAGGGTGTTTCTTTTAAAGATATCAGATAAGAGAGCGAGAGAGCGTAATCTGTCCTAATGGAATCACTGATATAGTAAAATTATAATTTAAAAGGTAAAAACCTCTAAACACGGGAGAACAAAAGGGGGTGGAATTAGTACAAAGAATTTGCTATATGGATTCTGTATACACTAGAAAAATTCTAAATAGTGGAGAATAGAAACGAAAGTCACTGGTGATAAAGTCTAGCTATATGTTCTAATTAAATTGCTAGATTGCTCTATAAGAGTTGGATAGTAACAAAACATTGTAACAATGTAATCGAGTCCCTGAGTAGGAAGAGTAACTGAATAGAGACAAGTAGCTGTCTGTAGCAACTATCTGTGCAGCTAGATATATCTTGAAGGTGGAAAACAAATGGGGAAAAAAGGGGATATCACCTAAATATAACAAAATCTAGACCGGTAGATAAATGCCTTCTTGTACCACAGTTTATCTATTAAGCAAAAGCGAATATATAATGACAGTGCATAAAGAGTAGTTAAACGGGTCAGGTAAGTCTAATGCAGTTTTATACAAGGTACCTTTCTGGATATTAGAAGGTTAACGAAGATTGTGGAATAAATATAAAATATAGGAGCCCTAAGTCTGTGCTTAACCTCTTAAAGCACCACTATTGGCACCCAGACCACTTCAGCTTAATGAAGTGGTCTGGGTGCCAGGTCCATCTAGGATTTACCCTTTCTGCTGTAAACATAGCAGTTTCTGTGCTTCTCAATGTGATTTTCACAGTGAGAAGATGCCAGTGTCCATAGGAAAGCATTGAGAATGCTTTCCTATGAGACTGGCTGAATGCGCGCGCAGCTCGTGCCGCGCATGCGCATTCATCCGATGACGGGAAAGGAGGCGGAGATTCCCCGCCACCGAAGGAGCCCGGCGGTGGAGAAAAGGTAAGATTTAACCCCTTCCACACCCTAGAGCCTGGCGGGAGGGGGCCCCGAGGGTGGGGGGGGGGGACCTAGAGACCATATAGTGCCAGGAAATTGAGTATGTTTTCCTGGCACTATAGTGGTCCTTTTAGGACCAAACTTCTGGAATAAAAGGGAATCATGACATGTCACACATGTCATGTGTCCTTAAGGGGTTAAAGGGTATTTAAATGTCTACTGAATATATGTCTAACAGTGGAGACATCCCATATCTATAGTTAACGTAAATCAAGGGCACCTAAGCTGCTGCTGAATAAGAAGGATAGATAAGCCTTAATTACTGCTATCTATGCACTACAATAACTAAACACTTTCCCTGCCAACCCCAAAGATCGGTCCTGCAAAGTGGAGGAATAACGCAAAAATAAATCTAATTTTGAATATGTATATGCAGATGTTGAGGTTTAGTAGCAAGATAAGGAGTGCGGCTGAGCCCCGACGCGCGTTTTGCCGGTAAGCGGCTCTTCAAGGGGCTCTCCCCCAAGATATAGATCTTTGAGTTACCATACGCTATCACTTCTCTAAGTAGGATCAAAAAAATCAGGCACAACAGACTAGATATTATTATTTTTGAACAATGATAACTAAAGAGGCCTTTCTTTGTTCTCTTAAACATATTACGCAAACACCCATGTGGACTGATATGCAAGCATTTCCTATATCATGAAGGATTTCAACTTTCACAACCTCCTGATGAAATTTAGGACTTACCTTAAAAAGGCTTTATGGTGGGATATGACAAGATCAAACCCTAAAGTACAAATCTCCTACTTCAGCCAGAGAAGGATTAAGATCCCACAGGGTGCTTGGCAGGCTCCCCTTTACTCTTCACGTAGAGATGGAAAAGTGTGCCAAGCAAATTCTTGCTTAGTTTCAGGGACCTCTGTCTAACCTCTGGCCCATAGGAGACTACACAGAGTCACCTTATGGTTAATCCTGCTCTTCAGCTACTATCGATGTATCTCTGTCAGTCAAAACAAAATTGTTGTCAAGGGTCCTGCAGCTAGGAAGCATTTTAAGTATCTCTTAAATATGTTTATTATTCCAGCTATGTTCATAACAACTAAGCAGGACTGAACAGATGTATTTGTCATTGATCTATATTGCTCACTGATGCCCTTCCTCATTCTCTTCAGTCTAGTAATACACCCCATGGAGTGTAATAAAGGATCCATGGAGTTTTATACACAAACATCCACTATTTTAATGGTCATTCCAGCATCACATCATCTGACATCAACTGTCAGCTTGGAATCTACAGAAATAATCGAATAGAACTTGGCATCAGTCATCAGTAAAACTCTTCATCGCTGGAGAATATCAGCTACATATATCGAGATGTTTAGGAGAACTTTTCTGATGCAGTAAAATAATCATCCAGCAATTTGTCTATGTTGGTACTTTATGTCACCCACTCCATATTTTCACAACTCTGAATTTGCATTGCCTCAGTGCTCTACGACTCTCCCTATAGAGGGAGTTAGCGAGAGTCACTGGATCAGTACTAGACATTGTGCCAGACAGGAAAGACATGGATTTTTGTTTTTATCAATTACAAATTTTAACAAAAAAAAGAAAAACTGGTTAGAACCAAATTTTAAACGAAACCAACAAAATTAGCTTACATTATAATGAATGTAACAAATACACATTTCCTTCTTTACTATTCCTTTATATGTGATTCATTTAAAGTGTAAAGCTACTACATGATCTCCTCTGCTATATTTAACATGACTTTTGTTGCCAAACGCCATCTCAGCTGACAAACTGGACCAAACACAAACATAAAAAATATATATTGTAAAATCCCACAAAAATAACAAGTAAGGACCCTTGGTAATTGGTCATTACCTGGGGGTATGGAGGAGGGGGGTAATGGTGAATTCATTTCCCCTCAATCCTCGTGAATGGGGGTCTCAACAGACCCCTGTTAACTGGGGGCAGTTGGTAAGTAAGCTCCCCTTTCTTCCACTCCATATTTAGAATAGGGGGTAAGTATTTGGTGGATTCTCCATTTCCTTTACTCAACCTCCTAGGTTGTGGAATGGAAGGTAATAATATATATGTCCAATCAAGCTTTCTAGTGACTAAAGGAGTAGTGATTTTTAGACTTGTGTTCGGCAGGATTATTCAGTTCGGCTGTATAATTTTTCCTATAATTTACATTTTGTTTAGGACATCTAACTCAATCATGTGATGGTTCGGTTTGGCCGAATACCATTCATGAAAAACTATTTGGAGAAACATTAAGATAAAAAAATTTTTGTATACATTTTGCAGTACACTGAGAGAAGCATTTTCCCACCATTTGGTTTACAGATCAAGTGAGAAGAATTAACTAATAAAGGAAAAAAAGAGGAGCATCAGTTAAAAAAATAAAATCTATATTTATTAGATATTGATTGCCAGGTGCGATTTTTCAGTTCCAAACACAATTACAAATTTTGTTCCGGACCTCTGATGTTCGTCAGTGTGCTGGCTAGGTTTGGCTGAAATTCTGTCATGAAAATCTATTTGGTTCAACCAAACACCTCGGGTACCTCATGTGGCCATCACATTAAACAGTTAAAAAAAAAAAAATCTAATGATGCACTCACACTGTCCTGCCTGGGGACAGTTACCTGGTGTCCACAGATGCAAGACACTAGACTAAATGCCTAAATTGGGACTGTCTCACCGGAAGCAGGACTGTTGGGAGGCATTGTTACCAGCATCTGGGCAGCAATAGATGTCCAGTCGCTAGTCTTTTTTTTAGCAGACATGATATCCATTGTTCTAATGTGGGGGTCATACTGACCCCACAGTACGTTTTTAAATATGTACCCACTGGCTGCTAGCAGGCAAACAGTTAACCCCAAATCCAATAGTAACTGAAAAGGCCCACCCATTGATCTTCAGGATTAGGACACGTGGCAGCTTGGATATCGTTTTTTTGTTAGAATCTCTGATCAGCCCAAATTTGGTCAAATTGCAAATCTGCTGAAGCCGATTCTCCAATTTTAATATTTATATGTTTCTATATTGTATTTATTTTTTAAATATGTAATAGATAAATATAGATTTGTTTCTGCCCCTCAATAATGTTTTTTTCCATCAATCATCTCTTTTTTTGGTGCCAAGAATGTAACTTCGTGACCCAAATGTTCACCCATCGTGCTAAAAATTCGCTCAGGTATACGTCGATACTAGATATATGACTTCTTACTAACCAGTAAACCTAAAGATTATATAAAAGCCCTGTCCCAAGATGTTAAAGTGATGTCCGGAAGGAGTCATGGTTCGATTGGAGCCATAATGAAGCATGTCCTTACCTTGAATGTACCAATATATCCCATAGCTTTGGACAATGGGTTCCCGAGACATGCACATAAATTGAACTCAGTTTTACATATATGAACAAGAATTAGCAAGAGCAATATTTAAATTAATTTGCAGTTTTCCAGGATCAAGTATCCAATATCACTGGGAACTCTCCCTTGCCATATATCCTGTATATAATTGCTTGCATTAACATTTATTTTTCTTGTCCTCCTGACCTGGCTCTGATACTCAATTTGCGTTTGAGGATCCTGAACATAACTTGAACTGAACATTATAACCAATATATAAAGATGTATGTAGCAGGTAATATAGAGCTAGTTTGAATTTAGGAATTTTGCATTACATGCAAATCAAGAGCATCTTAAAAATATAGCCTGGCCCCTTATCAGCTTTTTAAATTGAGCATTGTCTTGGAGAATCAGTGGCATATTTGACTAACGGGTACCTACATTGCCTGCCCACAGCTAGAAGTCAGGAGATGCACTTAGTATTTTATATTAAAAATAATACACGCAAAAATGATAATATATGCAATCATTCTTAAATAAAGTGGCCATGTCACTTCTCGGTATTTTCATAAAAATATAATCTTTATGAAAGATGAATATCCAATGGCATAATCATATTGACTGCATACATTGAAATTCCCATTTAGACAAAAGAGATCATCCAAAAAAGTAGGGACTATTTTGCATTAAAGTCTGAAGTTGACAAATTACACAAAGGGCAGACACGTATTTGTAACCAGACAAGTTTGACGCACAGGAACAGAGACATTGAGGGCCTTGCTCAATGAGCTTACATGTTAGAGGGAGTGGGGTATAGTGATACAAAAGGTAAGGGTAGGTTAGATAGGTAGGTTGCTAGGATAGTGTTCATTCAGTGTAGGATAGTATACGGTCTATGTAGGATCTCACAACCTTATGGGATAACCCATAGACGTATATTATAACCTCTCACATGATAATTTGTCAGTCTTGCACGCTCATGTGGATGAATTACCAAGCAATAAAGATGATGCAAGGAGAAAGATGGCATATAAGTATAACTTTCTATAGGATCTACCCTGTCTGCCACACACCAAGTTGTCATGTCACCTTAGGGGATCTTTACAAAATTGCCAGGATTACTACTTGATCCAGCACGTAGAATAGTGAGACACACAGGACTAATAGGTAATGTATTACCTGGCCTTAGAATGGCCGGACTAACATACTAAAGAATAGTCAGGATACCTACCGAGGTCAGGGGACACAGAAAGGGACACAACGATAAAGGAAGCCAGAAGTCAGGGATACCAGAATACAGGGAAGTCAAAATCAAAGCCAAAGTCAAAAAACAGAATATAACCGTTCAGGAACACACTCTCAGACAACCACTAGGGAAACCACGACAGGGCAATGAGGAAAGGTAATTTTGCGTTTAAATACATGCTTTACCTTTCTGATTAACCAAGATCGTTCTTTGACCCCAAAATGTGCGTGCGCATGCAGTGCCCACATAGCATCACGCTCACGCCGACATCGTCAACCACGTGAGTGGACATGGGGGTATAATTTGCCATGGATCCGCAGCGATCAGCGTCCATTAACATGCTGCAAGTGTCCATTAACAGGCACACGGTTGCTGGTTGCAGAGACCGCAAGGTGAGAGAGAGTATGTTACAAAAATATTGCAAAGACTCCTGAAAGTGACACAGACACTTTAACAACAAACCTGAAATTGAACATTGATTGTCTACTCTTGTCATGTAACCTGGAGATAGCAAGCCTCTGGAGACCAAGGAAATGTTGACAAATACAATTAGTCTAGACATCAAAACAACCTCAGGTTTGGGTGTGTTGGGACATATTTACTAGACTTGCGCACAGTGAGAAATTATGGTTCTACAAATAATTTTTTGCAAAGACAGAATATTTTTCGGGACATCCGAATTCAGGTTAGATGTTTGTTCGACTCGGCCAAATGCCAGTTCAGGAACCAAATCAACAGAACAAACTAAAAAGGCACAAAAAAATGATCCAATCGGTCTGCTGCAAATATATATACATAATGGAATGGCATTTTCCATTTGGGTCACAGATCAACCAAGAAAACGTAACAGACAGAGGGAAAAACAGAAGGAACAGTGAAAAAAATACAATAAAATATATATTTGTGTTCAGGGCATTGAAGCCGTAATGACAGTATATAACTTATACTATATAAACCAGACAAAAAATATAAACAGTCGGATGTGGTGTTCCAAATCCGACGATGCGGTAGGCCTGTAATAAAAGAGGGCCCACCTTGAGTATTATTGTTAATAAAGGGAGTGGTGAGAGGGGTAAATCGCCATACCAGTAATGGTAATGAGGTGAGGTCTGGGAAATCAAGCCCCTCTCACAACTACAGGCCCATCATTACATTTGTGTCCAGGGCATAGACACCGTAATTATTGTATATAAATTATACAATATAAACCAGATAGAAAATATGAACAGTCGGTTGTGGTGTGCCGAAACCGACGATGTGGTAGGCCTGTAATAAAAGAGGGCAAAAATTAGTATATCAAACAAGATTTATTCAGCCAACAATTTGACAATCTTATAGCATCTCACATGTTCATGTTACAAAAAGCTTTGCATATTTCCTGTATTGGATGGGGTATGTATCTGGTATATGCCGATGAATTCCACCATCCCAATGTCTTGGTAATACGTACCAGCATGTTTCTGTTGAAATTTTTTAGTGGTGAGAGCATTGCCATGTAAAGTAAATAAAGGTTGATCTGAGGAACCGGGAACAATGGTTAGGAATTTATCTAGTACCTGTACAGGGCACCATTTGTTGCCGGTAGGGTAATAGGGGATCTTTACCAGTGGATTTTTTGGTGTGGTTTTAGTGTGGTTGAGGGATAGTATATAGTTATTTTGTATTAACAATCCACGATCTCTTAATGGCATCTTGGGAGTAGTGGTGAACTCTCTGGGTCTAAGGAACCCATAGAAAGCTAAGTAGATGGCGGTTTTAATTACATAATTAGTGTTTAATTCGAAATGGGTTGTATTTATAAGGTCCGATAATGATTGGAATCGTTGACTATGAATAGGTGATCTAGAAGGTGGTGGTGTAGGGTTTGAATTCTTAGTGCCTTTTAGTATGGTTTGATTTGATAAGAAGACAGGAAACTGTGATTGTTTGGCCAATGTGAAAGTATATGGTGTTGTATCCCTGTCAGATAAAATGTAATGGTGTTGTAAGATAATTTTTAACTTAAGGTGGCAAAAAGAAGTGAAAGCTACAATAGTTTCCATTGAATATTTATTGACAACCTGAAAGTCACACAAAAATCTATTATAAACACGGAATGCCTTGTCGTATGTGTAAGGAAACCAAGTATATTTAAACCTCATTCGGTAGTTTCCTCCCGAACTGCCAGAGCCTTAGTGATTATAGTCCTCCGTTCGGTAGATAGAATAGACGGACCATATAGTAATCCCAATAGCTTCACAAGATGATTCCCTTAGTGAAACACACGAATCCCCAAACATCAGCAAGGGGACAGCCCTCAGGGAGGGACAAACATTAACCAATCACATACAGTAAAACCATAACATACACCCACAGTTCCCTCCCCTAGCCCTGGAGATAATTAAGTCTGATAAAAGAATAACTTAATAATCTCCGGGCTGAAAAATCACTTTTTTGCCCAATAACTGGATCACCCTTTATACTTGGGGTATCCCCACAAATAACATGTCCCTTGATAGCCCTGATCTGGGTGACCAACATATTCGAATTTCACACAGATCGGTTCAGGGGTTCGCAAAATCTATGGAGGTCTTCTGTGACCGGCTCACCCTGGGCTATATGCCCAAAACAGTTCCATGAGTTTGGTGGGTTTTGCCAGTCACTTTAGAAATAGCAGAAAAAACTAACAAAGTACCGAATGGATCCCTCTGGTTCCTAGCAGCGTTCCTGCCCCTCTGTCGAATGCACCAAAGTACCGAATAGCGCTCTTCTAGCTATTCGGTAAGTAGAGTTCCAGCGTTTGTCTGTTTGAGACTGGTGTTCGGGAAGTCGAGTGTCCGTTTTCAGTTCCAGACACTCGACGACCAAGTCCCGCCTTTGTTCGCATGATCAAAGATGGCCGCAGTTTTCTCTGCCACGTGGCATTCGGCTTTACGAACGCTGGCCGCACAGACAGAGGTAGCAATTGAATCAGTCTTTGATGTTTAACGAGCCAGAGGGGTTGTCTTTGTTCGGTAGTTACATCTACCAAATGCAATGGGCAGAAATAGTGTAACAAAAGGGGGATTTCTTCACAGTATGATTTCTTAGTATTGTCAAACAAACAAAAAAGATAAAAAGTGTGCTGTGCCTTTAAGTGCTATGTGCATACAGTGATGTGCATATACTTGTACACAATTCAAAAGTGTAGAATGATGATACACTGAATATTGTTTTAACAAAGTGACCAAGTGATACAATAAAGTGCAAAATGCAAAGCACTTACATTTAAAACTTTACATAGGGGTATATATCTTCCCAGATACTGAATGACTCAGGTGCCAAATGACTCAGGTAGTAAAATGAGGGAGATAAAAATAAAGAAAAATATACATAGTGTAAAACTGTAAAAATTGTGCAAAAAAAAAATAAAAGTAAACCAATCAACTCACAAGAGTTGAGCAGTAAAAGTCTGCTCTCACTATATTCGCCCAGAAAAATCTGTATGCAGGCCCACGATACTCTAGGCAGGACAGCTGGATGTATTTCAAACCTTTATTAGCAGCAGCATACAATTAAAAAACACGTAGGCTCCGTCCTTGTGTGGCCAGTCCTCAGACCCTTGTTGAACTTCTCTGGTATGTTCGAGCACTGGAACGCGGCACAGAGCTACCCAAGGTTGCGGGCTCCTTCCGTGCATCCTGACGTCGTGCGTCGTGTGTCTGACAGCGTGATGACGTGTTTCGCCTGAAAGGCTTCTTCGGATCACGTTCTGGGTCTAGTCTCTATGTATTTATATTAACATATAATTAACAGCACTTGTGTTGATTGGCTTTGAAAGTCCTTAATGAGTCTTTTTACAAGGAACTTAAAAAGGCATATCGCCTAAAAGTCTCTTTCTTAAGTATGCATCAAAAAATTCCACATACATTCTTGCATAATCTGTATATATCACAGCCACATAGTACATCATTTAAATAAAATCAAAATTTAAATAAAACAGCATAATTCTTTTTGGAGCATATCACCTAAATGTCTCCTTCTTAGGTAAAAACATTATACATAGTTAAAGTGCATTTTGAATCAGACACAAAAAATCATTTCAAAGCTTGTAGTATCAGAAGAGCATCTCATAAAATTTAAGCATAATTTTATCCAGGAACATAGGTTAAACTTTAAATTATATCTATCTGTAAAATATTCCAAAAGCATTAAACACTTATATTAAAATATCTAAAAACACATATATATAATTATTACAGATGGATAAATAGATAAAATACATAAAAATTAAAATAAAATAAAAATAAAAATAAAGATAAGAATACAGCGCTTTACTTATTACCTACTCAGAAAGAGGGAAAGAAAAAAGAGAAAAATAGTTATATAAATATATTGCAAAAATGTTAAAAAAATCTCTTCTTTCCCTATATCTAGAATATAATTTCCTCCTCTAACAATTTGAATCCCTAAAAAGGTTAGTCCACTTGGGTCCTTATTGCAATATCTTTTAAAGTGTGCGGACACGCTATGTTGTTCAAAACCTTTTTTAATATTGTTAACGTGTTCATAAATACGTTTGTGAAGGGGGCGAATAGTTCGACCAACATATTGTAGCCCACATGGGCAAATTAAAAGATAATATTTCGGCTAAAACAACTAATGAAATCTTTAATATAAAAATCATCTTGTTTATATTTCGTTTTGGATTTATTTATACCCTTCAGTAATCTATTTTTGCTACATTTGCAGCCTACGCACTTCCCATACGAGTAAAAACCTTCTTTATTAGTACTTAGTAAAGTTTTTGGTATTTCTACCTTGGGATGATTAAAAGTTAGCATTCGTTTTAGATTGGGGGCTCCTCTAAACGTAATAGCAGGTTTGTTTGGAATTATATTAGTTCATTCTTTACCCTTTTTCAAAAGGTGCCAATGTTTATTTATTATATGTTTAATTTTTTATGATCATTACTAAAATCAAAAACCAAATGTACCGAGTTTAAACCCATACTTTTATTCCCTAAGATATTGCTTTCCTGGTCTGACATCTTAACCTCCTCCAGTGCTTTTGTTAATAATTGTTTGGGATATTTCTTCTCTGAGAATTTATTTAAAATGATATCAACCTTCAAAGATTTCTTTTTCTGTGCAATTCCTCCTTATTCTCTGCAGTTGTCCCTTTGGAATGTTGTTCAACCAAGGTGTATAATGGCCGCTATTATATAGGACATAACTATTGGCATCTACCTTTTTAAAATAATTATTTGTTTTAATAATATTATTTTCTCTATAAATATCCAAATATAAAAAAATAATATTAGTCATACTAAATTGACTGCTTAGTTGGATGCCCCAGTTATTCGCATTAATATACTTTAGAAAAGTATACCAGGAGGTTGTGTTTTATTTTTATGTACCTTTGGTAAGGTATAAAAGACAGGTATCCTGGGAGATTCTACTTTTAGAAAGCTATACCTCTGTTTCTCTACCCCTAACCAGAAGTGCATAAAGACTGGACTAAAAGTCTTGAGTGGGATCTTTTTCTAACTCAATGTATACCTTTTTATCCTTTAGTTGTCTATAGCATTCATCCAAATAATCTTGTGTGTTTTGGATTACAATGCTCCCCCCCTTATCAGCGGGTTTAATAATAATTGTTTTATTTTCCCTTAATTCTTGTAAAGCTTTTTTTTCTTGTGGATTTAGATTATTTTTGGACTTTTTACTCCTATTTTGTGAGTCTAATTTTTGAAAGTCTTCAGTGACTGATTTTTCAAACATATCTGCGGCGCTAGTTCTATAATTCCTTGGATAAAAACTTGATTTATTCTTCAATTGTGTATGTGTTTCACTTTTTTTAGTATCTACGAATTTATTAATATCCAAAAATCTTTTCAAGGTTAGAGTTCTTGAATATTTTAATATGTCGATATAGGCTGAGAAGGAGTTACACTTTCTAGTTGATCAGCCGCTATGTTCTGAAAGCCAGGAATATGGGAGCATACCAAAAAGAAATTATAGTTAGCAGCCAGCCAAGACAATTTCCTAAGAAAACTCATGATGATCAGAGATTTATAACGACCCTTGTTAATTATGTGGAAAGTGGCTAAGTTGTCTGAAAAACATCTCACCGCCTGACCCAACCATGTTGCTCACCACGCCACTGCAGCAACTACAATAGGATAGAGCTCGAACAGAGCAGAAGTGGTAGAAAAACCAGATACATTGTGCACTTCCATAGGCCAAACCCCCCACAGCCATCATCACCAAAAATAGCAGCAAAGCCTGAGGTATGGTGGCATACTGAAGGGAGAATTCCCCTGAAGGAATGAGAGTGTTCAGACTAGGGGTTGTGGAAGAGTGGGAAGCAGAGAGGTCAACAATCAACCTTTGCTTGGCTGAACCTTTACCAGAGACTACCCCTAAAGGGTTAGTTCTCGATGCTGACAAAGGTGGGGAACTAAACAGGCCAAGTAGGAAACCTTGATCTAATTCAATCTGTAACAGAGCATTGACGGCTACTGGATTGGCAAGGGCGGACAGCAGGTTCTTGCGTTCTACAATGACAGATGGCATGTAAATGATACCCGTATGGAATCCTTCCATGAACCCAGTTAACAAAAACTCCACCAAGTGAGGGGAGGGATGGTTATGCAATAATTCGGCAAAACAAGGCACATTGATTGAAGCCGTGTAGGGTTTGGGAAACAGTTTATTTGGACACATTGTCTTGACGTGTGCCCTAAAACAAAGAGAACACACATGCAACAACCGACAAGCACTAAATCCACAGGAACCTGCATTAAAGTTATTACAAATCTGGGATTTACCCAGAAAAACAATATTACGCCCAAGTTTGTCCTTGATCACCTTCTCAGGTTTAGCAGAGGAGGTCGGGAAAGGGAAGGTAGCACCTAGCTCCAGGGTATTAGGACATAGGTTCGTGGCATGTGAGGATGAAGAACAAATACCACAAGATGGGGACCTGAGGCCTGCAAAGTGCCTGCAAAACAGCTTGGTGTCCATCTGGCTCTAGTCCGTCTGAAAATTGAACTGAGACAGAGCTGCAGACGCATTCGCGGAGAATGATCGATGGTAATCATAAAATGATATACCTCCATACTTATGCCCCAGATCCACCAGCATGTGCAAATACAGATCGAATTCCTCTCTGCGCTCGGGATATACCGAGAACACCACATCCCTATAAATATCAAAGGCCAAGGTATCCAAGATATCCTCCTTAATATCAGCAGGTACCATGTGTGCTGGATTAATAATGTTTCGGTTCTGAAGTGGACCAATGAACTTACCAGTTAGGTTGCCGGAGAGACCAGTAGGTTCTGGAGCAACTAATCCAGATGGTGCCACTGGCTTATCACTACCATCCAAACGGTCCAGCCTATCTGTAATTCATCCCAATGAGGACAATATCGACAATAGGATGGCCTGGAGATCAGATGACTGGGCACCACTGGAGTCTTCGCCAGCCCTGGTGTTATTCATGTTGCTGTTTAGCAATCTATAAAGTTCAGCCTTCCTGGCAGTGGCCGGGTAGGGAATGTTCAGTTATATTTCAGCTCAGAATTCATGAATTTGGCCGAACACCCAATCGACCCAAATTCAGACATATTGCATTTCGGTTCAAACAAATCTCCTAGCTAAATATAAACAGCTGCAAATAGGGTGCGGGTAAAAAAAAAAAATAGATTTGCTTGGTTTGCTAGATAAAGTTATGCTTATATGATATAAATATTTATATATTATATATATTATACGATATATATATTTAGCAAATATGGCACCATCAGTGATTTTAACAGAAATTGTGCTTGTCCTCAAGCAGAAACCAATAAACTGGATAAATTACAATGGTACAATTTATTCTTTCACAAACGACTTTGTTGTAGAATAATAAGCTGTTGTAAAATACCCCTATAAAATCTGTTGGGTGAATGATATCTAAGAAATGTCATAACTGTGTATTGGGAATGAATTACAACGGATCACATGGCAATCTTGTATCTCAAAGTAAGATATGCTTGTTCTCTGCAAGTTTCAGTTCTATGTGTACCATTGTTATAAGCAAGACCTTTAATATACATTTTGAACTGAATAAATAGAAATGTCTTTGATGTTCTGTCATTGAGAATTTTGCTGCAGATGGCTTTGGTTATATTGCTTTCTAAAGACATAGTGACAACACTGCCATTCAACTAGGGATAACAGAGCATTGTTCTATTGCCTAGTTCGGGGGTAGGCAACCTATGGCACTAGTGCCATGCACGGCACTCGAGGTGCCTTTGCACGGCACTCAAGGCTGCTAGAGCCAAACAGGCTCTGGTCTATCAGGAGTCCCAGTAAAACATTAGATATCTGCTAATACGAAGAGGTGGTGAAGGACAATCCTCAATTAATGCATTGCAGCACGTAGAGGAAGTGATCTCAGAGCACCTCATTCCAGCACTTGTGAATGAGAATCCAAACAGTATTAGAGCAGCTCTCAGTTGTTGTTGCAGCTCCTGTCCTTGACCTGTACCTGGCAGGCCTGGTCCCCACTGGAACCCAAGGAAGCCACCCACACTGCTAGATATGCACAGAAATGCAGAATAACCCTCCCCACATACAAATAATACAGACAGCCCACACACAAACATACACACAATATGCACAAACGCAACATCACTAACAATCCACATACATGCACACAACCCCACATGCAGCCTCTCACATGCAATACCCCAAACAGCCCCCACACACTACCAAACACACAATGTGACATATCCATGCACACACAATTCCACAAGCAGCCCTCATACACAGCCCACATTCATATGTATCATACACAATACCATAAACTACTCATGAACATATACAATATAATAGCTCATATATGCACAAATACAACGATACCAAGCAATTATAGTAAAAATAACACAAGCAGAATACGGCAGCATACACACCTCAATTAAAAAAAAAAATAGGACCGGCACGCTATGAGACATCACAATCCTATATCGGCACAGTGCTGCTAAAAGGTTACCTACCCCTGGCCTAGTTTGATTATAAAACACTGGTTACAAAATGTGATATTGTTCAATGTATATTGATCTTTACATGTTTATTAATGTATTCACTGGAGTTTGGTTTGCAAATTGCAAAGTATTGGCAAGAAAGTCTATAACACAGAAGAAACTCGGTTTATGATATCACTAATTTCTTTTTGTTTCAGTGCTAAATATACTTAACCCCTTAAGGACACGTGACTTGATTCCCTTTTATTCCAGAAGTTTGGTCCTTAAGGGTTTAAATGCCTCTATGCAGCTACAAACGAAATGTTCCAATTTTACAAAAGTTTTGCTTGATATCACATCTGTGGATATGATGTATGAGACAGCGAACATCAAAAACTACTGTGCCTCTACCCGAGTATTTGTAACAGACATGCCTGGATGAAGGCTAACCATAAAAAAAAAATAAAAAAAATCAATTCTTTAAACAGTAATGTAGAGCCGGGCATTGGGAGGGAACTTTAATGATTAGTGATATTTTGTAACTACCGGTACTTATCAGTTGGAAATCTAATCCATGAACAAACGAGGGAATTATTTATCAATTATGATGAAATAATATAGTCTAAACCTGCTCTAGAGAATTCCAAATATCTGAAATTGAGTGCAGTTCAATGAATGTCCGTGTATATATGATCCATTAATTAAAAAAGAAAATATCATATAAAAAAATGGATTTCTAATGACTTGATTAAGAAAAAAAAATTATGTTTTTCTTTTGCATTTGAAAAGTAAAGCAAAACAAAAAGATTCCATATCCTTTAAAAAGAGTATTTTTCTTATTAACAAACTAATCAAAATAGTTTTAGAAAACTTAGAAGACTTAAACGTAATGAGATAAATGAGATAAACAAATTCATTTTTATTGTTTTCCCTTTTAATATTTGGAAACACTGGCTGAAGAGGACCCTGTGCTTAATTAATTAATTTATTCACTAATTAATAACAAATTATATATAACATTTTAGCCCCTATGTTCAAAAAGATTTAATACACCTTTTAAGTGGCTTTTTTTTTTTTTATAAATCAAAATTAGTTTAACCCCTTAGTGACCAGACCGCTTTTGAATTTTCTTACTGTGGGACCAGGGCTGTTTTAACATTGCTGCGGTGTTTGTGTTTAGCTGTAATTTTCCTCTTATTTATTTACTGTACCCACACATATTATATACTGTTTTTCTCGCCATTAAATGGTCTTTATACCATTATTTTCATCATATCATATAATTTACTATAAAAAAAATTTAAAATATTTTTAGTAGCCACTTAGTCACAAACACTAGCCAAAGTTAGCATTTATATTTGTTTGTGTGTTAAAAATGCAAAAAGCAATTGCTGGTCATCATGCACCCATGCACTGAGGGACTGGCAGGAGGGAGCGCTTTGCGCTTCCCTCCTGCTGATCTCTCATATCTTGCACCCCCAGGACGGTTCGCCCTCATGGCTGCCCAAGGCTCTCTATAGAGCGCTGAGTCGGCTGCAGCATGAGGGGTCGGCACTCCTGGCGGTGCCCCTTCCTAAGTCGCCTATATGAAGCGCCGGCCCTGCTTTAATGCTAAAAATTAGAAGAGTAAAACAACACAATGTGTTTCGGCAGTATAAGGGCTTCTTCAAGTGTAAAAAGTGTATCATTTATTATGTAATACAGATTAAGGAACAGAGCACACATAAAAATATATTTTTACATTTTACAAGGCTAATTAAAAATCAATTATCTCAGCAAACACATATGGGGATTTAGTTCTACCATATGGCAATATTGTGTTAATCCCACCACTACTTCACAGTACCCCAATATATAGTAGTTGGCTTAACACAATATGGCCATATGGTGGAACTGTCCCCATATTTGTTTACTGAGATAGGTGATTTGAAGTAACCTTATAAAATGTAAAGCTGTATTTTTATGTGTGCGCTGTTCCTTAATCTGTGTTTGTATAAATTTTGGTCACTACGGCAGCACAATTCCTGCAAAATGCATTTTCTGGGTGTGCCCCCAATTGCCCTGTGCCTTGCCAGTTAATCTGTAGGCACATTGACTGTACAGAACTCTGTGCTATGCAACTACTAAAATGAAACCATATTCACTTCCACAACTATGGTCAAGATTCCTTCAAGGCAAATTCTTTCTGTAGCATTTTCCTTACTTTACATTTGCTAATTCTTGTCCTTTACAAATTGACACTGAAGCTTGACTGCCGATGCACAGCGGGAGAACATGCAAAGTGTAGTAAGCTGCATGATCTAATAGCATTTATAAACTCTGCGACGATGACCCTGCTGCTGTCACATGCCGGTAAATCACTCAGACAGGTCTGCCATCAGCAGTCACTTCTTCTGATTGAGCCCTTGAAAAATCCTTAAAAACATATAAAACAAATTTTCTGCACAAAATATGATAACAGGCACTGCGGGGTATAAAGAAAACAAGGAAGCAAAGAATAAGAAATGTTTAAAGAATTGTTTGGTATCATCACATAAAATGATACTAGGATTTAATATATTTATGTGCATTTTCTACCTTTGATTGCCCTACTGTGTCTCCTGAAAATTGTCCAGTTATATGAAAAATGGCCACCCAGGTTAATCCCCACAACATTGCACTCTTCACTATGTCACAGGTAATTTCCCCTAAAAAGTAATGGGAGAATATATTGTCCCCGCTTACTAAGCCTTGCAATACACAGTCCATCATTCTCAGCCAAGAACTTAGTGCAGGTTAGCTAGTGTAAGTTTCTGCGTAGGAATTTCAGTCTCTCTGGTGTTAGTAGTAGATGCAGGAAGCAGCATTCGTCGGAATCCAGTGAAGAAGTCAAACCACTTAAAAATGGGGGAGCAACTCCTGATACCCTAATCATAACAAGCTCTAGTGGCCACGGCAGGCCTCTCAACTGTCCTGCCTTTGGCAAGACAGTCCTGATTTTGGAGTCCTTTCCCACCATGCCACTCAGTTCCCTGTTGTCCCACATCTGGAGATAACAGGGGAACTGTACCCAGACAGCACAGCGATATTGGAGGCACTCGTGCTGTGAAGTGAACACCCTACCTTGCAGGGAGCACTTCAGTAGCACACCCTGTCCTGAAGGCTGGGGGCTGGTCAAGGAGCCTGTCATTATGGGTGTTACTAGTCATGCAGCTTGCTTCACTGACAAGGCCCCTCACATCCTGATTTCCCCTTAGAGTTGTTCAGGGATACAGTTATGGTGCTTTGAGTTTTCCTTTAACCCCTTAAGGACCAAACTTCTGGAATAAAAGGGAATCATGACATGTCACACATGTCATGTGTCCTTAAGGGGTTAAATACCCCACTGAAGTGGCTCAGTCCTGCATGGGGTGAAGTGGCTTGGGGATACGGTGGAGGATAGTAAGACTTACCTGAAAATTGTACACTGTGGGCGACATCTACAGTAATGTCTGTTGCAACTGTTGCTATAGACAGATGATTAGTCCCTGCTTTGTTTTTATGATATTGCTTTGACTGTGTTGGAATGTCAGTGAGATTCCAATGCAGTCAATGTGAGGATTTCATAGGTGGAATCTTTATACTCTGGGACACTGGGACACAGGGGCCAAGTTGGGAAATAAGTGAATCTCTGTATTTAATCTTTCAAGATTCTTTTCTTTCAGGAACTGTTCCGGAGGATTGGAGGAAGGCAGATGTCATTCCTATATCTAAAAAGGGTTCAAAATCCTTGCCTGGAAATTATAGACCTGTGAGCTTAGCTTCTGTGACTGGGAAAATATTTGAAGTGCTATTAAGGGATAATATTCCGTAATTCATTGGGAAGAACTTTGTTATTGGCAATAATTAGCACGGTTTTATGAAACATAGGTTATGTCAAACTAACTTAATTGTATTCTACGAAGAAGTAAGTAGAAGTGTAGATCAGGGTGTTGCAGTGGATGTGATCTACTTGGATTTTGGTCTAGATGAATATTCTTGTTGTTGGGTAGAACATTGGCTTAAGGATAGTGTACAATGAGTTAATGGTAAATTTGATGGTAAATTTTCATTAATGGTAAATTTCCAAGCTGGACAAAAGTGGTGAGTGGTGTCCCTCAGGGTTCTGTTTTGGGACCGCTTCTATTTAACATATTTATAAATGATCTTGCAATAGGCATTGAAAGCCATGTTTTAGTGTCTGCAGATGACACAAAACTTTGTAAATTAATAAAATGAGAGCAGGATATTGCTTTGCTGCAGATGGATTTGGATAGATTGGGGGACTGGGCACTAAAATGGCAGATTAAATTTAACGTAGAGAAATGCAAAGTTATGCACTTCGGGGTCAAGAATGCACAAGCAAAGTACACCCTAAATGGTAGTGAATTAGGGATAACCACACACTAGAAGAATTTGGGAATTGTTATAGACAACAAATTAGGTAGCAATATGCAATGTCAATCTGCAGTTGCTAAGGCCAGTAAGGTTTTGTCATGTCTAAATAGGGGCATACATTCTCAGGATGAAAATATAATTTTGCCTCTTTATAAATTGCTGGTAAGACCACACCTTGAATATGCTCTGCATATTCTCACTATATACAAAAGAACCCAACCTGCAGGAACACATTGTCGCTTTAATGGTAATGTGGCAGAGTGTGGATGAGTAATCATCTGCTTTCTGTGTTATGTCTACCAACAACATTGAGATATCCTACATTCAAGGTATACATATGTACAAAAAAAGACGATGGTGTATTATCAATCCTTAGGTGGATCAGGACTTAGAATTTCCAAGTAGGTGAACAGAGAATGTTAGTCATAAAACAATGTGGAGCTCTATCTTTGTCAGCCATCCCTCTGAAAACTCACAGATCTGACTTTAATCTTTAAAAAAAAACCTGCACTTCTTGTAGTCATTAACTTCCTCACTTAATCACAACATTCTGCTGGTTCCTTGTCACATTTTTACTTCTTCACTATCTTAAAAAATTCTGTCCACAACTTTCACAGCCACAAAACTATTCATCCTTACCATAATCCACCTCCTCCATGCCCCTTTCTCCATTTACTCTTCTCACTTTTTGTTTCTCACTTCGAGCCTCATTCCCTCTTAATATCCAATTAGTCACCTCTCTCACAAAAATATCTAAACATCTAAAAACACAATTTTTGGCAAAAACCTTTCTTGGGTGTCCATACATTAAGTCTCTACCGGTCCTTCTAAGTTCAATTAATTGGATCTAAATACTTACTATAACTCCTGCTCCCAATTAATGTGCCTATCATCCTGACCACATTTTTAACATAACCAAGCTCTTCTGATTCTAATATTTTATAGGTCATTTGATGAAAATATAATAATGTTATGCCTTGTTTATGTGAATGATTATAATAAATGTGCTCATGGATTCAATAGACTCATAGTTTGTTATGATGCAATTTGATTGTATGTGTCAGGATGTTACATACTCTGCAACTGTATTGTCAGTTTACTAAAAGTAATGAAAACACACTGTACGGAACGCTGGTCTCTCACAGACTATCTCCACTGGTAGTCCAGGTGTGACTCAGGAACAAGTAGTAACCCCAGGAGAAACATTCACCGTAATAGAATAATCCAACAGCGTAGCAAGCACCTTCCCCAATAACTGGACGACACACAGTATCAGAAGCAGAACTTAACTAACTTTTAATCACACAACCCCTGCTTTTATGCAATGCTCCCGTGCAAGGGAGCCACCCACAATAATTAGTACATTAACATCTCCTCCCATCAGCTTATCTGATAACCGAATTAAAATGTACATATTTTTCCCCAAGTTCTAGGTGTACCCCAAATACATAGGGTACACCTCTAAATGTGGTGTCCTCTGGTAGCCCTGATCTGGGTGAATAACATATTCAAAAATCACCCAGATCGGACCAGGGGTTCGGGAGTTATGGGAGGTTTAAAGTTTTGACCGACCGTACAGGCAACAGTAGCCGAAAATAGTTCCATACGTTTTGGCCTTGCGGTCGGTCTCCGTTCGCAGAATAAAAGTCACAAAATGTTTGTCAACCACGGCCATATTGGTGTTTGTGTGAATCCCCATGTTTGCATTAGTCTTTCTACCGAACGGCGTCTCGTTCGGTAGTTTCGGCACAAATTTTTGGAAGTCTGGAGGTCTCCGCGGTGTTTGCCTAGTCGAGTGTCCGATTTTAGTTCCAGACACTCAACGACAAAACACCGCTGTTCAGGAGATTAAGATGGACGCCGCCACGTGTAAAACTCGCGAATGGCGGCCACCCATAGAACAAAGTACCGATTGTCAATTAGGGGTTTTCAACATTGTTGCGAACGGTAATGAGAGGCACACTTATCCCTGGGGTGGTCTGATTGTTCGGTAATTTCACTTGTATAGTAAACGGAGTGATTTTACCGAACAATCAGGCGAATGCTGCATACAATATAAATACATGGAATAGCAATACACGAAAGCCTTTTAAAATACACACATTTTGGTAGACAGCTCAATGTCCTGTGCTGCATAATTTATATAGTCCGAAGTCTCTTCAATATTATATTATATGCCCTTGGCTGGTTCTTAAAGGGCCAGTAGTGCCATACAAAAATCCTATTAAGCCCAGCCATGGTGTTTAAAGGGTCCCATCTTCCCGGGACCATAATCACTGGGCAGGAGTTGAGCAAGCAGCCCCCTCCAGGAAACCGAGGCAGACTCTTGTACAGGGGCTAGTCCGCTACACACACTCTTAAATGAATTAAGCATATGTATCCCCCCTTTGATGCCAGTTTTAGCCCTAAATTCCAAGAAGATTAATGAAGTGATTATTATTAATGCCTTACAATATGGGAGAGTCCTACTTCATTTTCCAAATCAAGCCTTGTCTTTTTGTAACTGTAAGCTACACAATTATAAAAACCTGTTCAGATTTAATTTCAACAGGATTATTTACAAAAGTTTGAATGTCCTTGTACTGTGTGGAGCAAAATAAAATAGCTGCTGTACAGTGCATTCGGACTGAAAAATCTGGACATTAATCACAGTATTTAGCAAGGTTCCACATTTGCTAACCAGACTCTCAATGAGCTTGAATTTTTTCTGTATTTTAGCCAGACTAAAAGCTGCCGGATGACTGCAATTTGGACCCGTGTTGCTGCTCACTGTAACTATAACTAGTGACTGGAAATAATACCCAATGACCACCACCCCTCATCCGCCAAGGGTAGCCTGGGGTGATTTTTGGGTATTTTGGGAAAAATATTTATTAAAGAATATAAAAGAAATCTGATAGTATATAGATATATTTTTCTTACAGGATTTGAGATTATGGCAACCCCTTTCTATTATTAGGGTGAGGGTGAGTTTTTACAAAATTAATAGTTTACACCTGCCCCCTATGCATGGGGACAGGAGGGACGCTTCATACCCCTATTTATTTTGTATTGTAGCCCCCACTTGCTGACTACAGATGGGGGCAGTTTGTCCCCTTTTTTTTAATCTAATATCCCCCTATTTTATGTCTATTAAATAGCCCCCCATTATTAAGTCGGTTGTCACTTATACTAATATGGGAGTCATATTGAACACCAGAGGATTTTTATTTTTCAATTTTTTTTTAATGTGGCCACATGATTAACCCGTGTACTGCCGAGGGATTTGCCTGCTATCTGCTTGTGTTGCAAGTAGTACTTCAAGTGAATGATAATTTGTGAATATGCATCTTGCTCCATGCTTTAGATCCTAGTTCTGCCTAAAATCAATGCTTTGTACATATCCTAAATCCAATCCTTTGCAATGGGTCCTGATGTGATTTTAAACCCGACGCAGAATACTTACGACACGATAAAACAGATTCAGTCCAACTGACCAAATTTAGACCAGAACTGGCTTTAGTAAATATGAGAGTTGCCTTTCCGGTCAGAATTCAACCATTCCTATAGAATTCAGACAAAATACAGTGTTTAGTTAATAACCCTGTAACCTTTTTCCAACTTGTATAAATAAACTGTATCAGACAGTGTGTATTTTTGGCAAATGAAAAGTGAACAGCATATAATTGTTTTATTTAATTTTTTGGTCTAGAAAAAAAAATCTAAAGTTTAAAATTAAAAAGTAGATGTAGTATATTGTTAAAAATGTATAAAGGATTTGATATTTATATAATGGTTTTGCCAAATGGAAAAGAAGAACAATGTGATGCTTGTAAAGTTGGCAGCAGAACAGTGACCCTTATAATGAATACATTAAATGCCCCTCTGCTGAAGGACAGAAGCATAAAGTTGGATAGACAAAAGGCATGGCTGGTCTCATGCATTCGAATATTACTAGAAGGATAGAGGTTGGAACAGTGACAGGCACATTTCCTTTATAACAAGGAGAATACATGCATGTCCCACAGAATTCTTCACCATTAATCTCTATGCTATTTTATATATTATTGAATTTGTTTTCATACTGTATTCCTAAACAAAAAAGTATGAATTTTTAATATATTTTCTCACTAGCATCTGTCTGTTTCAGAACAGAGAATGCTCATATAAAAGTTTGGGACTCATTAAATTGCCCTTTAACAAAAAAATTAATTAATTGCAAATGCTCTTACGTATTTTTAAGACTATCCATAACTTTTTCATGTGTAGTTTGTCGCTCGCCCCTGGCTATAGATATACATGTTGCAGACTTGTTTTTCTGTGTTTTTGATTGATATATGAAGAGAATTTCATTAAAAGACACGCATCAGATTATCTGGATGCCGTGCGAGGCCAAAGTTTGGTGATCTATTGCCTGTGTCGATACGCAACTTGACTTTAAATGTTTTAAGTAGAACTACTACTGCTAGTACCAAGAGTTACCAGTTAAACTTTTGTAACACTATTACGTGATTTGAAAAAAAACAAACAACTATTATAAAAATAATAGCTGATTTGAAAAACAAATTATACTAAAATAGTGATTCCTTATTAGGTCATTGGCTAGGGTGAAGTGGAAAACTTAACCATGTTCCAACTTCCACGCTCCACCAAGCATGTATAAATTAGGTGTAATGTATTTATTAGATTACAGTTAGTTATGTTAGTCTTTTGTTTGTTATTTTTTTTGTTTTTGTTTTTGTTTTTAATAATCATATGTTTTGCTCTTAAAGCCCACCCTTTTGGCCCTCCTTAGTAATCTGCCGTCTTTATCTTTTTGCTATAAAAATAATGCAGTGACTTATGTTTCTGTTTGTTGTGAATTATCTATTGACTTACTAGACTACAAAATGTAATGTAACTTTGATCTAAATTATCTATAATTCCCAGAAACCTTTGCTGTGGCCATGATAATTGTAGAGAGCCATATTTGTGCAAAGTCCCCTCATATGGCAACAAAAATATTAGACATTATTATTATTATTTTATTATTTATATAGCGCCAGCAAATTCCATAGTGCTGTACAATGGGTGGACTAACAGACACGTAATTGTAACCAGACAAGTGGACATACAGGAACATAGGGGTTGAGGGCCCTGCTCAATGAGCTTACATGCTAGAGGGATAAGTAGGGGTAATGAAATAGGTTGTTAGAAAAGTATTCAATGAGAACTTTGTAGGTTATTTTTGACAGTTGCAGGAAAGGAGTCATGGGAGGCGGGACAGGGGGATGAAAACCCGCTAACAATTTAAATGATATGCTTTCCTGAAGAATTGTGTTTTCAAAGATTTTTTTGAAGGAGTGGAGACTGGGTGAAAGTCTAACAGAGAAGGGAGGGGAGTTTAATAGAAAAGGTGCAGCCCTGGATAAGTCTTGGAGGCGAGCATCAGATGTGGGAGTACGGACAGAGGATAGGCTTAGGTCTTTGGCAAAGCACAGGGGCCTCGACGGGACATATTTGTATTAGAGAGGATAAGTAGGTTGGAGCAGCATTATGTAGGGACTTGTAAGCAAGCACCAGAATCTTAAATTGAGCCCTATATCTAACTGGAAGTCAATGTAGGGACAGACAGAGGGGGGAGGTGCAGGTGGACATGAAAATGAGCCTCGCCGCCGCATTCATTATAGATTGCAGTGCTGCAATCTGGGAACACGTAAGACCACTGAAAAGGGGATTGCAGTCGTCAAGGCAAGAAAGAAAAATGGCATGGACCAGCACCTTCCAGCCGCGTCTAATGTTAAATAAGGGCGTATGCGAGCTATGTTTTTGAGATGGAAATTACAGGATTTGGCGATCGACTGGACATGAGGGGTGAAGGAGAGGTCGGAGTCAAATAGCATCTAGGCAGTGAGCCTGCGAGGTAGAGGTGATGATGGCGCCATTGGCAATTACTAAAACTTACAGGGACAATAGGTTGAAGAGGGCCCTGTTCAAACAAGCTTACAGTCTATAGGAGGTGGGACGTAAAACCCAACAGTACAGGCGGTTGCAATCAAACAAGGTGGAGTGAAGCAGAGCTAGAGGAGAGAATAGAGTGTTGCCCTTTAGGAAAGGGCAAGGGACAGGTATGTGAGGTAGAGGTTACTCTGGGAGGCCATAAGCTTTCCTAAAGAGATGGGTTTCGAGGCACCTTTTAAATAATTGAAGACCTTGATGGTCGTAGGCAGGCTATTCCAAAGGAAAGGAGCAACCCGCGAGAAGTCCTGCAAGCGTGAGTTGGCGGTACGGGTGCGAGCAACAGACAGGAGAAGGTCATGGGCAGAGTGGAGAGACCGAGAAGGGGAATACCTGCAGATCAGTGAAGAAATATAGGAGGGGCTAGAATTGGTCAGTGCTTTGTAGGTGTGGATTAGTACCTTGAATTGACTCCTATAGGATACAGGAAGCCAATGTAAGGACTGACAGAGGGGAGAGGTATGAGATGAGCAGCATTCGTTACAGACTGTAGCGGGGCAATACGACTTGTGGGAAGACCTATTAGGAGAGAGTTACAATAATCCATACAAGATTACTAGAGCATGGACAAGCTCCTTAGTAGCATCTTGTGTAAGAAAGGGGCAGATGCGGGCTGTGTTTTTAAGGTGAAATCTACAGGATTTGGTAACAGACTGGATGTGAGGCTCAAATGTGAGGCCAGAATCAAGAATAACGTCAAGCCAGCACGCTTGCACAGATGGACTGATGTGGGTACCACTCGCTTAAAGGGAGGAGGAGGAGGAGGAGGAGGAGGAGGAGGAGGAGGAAAGACAAGGAGTTCAGTTTTAGAGAGATTGAGTTTCAAAAAGCAGAAGGACATCCAATCAGAGATTGAAGAAAGGCAAGCAGTGACACGTTGCAGGACGGCAGGGCAGAGGTCCGGGGAGGAGAGGTATATCTGAGTGTCATCCGTGTACAGGTGGTATTGGAATCCAAATTAGGTAATAACTTTGCCAAGAGAGGCAGTATAAAGAGAAAATAGAAGGGGACCAAGGACAGAGCCTTGGGGGACTCCAACAGAGACAGGAGAAAGGGAGGAGGTATCATTAGAAAAGGAGACACTGAATGTGCATTGGGAGAGAAAAGAGGAAAACCATGAGAAGACAGTGTCACAGAGACCAAGTGATTGAAGAGTTTGGAGAAGGAGAACATGGTAAACAGTGTCAAAGGCAGCAGAGGGGTGAAGAAGAATTAGTATAGAGTAGTGCCCTTTGGATTTAGCTGTGATTAGGTCGTTAATCCTGGAAGCCAGGCTGAAGAGTGTCGAGGAGAGAGCTGAAACTGAAGAAGCAAGTCAGACGGATAAAGACAAGTCTTTCCAGAAGCTTTGAGGAAAAAGGGAGAAGGGATATGGGTCAAGAGATGGGTCTTTTAAGATGGGTACTACAGTAGCATTTTTAAGGGCAGTAGGGACAACACCATAAGAGAGAGCAGTTAAAGATGTGTGTTAAGGAAGGCACAAGACAAGAGGAGAGAGATCTGATAAGGTGAGATGGGACAGGATCAAGTGGGCAAGTGGTGGGTCGAGAAAAAAGGAGAAGCGCAGCCACCTCTGGTTCATTAGGCTGGAAGAAAGTCTGAGGGGTAGGAAAGGCATGACCTAGATGTGGTTGAGAAAGAGATGGGCAAGGTGGTAAGAATTATTTCCTTAGCTGTTCAATCTTGACGGTAAAGTAGCATGCAAAGCTATCGGCTATAAGGTTAGTTTGGTGGAGTGGCCACAGCAGGGCAAAGAAGGTAGTTAAAGTAATTAAAAAGACGCCTGGGATTGTGGGAGCCTGAGCTAATGATGGAGGAAAAATATGACTATTTGGCAAGGGCTGTGTTGTATGAATGTAACATAAATTTGTAGTGGAGGAAGTCAGAATGGGTGCTTGACTTCCTCCAGCAGCGTTCTGCAGAACGGGAGCATCTCTGCAGGTAGCGTGTTGATTTAGTGTGCCACGGTTGGGGGCATGTTCTCCTTAAGGTGCATGTTTGCGGGGCTGCAGCATCCAGGGCAGAGGTGAGGGTAATGTTATATAAGGCGATAACCAGTGAGGGACAGGTGAAAGTAGGAATGGATATAAGTTGGGAATCAATATCAGCTGATAGCTGCTGGAGGTCAGTATAATTCAGATTTCTTCTTAGTTGAAGGGGGTTAGGTTGAGGATGATGGGGTATGGGTTAAATTGATAGGGGTATATCGGTATATATTGGTAGGTGTATATTGAGAGCAAATGATAAGAGGTGGTGATCTGAGAGAGGAAATGAAGTTTTGCCGAGATTACAGATTGTACATTCATAATAGAAAATAAGATCAAGGGTATTGTCAGCTACATGGGCGGGGGACTTAGCCCACTGTGATAGCCCAAAGGAGGAGGTCATTGAAAACAATTTTGAGGCTACTGAGGACAGAGGTAGGTTAATGGGAATGTTGAAGTCCCCAAGAATTTTGGATGGAATATTGGAGGAGAGGAAGTAGGGAAGCCAAGCAGCAAAGTGGTCAGTGAAGAGGAAGAGGAGAACCAGGGGGACAATAGAAAATGTTAATGTTAGCAGAGATGGGTTTGAAAAGGTGAATTGAATGAAATTCAAATGAGGAGAAAGAGAGGGAAGGGGGGTGGGTAGAGGTTTGAAGGAGCAGTGAGATGAGAGCAGAAACCCTCCACCACCACCTTTACTTTCAGAGTGTCTTGGGTTGTGGGAAAAAGACCACCAAAAGATAGAAAGGCAGAGGTAGCGGTGTCAAAGGGAGAGAGCCATGTTTCTGTTAAGGCTAGTAAGTCTAGTGAACGAGAGATGAAAAGGTCATGCACAGCAGTGGATTTAGTAACACTGCAAACAAAGCATGCATTCCAGAGGGCAGTATGAAAGGACGATTTAAAGGAAGAATGACATGGTGGGTTTGCACAGGTGGGACCGGGATTTGGAGAGACATTAGCTGCTAGGAGCAGAAGGAGAGAGAGTAAGAGAAGGTGGGAGTAGGATTTGAAATTTTTGTAAGAGGGTGTGTATTTAGGGGTTTTAGAAAGGGTTGGTGGAGATAGGCTGGAAAGGTATAAGTAGAGTGCATGGGATGAATAGAGAGGGGAGGGAAGAAAAGTGGGAGCAATGAAAATGGTGTCAGCAGTGACAGGTGAGCCTACGGATAAAGAGATTTTGCTTGGAGGGAGACAGACACTTGAGAGAGGAAAGACCAGAAGTTCTGTTTTGGACAGGTTGAGTTTAAGGAAGTGAGCAGCCATCCAGTTTGAAATCGCGGAGGGGCAGTCAGTGGCACGAGTCAAGATGGGCAGAGAAAGATCAGGAGAGGACAGGTAGATTTGTGTGTCATTTGCATATAAATAATAATTGACGCAAAATTAGCTAATGATTTTACCAAAGGAGGCAGTATAGATAGAGAACAGTAGCGAGCTTTGGGGAACGCCAACAGAGAGGGGTTGGGGAGATGAGGCAGAGCCCGAGAAAGAAACACTGAAAAAGCGTAGGGAGAGGAGCACCAGGAGAGAGCAGTATCCCGTAGACCAGCGCTTCCCAATTGGTGTTCTGCAGAACCCTAGGGTTCCGTGGAACACTAATTGGGGTTCCACCGAAAAATTTAAAAACAAAATGGCCACGGGCGGTGAGGGAGCAGTGAGCTCTGATCTCCCTGCTCAGTTCCCTTCGCGTGCACAGCAGTGATGCCGGAGTCGGAATATGACGTCACTCCGGCTCCGACATCACTAGGAGGCGCGAGGGCGCTGAGCAGGGAGTTCAGAGCTCCCTCGTCGTCCACCTCCACCGCTCACCTGTCTGTTCCTCGCCACCCATTAAGCTGCAGCCATCCCCACTGGACCACATGGACTTCATGCCAGCAGCCCAACTGGACCCCAGGGACTCCATGCCAGCACTTCCTGTCAGTCCGCCGGCGACCGGGTACAGGAAACAGAGGTTCCTGTCCCGCGTTCCGCGTCGCACGGCCACGCTACATCGAGAGACCGGCGGGAGGGAGCACTCTGCGCTTCCCTCCTGCCGGTCACTCAAATCCGGCCGCCCTCCACAGCAGTGCTGCACCGCCTGACGCTTGTAGGTCGCCTTACAGGTGGCGCCGGCCCTGTCTGTGTGTCAGATTCATACACACTGGCACATACAAACACAGATACACACACCTTGATACACAGACACATACACCTTGACACACAGATAGATACATACATACACACACACACACAGATACACACTGTGTGTCAAGGTGTGTGTATCTGTCAGTGTGTGTATCTGTGTGCCACTATCTGCCAGTGTGTGTATCTGTGTGTCAGATTCAAACACACTGGCACATACAAACACACACACACACACTCACACCTTGACACACAGATACACACACACACACACTGTGTGTGTATCTGTGTGTCAGATATACAACTGGCACATACAAACACAGATATACACACCTTGACACACACATTTAAAAAAAACAAAAAACGGCGCAATTGAAGTGTGGGGGTGGGGGATTCCACATTGTTGATACACTATGTCAAAGGGTTCCACAGGAAAAATTAATTGGGAAACCCTGCTGTAGACCAAGATTACGGAGAATGAGAAGAAGCAGAAAGATCAACATGAAACATCAACATGAAACAGAATGTATATTGTAAAAACTCACATTACTGCTGTCCAGTGTATACGTACGTACCTTGTTTGTCAATGGGGAGCTACTGATTGGTTTAGAGCATGAGCTGATCAGCCAATCAGCGGTGCCCCTGCCTAGTGGCACTCAAGGCTTCCTGTAAGTCAGATTTAGATTAAGATTTCGAAGCTGGATGCCGCCTAGTGGGCCAGGAGACCATTGCTGGAGGCAATTTTTGGGGGGTTAAGTGGTTTCAGAACGGTTTAACCCCTTCAGATAAGAGGACACCCAGGTGTCTCCTGGAACCATAACAACTTAATTGACATTAAATTTTTATTGTGACTGGAGTTTCCCCTTAAGCTCACAGGTCTATAATTTCCAGTCAAATAATCTGAACCCTTTTTGAATATCAGAACCACGTCTGCTTTCCTATAATCTTCCAATACAATTCCTGAAAGAAAAGAATCCTGAACGATCAAAAACAGAGGCACACTTAGCTCTTAAGTACTTGTGGGTGAATACCGCCAGGCCCTGGGGCTTTGTTTACATTAACTTTCTTAAGTTGCTGCAGAATATTTCTGTGTTTTAAGTATGACTTGCAATGTCAGTTAAACTTTTATAAATGCTTGAAGCAGCCTCTGTTTTTATTTGTTGTTTCCCCAAGTTATAGCTATGATTATATTTGAAGAAAAACGATGACTACACCAGTCACTGAGGAAGTATTCAATATTTAGCTTCACTTTTCTCATCTGTGATAGTAGGTTTGGTTGATATGTAGTCAGAGAGGGTTGGCAATTGCAAAGAATTTTCAATAAAGGCAACTACAAAATTTAGGCAATAATTAAAGTTGAACAATTCTCCAATTCAACAAGCTTTCCAGCTGAGCTATTTTGTCTTAACATTTACAATTCTCTAAAGCTCCTGGTTTTGTGAATAATTTATCTAGATATAAATTGTATTTAATGACTTTACAAGGTATTTTTAAAGCTATTTTAATGTTTTGATATTTGTGTCAGATCATCAATTTGATATTTGTGTCAGATCATCAACTTGGCACCTAAGTTTAATGTATTTTAAGAATTTATTTATTTATATATATTTTTTGCTTTAGTAAATTATTCCATTACTGAACAGCACTTGAGTTTGGAGCACATTTAATTTCTAGATCTTGTCACGTTTTAATGATCCGCAATGTGTTTTAAGGTAGAGGTTTCTTATTTTTGATTAGGTCAGTTAGCAGAAAAGAACAAAGTGCACAGGACTAATGCATTACTCAACCACATGTGTACATACATCTATTTTTCTTGCCAGGTCCAACAATTCAGGAAGGTATAGACATGGCACCATGATAAAAAGGGTCATTTAAAATACTTTGCAGAAGCTCTGTACTGTGAAGGATTGAATTTTCACATGAATGCTTGCATTTCCACAGCCTTTTGTCTTTCTAGTAATATTTTTGAATAGTAGCCTGAGTCCATCTCCTTTGTTTTACTGACCAAGTGGATACAAAACACCTGTACGCACTGGATGATAAGTATTGTAAAGTCTGTACAATTTGATTAAAGAGAGGTTGGATGTGTGTACAAGGCCTTTTGCCACTTGCAAATATATATAGAGAGAATAAATAATGGAGAAGCATGTATTATGGGAAAAGAATGCAATTGAGGGGATCTGGAGACATCATAAAACACCGAAGGTCGGTTGGTTTATGGAGTTCTTCAGAAACCTAGGATTGAATTATTTTCCTACAATGTACACTTCAAAATTAAATATGTTTTAACTTACATAATGGTATTCTTTAAAAAATCTTACAATGGATGTTTTGTTCTTCTAGGTCACCTGAAACACACACACAGACTCCCACGCCAATAACCACACAATAACTTACACAAATAACTTCAACGTGACAATAAAGCTCCTTGCCAGACTGCACCCATGACTTGAAGTAGACAGTAGGTCTCTGGTGGCTACTGCTGGTCCAGTCCTGCAGAATTTGTTTGCGGTTTAAAAATAATAATAATAATAACTATTATCATACAGTTTACCCTTATCTAGGAAATAACCAAGTCTGTGGCATGGGGTGTCCAGAATGCAATGTTTAGCTTAACATGACAGCCTCCTGCATATAGTCTATTTTAATAATAGTCTGATTTTCATTGTGTCATTTACTGGGTATGGGCTACTATTGTGGTGGAACATACCGTTACTTTTGTGGATTTTGCTTTTTATACGTTCAGGAGTTATGGTATCCGAACACTCTGTATTTGAATCCTGAACGAGTACCACCCCTGTACGACATTAGAACATTCACACCAGCAACTTAAGTGCGAAACCGCAAGGGAGGTATTTAATAAATGCTTCCTCTGGGTGCCCGCCATTTTGTATAACCAAATACACGTGGTCAACAAAAGAATAGCGGACATTTTGTCTCCCGAACAAGGGCAGTGATACTTGGTCATCGAGTGCCTGGGACCCTTTCCGGCTACACACTCGCATGAATCTAAGTAAAGATTATACCGCTGCCCGTCCTACTTCCCGACCAGCTATGCGAACAGCGTTCTGGAGATGGGAACTACAGACTGGGGGGAGCATTTGCTCCCTGAAATCAGGAGAACCCCTTGTATGGTTGCACAGAAGCCCCTGAATAGAGACCAACCGGGGCACCTATTTGCCTGGAACTGCTTTGGGCCATCACCGGTCAAAATTTTACCCCGGTGGCGATCCAATTCTGCCAAATGGATCTAAGCGATACTTGGCCACATTGGACACTCAGACCAGAGCTATCCAGGGATATAACTTTTGTCGGGTTCCAGGTGATATTGGGGGTACTTCTGGTGTATTGTATATTTTATGTATATTCTCCTGTAACTGAGAGATAATTAAGTTATAGTTAATTATCTCTCAGAAACAGAGGCTCTTGGGAAGAAAAACCCTGTAATGTTGTGTTGGAGACCCCATGCTAGGGGTCAGTGCATAAAAGTCGTGTGTGGCCAAAATAAAACAATTTGACTCCCAGAACTATGTCTTGTCTAGTTACTGGGGGAATGGATGCTTAAGTGTTTAACGGTTCCAGTCTGGCTGAGAGGAGGAATTAGCAGAGGTAATCAGTCAGTTTACAACTGTCTACAACTAACATAAAGTAACATTGTTATCATGTGTATCACCCATCAATGGTTAAAAACTAAATCTGGCCATATTCTGGAGAACCATATTTCACCCAAGAATTGTGCAAAGGATAGTAGTCTCAGTTCTAACAACCCCATGGAGGCTCCCTATCACTGCAGCTCACCCAAAGGGTAATTTTGCAGCTACCTGGAGCATAGACCATTACATAACCCCCTCATGTCTCAAGATCAGTGGTTGCCGAAGAGGATGGAATGTTTGTGCACTCCAGGCAATCTTTTTCTGGGTCTCTAATAATTGGCTATGTGTATGCTGGATTGGCTGGAACACATTTGATGATTAAAGGACCACTATAGGCACCCAGACCACTTAAGCTCAATGAAGTGGTCTGTGTGCCATGTTCCCCTAGTTTTAACCCTTCAGCTGAAAACATAGCAGTTTCAGAGAAACTGCTATGTTTACATTGCAGGGTTAATCCAGCCTCTAGTGGCTGTCTCCCTAGCCAATAGAGGCCCCTTCTGCGATTCTCAGTGAGTAAATCGCACTTATTTGACGTTGGAGTCCAGTGTAAAAAAAGATCTCCATAGGAAAGCATTGAGTAATGCTTTCCTATAGGCGGTTTGAATGCGCATGCGCCTCTGGCCGGGCATGCGCATTCGGCTCCACTCAGAAGCTGACGTCAACAGGGGAGGAGAGGTCATCAGCACAGAGGGAGCCCGGCACTACATTAAGTTAAGTGGCAGAAGGGGTTTTAATACCTCTAGCCCAGCGGGAGAGTGGGCCCCGAGGGAGGGGGGCCTATCAAGCATATAGTGCCAGGAAAACAGGTTTGTTTTCCTGGCACTATAGGATCCCTTTAAGGTAATATCACCCTTCCAGCTAGATCAGTCCTTTCCCTGCCTTTTCCATTTTCTCTAAAGTGCGCTCCCCAATACCCCCCAGCAACTTGCTAAGTGCAGAATTACTAGACAAGTTCCAGCCTTCAGATTTCCAGTTCCTCAGAACTCTAGGCACCAAGATTCCCGACAAGAAGAATGGACAATGAAGACAAATGGTACTCATATCACTTTTATTGAACAGGTAACAGCCATTAAACTACCATCCTGCTTTTATTTGAAGGTCACTGTCTTTTATTAGCTAAGCCAACTATGGCCAACGTTGGTTCCCCAGATTTTTCTGAACTACATTTCATATGATGCTCAATATCATGAGACATGTACTCAAACACCTGGTTTGTCAGGGATGGCCATTACTTATTAATGCTGTCTGCCTAATTTTACCTACTTAACTGTATTTACTGTATGAAGGCATTGCTCTTATTTTTAGCTCACTATTTGATAATATATATTTCTAAATACAACAAAGATTCCCTGCATATAGTTCTTGTGTTATACTCGATACTTGTATTACCAATGTGTGCGGTCCATCCAATGTATGTAATAAAAAATTATTTAGCTTTGCATCTTATTTCTTCTGTTTTTAAAATATTGTGAGACAAGGGATTCCATACACGTACAATATAATATTAACAGGGCATTACGGTCACCATAACAATGTCATCTAAATTAAGTTGTTATGGTGCCAGGATGCCTTAATGGGTTAAACCATTCTTGAACAGTTTAACTCCAAAGTGAGGCTCCAGTGATGATCCTTAGCTCCCTCGGGTGGTTTCAGACAATCAGTGACCCCCCATTGATAAAACTGTCTTGAAAAGAAACATACATTTTTTTAAAGCCAGTTTTATGAATTGGGGATCACTGATTGGATGAGAGCATCAACTGACTGCTCTCAGTCAATCAGTGGCACCCCTGCCTGGCGGCACTCCGCACTTCCTGAAATCGAGATTCAAAAGCCAGATACCACCTAGGGGACTTGAGAACTGGCACTGGAGGCTCCCTTTGGGGCTAAATCATTTAAGAAAAGTTTAACCCTAACGTAAGAGTGAGCTCTGGGGCCTTCTGGTACCCTAATACCTTAAGTTAGATAAAGTTGCTATGGTGCCTAAACTGTCCCTTTAAGTATTGTGTCCCCATCTGCAAAAAGGAGAATGAATAATTAAAAAGAGTACAATTCTATTAAGATATGCTTTTTTTCCCCTGTACAATTTAAGAATATAAAACTGGTGTTTTATTTATTTTATGTGCTATTTTTTATATACACACAAAGTCTGCTTTAGATTTGGTAGTTAAAAACATGCACATATGGCACAGGCTTTACATGTCATTTAAAGTTCTGATCTTTTTACCTCATAAACATCTAAATAAACAAACATCTAAATATATGAATTAAGAATGTAAATGCATGCGTGTTGTTGTCTATGTTATGGATGTGCTAGATGTGCTAGATGTGGCTAGTCAGTTTGTCATTGTGTGAATGAAAACATGTAGGGAATTAGTGTATTAATGCATAATGTCATGTGTATGTGTGTTAAAGGTTAGAGTGTGCAAATGGAAGTGTGTGCTTGTGCGTTTGTGTATGAATGCGGGAATGCATGTGTTTGTGTAAATCTGATTGGTGTATGTATTTGTGTGGGAAGTCAGTGGCATAGCCCTGGGTGTGCAGTGTTTATGATATAAAGTAGACTCGTAAATTGGCAACAATAAAATAAAAAATATCAGGGGTCCTGCTCATGTTATGCGCCAGTATGTTTTCAACTCAACAAAGATACATTATTAAAATTATTTTTCCAATGCAATGTAGTATGCATATGCAGGATTTGCATCATAATTATATCTACATGAAAGGCACACGGACAACAAAAGAAAATTTTTCACTTCAGTTATGGACTAGGTATTCCAAACTTGATATTTCTTTTTTATCTTTGTTTTTTCAGCCCATTAGGCCTTAGACCTTGAATATGTCTTTGTAGTGTTGATTTAAAGATTTTAATTTATGTATGATGGGTGTGCGTGTGTGTATGTGTGTGTGTGTATGTGTCTATCTATATCCAAATGCAATATTATTTTGTTTGGTTCCTGTCTAAAGAAGAGAAGAGATCAAAGTGAAGGTCTACCTGGGGCTTCGTTTTTCACGTAAGCATCCTTTGAACCCTTTAAACATCATCCTTAGTGATTTGTATAATACAATTCTTTCCACAGTTCCGTCATTTTGCATGTCAGTTTACTGTCACCCATGGCGACCAGAGAGTAATTTTTTTCTTTCTGTGCCTTCGCAGCATTAATGAGGGGATTCTTTGTCTGTTCCTTTGATAATTTATCACATGACGCATACAGTGTATTACATGCAGCAAACAGACAATTCAGTAGTTTTTCTTCTTTTTTTAAAGTTACTTTATCAAGAAAATGGACCGTGCCATTAGATTTTAGAACATGAAAAAAGATATTTTAAAAATGTTCTGCCGGCTACTAGAGAAACGGCTCTTAAAATAATGCTTCTTTGTTGCTTGATATTGAACTGAATCTGATTTACATCTGTAGCTGATCTTTCATGAATTGTATAAAAACACAAAAGAAAGACAAAAAACCTCTGCTGTTATCAAGGATCTTTGTATGTTAATGAATCCCTTGGCACATGTTAATTAATAGACTATTGTGTCTGCCAGTAGACCATGCAGAAAAACTACAGTTTTGATCTTTTGAAACAGAGAGTGAAATATCTCTGTGTATAAACCCAAGGCTGACTCTTTTATATTATTATTGCATCGATTTTCAAACAACTAAAATTGTAATAGACACGAAACAAGGGAATGGTGTTCAACTTAAAGTAGACTATCAAAGGATTCCGAATTGTTAAAACATAAGTAACTTTGCCAGTTTTCAATAAACGACTACAAAACATTCTTTGTTTAATAAGAAATTTCCCCAATCCACGGCTAAAGACTTGAAGAAGGTTTAAGCATGGACAGAAATTGAGCAATTTTATCACTCTCTCTATTTTCGCAAAGTGATTCGGCTGTTGTATAGTATTAGAGATGTAATAAACTCCAGTCAAATGGCGAGCCTATTACACTCAACAAACAAAGCACACGTTTAGTGATCTACACTTTTGTATGGGAAATGGAAAACCGATGAAAACGATATCATGTTAAAAGGTACAGAGAGATGGTAAAAAGCAAAATGAACTATAAAATATTGCTTCTAGAACATTATTGGAGGCTCAGCAGGTATTCTATTAAATACCAAGAAGAATACGTTTATTTATTTCAATCAACAAGAAAGTCACATAGATCTGGCATTATTCCAGAAAGTTGTTGCTATATGGACAATTATAAAGGCATGCACTATAATAAAATAATATTTACTTATCTTTTAGACTGATGCTGATGCAATTTCCTAAGCCCTCTGCATTATGGGACATGAGGAAAACTTTGGGGGGATACTATAAGCAAAAAAACTTTAGCTTAATAAAGTGGTTTTGGTTTTAGATAATGCCCCTGCAGCCTCACTGTTCAATTCTCTGCCATTTAGGACTTAAATAAATCACTTTCGTTTCTGTTTGCAGTAATAGCAGCACCTCCCCTGGTTGTGACTCACACAAACTGCATGAAAAAAAATGGTTTCATTTTCAGTCAAATGTTAGACATTTTTATCTCCTGCACTTCAAATAGATCTTTAAATGCACACAGTATACTCCTTCAAGCTCTATAATACAATAATTTCAAAATCAAACAGACTGTGCAATAAAGAAGGTTTAAACATTAGATCTCTCTTTACAGGAAGTGTGTAAGTCACATGCAGGGAGGAGTGGCTAGGGTGGCATAAACAAAGTGATTTAACTTCTAAATGGCAAAGAAATAAGCATTGAGACTGCAGGGGCGTGATCTATAGCCCAAAACTGCTTCATTCGCCTCTAAATGCTGTCACAATCTTCTATGCCATCCCACATTAAGTGGGCTTAAAATCCATGTGCCGCCCCTGAGCCTCTGGGTACTTACCATTCCAAGCAATCAGGGTGACTGGATGACAACTCAGGCAGCCTTCCTGCATCAAATCCAGCCCTTCTGGGCCATGTGACGGTGATGACATAGCCATCACATGGCCGAAATAGCAGGCTGACGACCCAGCCAGTGCCCCAGACACAGAAATACCATTTTAGAAATCATTACATATATGCCAAATATATTTTTATACCATAATAAGAATGAAAATATATATGTGCATATTCCAAAAGGAGCCAACACTCGAGGTCTTTGAAGGTAAGTTGAAATTTAATTGTAACAAAAAAATCCAAACAATCAACTTTTCATTTTGTGTAATGAAGTTTCATCATGTCCTGATGAAAGTTCTTTACACAAACTGAAACATCGATTGTTTGGATTTTTTTGTTAAAATTCAATTTTAACTTACCTTCAAGGACCTCGAGTGCTGGCTCCTTTTGGAATATGCACATAGTGTGCAGCTGAGCACCGGGCATTAGTAGAGTGGAGCTGGAGTGCAGGACCATATTGACTGTATTGATTTTCTCACCCCTCCTGGGTGATATGTGTATTCCTCATTTTTGGGTCATTTACCAGAGGCCTGGGATTCTGATGGTTCTGCTGTTCCTAGAACTGCACTCTTCTGGACAGCGATCTCAGATGGTCCACCTGGAATTTGTTGACGCTACTCCCCCAACTTGGGAGTCACAGCTTCAATCACAACTGTGACTACTACTGCCTTCACTTTCCACATCCTTTCTAGCTCATTTTATATATATTTTCACTCTTAGTGTGAAGGGAACATATGCCCAGCAAACCAATCTGGCAAATTTCAATGTGTAAAAACAGAAAAGGAGAATGCCTTATATTTGACTCTGCAACTTTCCAAAACCCCATAAAACTCATGCATAGGGGGGTGCTTTTGTACTCATGAGACATCACTGAACACAAATATGTGTATTTTATTGCAGTAAAAGCTAACAGTATTATGACATTCACAGTTATAATGACATGCAATACTAAGAAAATAACATTTCTTAAAGGACCACTTAGTGCCAGGAAAACATACTAGTTTTCCTGGCACTATAGTGCCCTGAGGGTGCCCCCACCCTCAGGGTCCTCCTCACTCCAAGCTGGATGGAGAGGAAGGGGTTAAACTTACCTCTTTCTCCAGTGCCGGGTGGGGAGCTCTCCTCCTCCTCTCCTCCCTCTTCTCCTCCTCTTCGGCTGAATGCGCATGCGCGGCAGGAGCTGTGCGCACATTCAGACAGTCTTTACTGTCTTTACTATTCACAATGCTTTCCTATGGACACTGGTGTCTTCTCACTGTGAAAATCACAGTGAGAAGCGCGGAAGCACCTCTAGCGGCTGTCAAGAGACAGCCACTAGAGGCTGGATTAACCCTAACATAAACATAGCAGTTTCTCTGAAACTGCTATGTTTATAAAAAAAAGGGTTAATCCTAGCTTGACCTGGCACGCAGACCACTTCAGTAAGCTGAAGTGGTCTGGGTGCCTATAGTGGTCCTTTAACTGATCACACTTTTTTAGTTTTTATTCATATTAAATTATGTTTCGAATATAAATATGATGTGAAATTAAAGCCCTGTTTCTCCTGAACAAAATTATATATATTAAGCGTATGTGCACTGAATGTGAAAGAGATGAGTTATGGTTGAACAGACATAAAGTCAAATTCTAGGGATTGTGTTGATCAGAACTTGTACAAAAAGTAAAAATAGTCCAATTTGAAAAAAATGGGGAAGTCGAAGAATATTCTGATTGATTGTCATAATTCCTGGTATAGTGGATAAAGCAAATACTTTTTAAATATAAGGGGAAAAGGACAAAACATTAATTAGCTCATGAGGTGTACTTGCACCAGGGAGCGTTTTTCTACAATAATGTTTATGTTGTAACATAACCTAGCAAAAAGAAAATTTGGCAGCTTTGACTGCCACTTTACAAAATTATATAAATTAAGAATCAAATGTGCTAGACTAATGCAGAAATATGATACTCCAAAATTACTTTTTACTTTGAAGTACAATATGCACAGTAAATGTAGCTCATGTGATGAAAGCACTCTACATGCAAGCACATGTGAAGTCATGACCAGGAATATACAATGTTATCCCCATATTTATTGTTCTTTGATAAGCCTTTAAATTGATTTAATATTTTTGGATTTTTAAAAAAAGCATTTTTTAATTCAAATATATTATATATTAAATATATATATATTTGATGGGTGGGAGGGTGGTTAATTATGCTTGGAAAATAGAAAATAAAGTTAAAAATAAAAACAAACTCTGAAAATTAATGTGTAAATGGTTATTTCTATCAATAAATTAACATGAAAAAAAAAATATATATATATAAATATTTAAATATTTAAAAATATCCATTACAAAATATTACATAATTTGAGAAGTATATCCATAAATATTAAATAAAGGCTAAAGTTAGAAATATTTCCAAATATTTATGTTAACTAGAACCTAGAAAGGTGCCTGAGCTTTCCCCCTTTTAAATTATATTTTAGCATAAATACTTGAAATATATTTCTATGGGGATAACACTGCATTTGTGGTCATGACTGCAGAGTATAGCTATAAGTAAAAGCAAATGGAACCACACACAAACCCAGACCATTCATCATCAAAATAATTAATTATAGGGACAAATATGCAATACTGACTGCCTAGTAAATGATAAAAGAAAACTTAGCTATAATCACTCGTCCATTCTCTTTTTTCAGGACTACTTCACCTATCTGGCACCTCATCGTTGAGAATTTAGCCCCATTAGCACCAATGGTCATAAATGCAATATAGCTGCTTTTCATTGCAACACCCTGCCCAGCTTAGAGTTGACATAAATGAAAAGTTGCTCCTTACCTTTTCAGCTGAAGACGTTAATGATATCCTCAAAATGGATCTGCCACAATAGCAATTCCCTTACTCTTCTCCAGCACACTCTAGACCAGTGTTCTTCAATCCAGTCCTCATGGACCACCAACAGTCCAGGATTTATGTATTTCCCTGTTTTATTCCAATAGAGATACTGACAAAATTTGGACTGAGGACTGGGTTGGAGAACACTGCTCTAGACAATCATCTCAATAACCACTGCTTGCGTCAACATACCTTTTTAGGAAAGCATCTTCTTCAGAATGACATAGCTACTTCTGTTTCCATTTTGTTTGCATATTGTAGATAGTTACTTTTTGGTTATTTGTGTTTATGACAGAGTCCAAGGCCACAACATTGCTCAGGTCTGGACAACCTCTGCTCAAGGAGGGACAGAATGGACTTCAAAAATACTCCAACTAATCTATATATCTCCACAGGACACTTGATCCTGGATAAATTATCCATTACATGTTCCCTAAAGCATTTTCAACTTCATTTTCCAGCTAGAAGGTGAGCCTGGCTACTGTGTTCATTGACTTAAGAGGGCCAATCTAGGAATATTTAAGACTACTGCGAAAGAGGTTGCTATAGTTAAGACAGGGGTTGATTGTGGCATGGATGAGCAATATATACATAATGTGTTTTTATAGTGGAAGAGATAGGACAGAAACTTATGATTGACTGGATGTGAGGAGTGAGAGAGAGGTTAGAACTGAAGATAAAGCAAAGGCAGCATGCCTGTTTAGTAGAGTTGATGGTACTCCCATTGACATGTAGGGAGACATTGAGGTAGTGATATTCTACTTTGCAGAGATTGAGTTTAAAGAAGTCAGCTGTCATCAAGTGCAGAAAGGCAATTGGACACAGAAGACACAGAGCACAGCCGCCAGATGTTCCAGGATTTTTTTTGCATCAATAATGTGTGCTGAACCAGTAGGAGCGTAGTCTGCAATTGCAGAAGATGCAGATAATGCAATGGCCCACCAGACCACCAGGGATCAAAGGGACCACAGGGGCTCATTAGCTACACTAATCACAGTCATCACACCACACTCATCACATCCATTCATCACTTCATGCGCAACACATACAGTTATCACAAACATTACTTATACATTAAATGCATCATACACAGCCACCAGACACTTTATGTACTCCTACCACATGACTCATATTATTCTAGAGCTGTGGAACTCTGTGATGCACTTACTTAAGTTTTACAGCCATGGAGCTCTGTTATACTCATAAACACACTGCACATTACCCCACCTTCTTTCATTGTCTCCCCAGAAGCCGTACTGCCCCCCTACAATCTGTGGTGAATTCTACTGCCAGGTTGATCTTTCTCTCCTATCCTTTCTCTCACACCTCACCCCTCTGTCGATCCTTACACTGGCTTCCTGTACTCTCTCCTAAAGGGCCACACTCCACTCTCACCTCCAGTTCTGCTACTTTCCCACCGTGTCTATTTGCTGTCTCTCTCAATACCCTCCCTATTGTGTTTTTATGCCCCACCTCCTCTAGACTGTAAGCTCGTTTGAGCAGGGTCCCCAACTACCTATTGTTCCTGTTACAGTTTGTTATTGTCTCATTTGATAAATTCCCCTTTTATTGTAAAGCACTGCGGAATAAGCTGGCGCTATATAAATACCAATAATAATAATAATTGTGGAGCTTTGTGATACATTTATACAATCAACACATTCACATTTGTGTAGCTTTAGTGTTGTTGTGCATCCTTCACTATTTCAGTAGGTCCTTGGAATTTACAGTTATCAATGCCTCCCTGTTTTTGACTCTGGCCTCATTTGTGCCCTTCTGTATATGATTTCTCGAGACACCACTGCTTGCATGCACAAACATGAGCCAGACAAAAAAATGCCAACACTGGGCAGGCACACACCACACCTGTTAGCACCAGCAAGGAGGATAACTAAGACCTTATCAAAACTATTTCCTTGTACAGAAGAGTTCATGACCTTATTCAGTGCACAGTTTGCATAGCTCCATAATTTCCAGGTGCCTCGACATCCTCAAACAAAATCCAGTTTACTATTGTGACAAAAAAATTACATATCTGGGACATATCTCTCTGGTAGCAAGAGAGAGCACTGAGAGAGTGTGCGGTTCTAAAAACCTGAACACTCCCATGAATTCCGACTAATGTTAGTTTTCTTACTGATCACATTGGTTTTATGAGTTTTAATTACTGCCCTCTTTGTATAACGGCCAACTAATCATGCAAAATAAAATTACATATTTCAGAAAATATTACTGCTTTGATTAGCTTAAATGACAGCTACATGAACCAGAAATACAGACAATTATTGTTTTGATATTCTTATATTTTTAGGATTCAAACAGATAGGAATAATTGTACAAGAAGACTAGTTAATAATGAATGAAACTCAAATATTCCTGAACATATGTTACTTGCTCTCACTGTGGAACATTGCAAGGTAAAACCTAGAATATAGATATACACTAATGAGTTCAGGTACCTTTCTACACCAAACTGATCTCTGTAAGAGATTCCTTCAGAACACCGTAAGTCCCTACAGATATCAGTCCTCACTTTCAATTTGAGCCTTGACTTCATTATACTGATCACATATGTCAGAACACCAACTTCTAAGTTTTATTCAAGAAGAGAAAGAGAACTGTTGAAAGCACTTTGCCCCAGAACAAATATAGTGAGACCCTGGGCAACTCCTTGATCTGATGGAGCCTTAGCAATTCAACATTAGACTTTACTGAGGGATGTCATGAATATTGTAATTTATACAAATACATTAAATGTTATTAACTTCTTTACTGCTGTGTTGGAAAAGCACTGAGGCGCGACTTTAACTCGCAATACAGGAAGTGTGTAATATTACATATAATATAAACTCACAAACACATAGAGCGAATGGTACAAAAATCAAATATATCATTAATGGAAAACTGTTTACTTGTAAAGTAAAAGATAACATGGATTATGAGCTCTATCTATATTATTTCTATTGTATACATATGAGTAAATACCTTGTTTCAGTGCCTCTCGTGGCATACCCTTGCTCCATGGAGGTGGCCATCTTTAAGTTCATCTTAGGTTAGAAGAAATGCTTATACTCTAAGAGCATGTTTGAAACTTTACTAGTATACATTTTTAGATGCACTGCACATATTAACAAGATCCAAGAATGCCACTAGTTCTGAGTTACCTGTATGTTCTGCGATTTGATAAATGGTGCTTCCCATCACAGAGAATTTAAAGAGTTATTTTAAGACACTGTTTTGGGCAGAGACGCGCATCCTAGTCTGGTCCCTTTACCACAAACACCATAACAATTTAAGAATATTGCTAAAACATACCTCAATTCCAGTGTCAAGGGCTAGTTCACCCTGTAGCCCTGACCTACTCCATTGACATCCCTCCCCCTTACATAAGGGTGATGGATGTCAGGGAGGGCAGGCTGAGAAAAGGACATGGGCTTTAGGGTGGACGCTGGCATGCCATCATAGGCCGTATGGTGCCAGCATGTAATACATGCTGGTTCGGTCACTGAATATCTACAACATAGCCAGCCCAAGTCAACATAGCCAGACATAGCCAGCCATAGCCCAAGTCAAGGCTGGCATGATGCCCCAATGATAAAGTGAAGTTGCATTGCACATACACACTCCAGGCACACATATGCATTGCACAAACACACTTCAGGCACTACACATACAGACTCCAGGCACACCATAAGGCACTTAATAATCTGTAACTGGTGCTTGGAATAAACCTTTACAAATGGTCGCCCCCAAAGAGCAATGGTAAACCAGGAGATGCACTGCAAAGATGTATTTACTTAAATGAATGCATTACAAAATAATACATGCAGAGGTTAGAATATATGTGTGACAGATCCATCTGTATAGACTGATATTGCTGGTTCGTCTGTTTTGCCTCTTTTCGTGGAATTACCTGTTCGCATGCTCCTGTTCGTCTGTTTCAAAATATACCGAACAAAACTACCGAACGGACGGCCACCCAGAAGTGTGCTGCTGGTTAACATCTTGGCCCCAATTAGAACATTGTGGTTAACCGCAGACACCTCTTAATTATAACCGAATGCAGGGTGGTCGTCGTTCGTATGTCGACCACGAGGCGGCGGCCATTTTAACCCATGTGAAAGACCAGTGGCGTTCGACGCAGATTCTATGGAACTAAAACGGACACTTTTTCTGCCGAACACCGCTGAAACCACAGACCGTCCTTCTCAGTCGACAAGACATGCGAACACCGGCCGTTCGGGAGTTTGGATTATACGAAAGACTGTAAAAGACTTTGACTCCATGGCGATTGAACTGTGCGTATGGGTTCTGAGTGCTATTCGCTAACAATATGCACTCAGATCCAGGCTATCTGGGGATACGTTACACGAATGTAGTATGTTCGGTAGTTGTATAATTATTTATTTTCATGTGTCTTTTGTGTTGTACTTAAAATGGCGATTTGCCTCTTTCATGGAGATAATTGAATTACTTCCCAATTATCTCCAGGGCAGAGGGGAGGGAACCAGGATGCATTGTGGGAATATTTTGTACCTGTGTGTCCTAACATGCTATATGTCTGTCTGCCATTACAGTCTCCCATTTGGTCCCCTAGGGGAGTGCCCACCAAGTGGGAGACCTGCATAAATACGGGCGGTAAACCCAGTTCTTGTTTTACCCTCAATGCGGAGCTTGGTCTCGTTATTGAGGGGATTTACTACATACGAATAGCGACTGATTGATGGAAGTGTAAGCCGCTTGGAGGATATATTGATTCGGCTGTTAGCAGCGATTTGTGGGTTTACCGCTCGAGATCTGGAGTATCCGTACAGGTCCCGTTCGGGAGGTTGGCGCATTTCCCTGCTTGCAGTTTGTACGATTGGAGTCTATACGAATGGAGTTTGCATTATTGCGAAAGGGGAAGCTCAACTAAACGGCGGTTTCACTCCATGGTGCCAGGGGTGTCATAACAATATGCAAGCTTTTATTATAAATAATGGTTTTCTTTTTAAATGTGAACTATTTATTTTTTAAGAGCAAATGCAAGTTTTTTTTTTATGAAAGCTTTGAATGTTAACTTTTAATTGTGACACAAAACTTGATTTTTAGGAACTATCATGATCCGACACGATAATAAAATGGGTTAAAAATAGTGAAAAACTAAGTAATGCAAACCAAAATGTTATGATTAAACAAAAGAACATTTGAATGTGGCTCTTACAGCCACAGCTCATCGCTAAAGTGTCTCTCTGAATGACAAAGGTTGAGTACCACTGCCTTAAGGGCATTGTTAATATCTAGATTATGTAGAGAATTGGCAATGAGAACAGACACCGAGATTGACAGCTCCCATGACTCACCCCATTAGTTGCTACTATTAGCTTTTCCTCCTATTCTCATGTCACACAGTGTGCAACCATCTTAGCTATCACTGTACTTAACACTCTCCTTGCTAGAACGAGCTGCTCGGTGAATTGATACATTGCTTCGATGGAAAACTGCTCAGTAAGATGATGGTCTAATTACTGCTCACACATTAGCTATGGAACGTACACGTGGAGCTTTCAGATTAAAAGGAAATCTTTTCTGCTAGACATCTACTGTCTTGAAAACCATGAAGTCAACCCACTGAAGGGTCAGACAAAATGCAATTTCATTTGATTCTCATGCCATTTCTTTCAAAATTATCCAGCAGGTTGAAATTTCCCATTACATTTCAGTCTCCCAGATTCCTAGTTAGAGCATTAAATTATCCTTGACTAGTGTTGTTCGGACCTCACATTCTCTGTATGATATATGTTGCTTATTAGACTGCTAGCTGCTCCTAAGGTTTGCATTAATATATAAGTCAACAATTATACACTGTTTCTAACTGGCCATTCTGTAAAGCTATAACCACAGGAGGTGGTAGAAGTAGACAAGGTTCCCATTCTCTTTTCTAATTTCTTCGTAAGCGTGCATTAAACACCAGCTTTCAGAGACTACCTCTGCAGGAGCAGAATCTGTATCCTGTACCAATCAGAAAAAAAGATAGCTTATATGTATGTATACATGATCGTTATGCTCCATGTCCCAGAATCACATATACACGATTTTGACAATTGCAAGTGAAATTCATTTATTGCAAACACATTCTGTTTTAAATTGGTACCCTTTGGTGGGTGATGCCCCACTACCATTAGAGAACCAGCTCTGAGGGGCATCCTGACACTGTATGGGTAAGTGGGGTCATTAAAAGATCTCCCAGATTGAATAGCAAAGGACCCTGTGATCTGTACTTCCAGTTGGTACAGATAACTGTCAACACTCCCTATACCAGAAAGAGCATTAGCAGTTGACCACCACAGAGCAGCATTACAACCACACAAGACCACCCAGAAATTATAATCATTGCCCCCATTCTTGCACAAAATTAAGCAGAAGGGACAACAGTCTCATTAAACATAGTCACCTCAACAAACACACACAAAGTTATCACTTTACACACAATCACTTACTACCATACACACACACCTAGGTTTTACCAAACAATTACACACAGTCAACCTCATAAAAACACACAGCCTTCCATTTCACACAACACACAGTATTTCCACAACCAATGCACACAGACCCCCACATACAACACAAATGCTTGCAGACACAAAGATACACACATGCATTACAGACAGGATGATAGATACAAATACACCTAAATATATACTCATAGACACACACAAAGGTATACTGCCAGAAACACACAATAAAACGCACACTGCCAAACAGCCACACACATACACTTACAAGGATCTCTCTGCCAGACACACACAAAAACACAGATACTGATACACAATGCCAGATACCCTCATCCAGAAATACATATAGCCAGAAACACACAGGCAGACACACCTTTTCCCCCAATTAATATTGAGTATTGAGTAATAGTAGGGCTGTAACACTCAATATCTCAGTAATACCAGAGCACATTTAAACCAGTCCCAGTATCATTCAAACTTTATTTAGACATGCCTGTTTATTTGTATACATTTTATATGCATTCTCTACACCTTTATATCATTCCCAAAACACTAAAAGTGAAGTTGAGAACCTATTTGATCACCTTAGTTGTGTGTTCCCATAAACAATGACCAACAATGACTATACACCTGACTCAATAACTACACAACACAATTTCTTGTCTGTGTGACTGTACGCTTGCATCTGTTCGTTTATGTATTTTTGTGCATAAATGTGTGTGCATGTGTGTCCAGAGGGCAAAGTGGCTAACACTAATATGAAGGTAATATGTAATAGCAATATGGCACCATATGCAATATACATGTTGAGATGGATGGATGGATGGATAGATAGACTGATAGATAGATAGATAGATAGATAGAGAGATAGAGAGATAGATAGATAGATAGATAGATAGATAGATAGATAGATAGATAGATAGATAGATAATGAGTACATATTACAAATATATGAGGAATACATGGGGAAAGTGTAAGAGGATTATATAAAGATTATATCTTTATGAAATACTGACAAGTGATAGAAACAATTTAAAATTAAATTTCAAGTCTTAACTCAAGCATTCACCAGCTGATTAGTGTGATGGAAACGACATTGCAAATGGTAATTGCTCTTCTTGTTTAGAATGTGGAATGCACCAGACAAGCCATATCTCAGAATTCCAATTTTAAATACATTTTTGAGGTGACTTTATGATGATGCAGAAATAGATTATGCTTATGATGACACAGCACTCTCTGATTATAGTTTAAGATGGCATTTATAAAACACTGCAGCTACCAGACTTTTACACACTCTTGTGATATATATTATACTGTTTGTATCATTTTATAGAATGAGCAGTGTAAATTCCTAAGTGATCATCAGCTGCCTGGGACCAAATCCTTCTAGCGTGACTGACGATAGGAAACAAGTTTGACTGTGATGAGCTGCAGTGAAGGAGAGAAAGGTCACAACATTTCCACCATCCGCACCAGTGTTAATAGCAGGAGCACTTCCAGCCAGCTTCTAACTCACCGTTCAGCCCTCATCCATGAAAACCAAGTCCACGCATGAATTTCTATATCATTAGACAAGGTGCTCTGATTGAAAAGACAGAAAATTCAAATATGCCAAAACAATAAGAATCTGAACTGCACAGCTGACAACATCAGTTCAGAAACACAAACTGTACTAATATTTTGTGTCCATAAAACACAAATATCTGCAAAATTTAGCTCAATAAATCTGCTATATATCCAATCCTCCTGCCACTATTAGTCTGATCCTTTCCAAAAGTCTTAATTCCAGATATAGACCAATTTTAGCAGATTGATAAATCTTTTAAGTCCAATCTTCGATCTTCATTTCTTCATTACTATTGCTCTAAATATATCTTAAACAGAGTGCCTGGATATTACTTCACTAAAGTGGGTAAGATATTCTGGGGGGCCTATGCTTGATTCATCTACCTTTCCACTTCCTAACCTTGGAGCGAGGACTATTTTGAGGTTCTTTTTTGCTTTCTTTGGGCTCTCGCAGTCCAAACACAGTTAGATTTTTTTCCCCTAAAACAGAGAATTTGAAGTGTTGAAAAATTCTACAAATATCTATTTTTTCCTACAATTTGCAATTTTCCTTGCTAGTTATTGACAATTCATTGTTTAGAGAGTCCTGGCCAAGCCTATATATACTTCTGCTTGCTCCTGTTGCAAATGCGAACCAGGAACTCATTGTGTAAAATAAGCTTAAAAATCAGCAATCGCTTGGGTGCTTGTTCAAGAACAGGTCCCAGCCGGGAAATATCTCCTAAGCACAAAGGACGATAAGAAGAAAGTATGAGGTTCTATCAAAATTGTGCTAAATAATCAGAAACATCTATATGTGAGGGTCAAATTATTATTTTTTGTTGCTAAGAATGGTTTTGTCCACACATAAAAATAATAATTTTGTTAAACTAATATTAAGTATAAAAGTATAAAAATAAGTATAATAAAAAATAAATAACATTTAGACTGCACAGTGTGAGGATTAATGCTAAGCATATAATTAAATACAAAGATTTAGTTAATAACAACGAACAACGAAATGCATACATTCAGCACACATCTTCAATCAATGTACATTTTGTATTTTATCTCTTCCCTTGGATTTGGATTTGTAAGGGAAATCATCTGTCACACATGCCTGAATGCAATGATCTTTTTTGTCTATAAATTATGAAGTAGGAGTGTATACGTGATACTGGGTTGAATTGAGGTTGGCTGAAATCAGTTTGAACTATAATCATAGTACAAACACAAAATATAGGAACACAGCAAATATAGAACGGTAAAAAAAACAATCACAAAAATTTTATATTGTAAAATGTTATCAATAATGATGAGTGAATAACTCACACTCAAAAGTGATAACCATAAAGGCCTTGAATAAATCAGGAGATGGATCCTAGAATTCATCATGGTGTGGAGTCACCACCGTGTCCTCGTGATGATAAAAACCTGATTCCTCTTTTAGCAACAGACCACTAATAAACCATAGAATAAAATGGGGTAGGATGCTCAGATGTCATCGAAATAACAATTTTTTTTCTTGCAACTCAAAAAATAAGAAAACAAGCTCCACTTCCTCTGGGGAAATCACTCTCTGTTGACTCCATCAGAAGTCCAAAGTGGATATTAATGCACATTCAAAAGTACAAACTATTAAATGATTAAATAAATGTATTTATACCATGATGTCATGGTGTATCAATAAGTTGTTCATATAATGTATTTTGTTTGTAGGTACTAATACCCATTTAAATCTACCTCAACAGCCCATGAATTGTGAGTTCAGTAATTAACTATTCCGGGTGAATGGATTGACATCACATCTATTAGATGGAGACGCCATCTCCCAGTAATCTCCAAACAGTGTACATCCATCACTGTTGGTGGCTTTCATTTGGCATGTTTGTGGATTCCAAGGCCCATCTCCATTAAAATTTTTGTAATTTCATATATATATTGTTAGTTTGAAGCTAACAGGAGATCATGCATCATTTGAAAGTTTTAAAACACCTTAAAGTTAATCCACGTCAGGATTAACGGCAAAGACACATGCCCTAATATCCTTACTCTCAGAATACAATATTTCCATGCGAAATGCACAAGTAGGCAGTCAACCACACCACAGTGATAGCAAACATTAAATAATGTATTATGAGATTGTTAACCAAAATAATATAATTAATTAGCTTTTATGGGTAAGCAATGGTAATGCACAAAGCACGTTAGATGACTTACCCAACTGCTTGTGTACACCCCATTGTTTCATTGTATTTCTGACATCATTTTTTTTTATGTTTTAACAATTTCCCACTTGAGGATTTTGTTTATAGGTGGGTGTTCCTACAACTTCATTCTTCACAAAGGAAAGAAATCCTTATATCCACAGGTAGTTTTCATATTGTTGGTCTTTTAAGAAATCTGGACTCCAAAAGATATCGGTGTAGTATAATAATTTACAAAAGTCCATGATGGGTTTTGACCCTTACGTAATAAATTTCATAAAATTAGTTACCGTATTTACCCAAAAATAAGACTAGGTCTTATAATAATTTTTCCCCTTAATAACTCACTAGGGCTTATTTTCAGGAGATGTATTATTTTCTGTGAGTGGTGGCAAGCATGCCCTAAAAAGCAGGTCTACGTTTGGGGGAATTCCCCCGAACATAGACAAGTTCAATAGTGCATGGAATCTTGCGTATCTATGTTTGGGGAAACTGTACCGAACATAGATTAGCTTACTCGCTAATGGAATCCCACAAATCTATGTTCGGGGAAACGTCCCTGAACATAGATTAGCAAACAAGCAACTATGGCTTTTTTTCCGGTTAGGACTTATATTACGAGAATCCACAGAAAATAAGCTAGGGCTTATTTTCGTGGGATGTTTTATTTTCAGGGAAACTTTTTTATTTTTTTAGCCCAACAGAAGAGTTGCTAGATAAGAGATACTTTCCATAACTTTATAACTCCCAAAACATTCTGTGAAAGACGATCAAGCAGAATAAGCAAAACAAAATTAATATATTTACGTAATTAGATTTATAGGCATCGCTGCAGAGCAATCTGTTATATCTAATCATTTTTATTTCTTAAATATTAGTAGGATACCATGTAGTAAGAGGGTTAAACAATGTGTTCACAGGTGGATGCAAGGCCCATTAAATAACACTATTCTAGCTAAGAACACTAGACCCTCTACATTAAAAACATTTTTTCAAAAATGAAACATTCTAGCATAATACAAATATGGCAAGGGGCCAGTCAGCCTTTTTAACTGGTGGAATTGCTTTACATTCATTTAAAATGTCTGCTATAAATTTCCTTTTGGTCCTGTGCTACATCTGTGCTATTCTGACTGCAACATTACTTTTCCTTTCATTGTCAGCTTTCATGTAGGAATTATTGCCGATAAAATGACACCAATATGGAACAGGGATTATCATAAAAAATAAAATGTCAGAAAACTTCCAGGTGATTTGTTTTTTTCTTGATTGTCACAGTAAAAGATAAAAGTCATCAGAAAAAAACAAAAAACAATGATTAATGCGCAAAGATCATTTTCACCTTTTGATGCAGGAGAATATTTCATTCTTAAAGAAAATCTATTACTGTATGTATTTATTTATTTTTTACTTATCAATAAATGTGTGCATGGTGAGAAGATTCAGTTTGGCTGAAAAACCTTTTCTGAAAACCGAACACTTAATACGATGCCCCATATTTCGGCATAGATTTGGTACTGAAAATTAATTAAATTAACCAAAAAAAGTTGGAAAATGGGCCAATCAGTGTACTGCAAAATATATATTTATAATATAAATAGTAAAATGTCACCAATAGAGGGAAAAAGAGGATCAGTAGAAGTTTATAATTACAATTATTATCATTAGTAATTAAATTTATTTATTGAGGAACTATTTTCTTCATTGTTCCTCTTTTTTTCTCTATCACTTATTTCTCACTTGATCTGTGAATAGAATCAACATTTAATGTCTCCAAGCCATCAGTTTTCTTAATTCCCATCAATTATCTCTTTTTTTTTTTTTTGGCGTCACGTACAGAATTAACGAATCAAAACAAACATACTAGACCAATGCCCCTTTATTGGTTACATTTTCTCACTTGATCTGTGAAGCAAATGGGGGGAACATGTGCGAGTGTACTGCTAAATTCACTGATCTACCACAACATTAAAATCACTGACAGAGGAAAAGGATAACATTTATTATATAGAAAGTAAAAAAGTAGATAAGAGCACAAGCCAGGAGCCTGGATAAACATCAAAGATTCATGGATTGACTTTAAATGCCAAAAGCCGAGCTCCAGAATAGGGACTAACCATCAAAATAAATACAAATACGAAAAGGAACACCTTAGAGTTAAGGGGTCCTAAGTTGGAGCTCAGCCAGTACAGAGGGGGAAGGAGACTCTAACTTTATTGGTTCTAGAGAATATGATAACAACAATGACTAAGACAAAAATGAGGGGAAAAGTCTAGGATTTTTAGGGGTATATGTCACCGACACTGGGTACAGGGGGCTAGATAAAGGCTAATTATCCAAACAAAAGAAGCCTCCAGATAGCACTCCAGTGTTTCACATACCCCAAGCCACCTACAGACACCCAGAGGGTAAAAGCAAAAAAGACTAAAGAGGTAAAAGAGAGATAAGGGTATGAGGATCCTAGTGAGCATCCATATAACTGTCTATACTCCAGTAGAGCTCCCCTTAAAAATACCTTGGCACCATTGACTGACCACGAGTACCTACCTAAACCGTTCTATCCCTAGCTTAGTCAAAACTAAATTAAGTGCTATACATAGAAAAAGACATAGTGCAATGAGTGCTACCAAGTGACAAAAGTGAGAGTAAGAACTCAACGCAACACGTTTCGGCGTTTCAGCACGCCGTCGTCAGGAGCGAATGAATTGACTGAGCTCCAACTTAGGACCCCTTAACTCTAAGGGGTCAAGTTTTTGAATTTCATGTGTTGAAAGCCAGAAAAGTGGGCAAGCAAAAAGATCTGAATGACTTTGATAATGGTCAAAAAGATGCAAGGTGATTGGGTCAGGGCATCTCCAAAATTGCAAATCTTGGGGTGTTCCCAGTATGCAGTGGTTAGTGCCTACCAAAAGTGGTGCAATGAAGGACAACCAGTGAACCGGCATCAGCGTGATGGACCCCCAAGGCTCATTAATGCACGTGGGGAAGCAAAGGCTTGCCCGTACGATCACACAGAAGAACTACTGTAGCTCATATTGCTGAAGAACTTAATGCTGGCCATGATAGAAAGGTCAGAGAACACAGCAGACTAGACAGAGTGCTCATAATGACCCCTGTCATCCATCAAAAGCTACTTCTAGGGGGGTGTGAGCATCAGAACTGAACCATGGAGCAATAGAAGAAGGTTGCATAGTGTGTTGAATCATGTTTACTATTACTATTACTCTTTACTATTTACTAAATCATGTGTGCGTCGATTATCTGGGGAAGAGATGGCAGCATGAATAAGGCAGGCTAGCAGAGGCAATATTATGCTGGGAATCCTTGGGCCTGACATTCACGTGGATGTTACTTTGACACGTACCACCTACCTAGAGATTGCTGTAGACCACATAAACCATTTCATGGGAATGGTGTTACCTGATTTCAGTGGCCTCTTTCAACCAGATAATGCACCCTACCACATTGCAAAAATTGTCCAGGAATGGATGGAGGAACATGACAAAGGGTTCAAAGTGTTGCCTTGGCCTCCACATTCCCCAGACCTTAATGTGATTAAGCATCTGTGGGATAAGCTAAAAAAACAAATCTGATCCATGGAGGCCCCACCCCGCAATTTGCAAGTTCTGCTGCTTGGTGTCTTGGTACATGATGTTATGCAGGTAGTTTTCATGTTGGGGCTGATCAGTGTATATGCATAATATTTATATTTTGCAGTACTCTGATTAGCCCATTTTTATGACATTTTAGTTAAAGGACCACTCTAGGCACCCAGACCACTTCAGCTTAATGAAGTGGTCTGGGTGCCAGGTCCAGCTAGGGTTAACCCATTTTTTAATAAACATAGCAGTTTCAGAGAAACTGCTATGTTTATTAATGGGTTAAGCCTTCCTCCAATTCCTCTAGTGGCTGTCTCATTGACAGCCACTAGAGGCGCTTGCGTGCTTCTCACTGTGATTTCACAGTGAGAGCACGCTTTGTCCATAGGAAAGCATTGTAAATGCTTCTCTGAGTTACTGCTGGAATGCGCCGCTTTAGCTCTTGCAGCTGTCGCATTCAGCCTACGGGCTGAGAGAGAAAGGAGGATCGAGGAGGAGAGCTCCCCGCCCAGCGCTGGAAAAAGGTAAGTTTAAACCCCTTTCCCCTTTCCAGAGCCGGGCGGGAGGGGGTCCCTGAGGGTGGGGGCACCCTCAGGGCACTATAGTGCCAGGAAAACAATAGTGGTCCTTTAATCCAAATTTTTTTCCCAAATGTGCAAGGATGGAAATCATCTGATCTTAAACATCATATGAATGAATTTCAGACCACCCAAACAAAATGTCTCTGTTTGGATGAATGGTTCAGCCAAATTGCACGTTTCCACAATGCACAAGCTCACTGTATACTTTAAATTATCCAGCAATGTTGGAAAACTCTCCTTTATATTATCATCTGCCCATGAAGCTAGGCTCCTACAAAATACATAAAGTTTTGTGAAAATTAAGAGAGAGATGATAATAATTTTACCTTTTTACTGTATACTGATATCAAGAGTCAAAACCATCAATTCTTTCAATATCTGATGTCTCACATGAGTTTGATATTACTTAACCCCTTAAGGACCAAACTTCTGGAATAAAAGGGAATTATGACGTGTCACACAGGTCATGTGTCCTTAAGGGGTTAAAAGGGAAGATGGGAACATCTTTATTTTTAATAGACCACAAAAGTCATCCAGGCCACTTTATTTTAAAACCAATTTAATCCTTCAAGGTAAAACTTTGCCGTTTTGTGGAAATGGCGATAAACACATCTCCAGTGGCTAGTACAGTGAAAACCACTGGAGGTGCTGCCACAGCATTGAATGAGTAAAACCCGGTCACATGATGTGGTAGTACCCATAGAAAATCATTGCATGTACGACTCACCACACATGCGCATTAGATTCCCAAACAGGTGCAATGAATTGGTCCTCACTAGAGAAGAGCATGCCTCCTCCATGTCGTAGCAGGAGATAGAAAGGTAAGTAACACCGAGGGAGCCTTAACACTGGTCAAAGGTAAGTCAAAGCCTAATTTTTTTTATTTTCATGAGACACTTTGTGCGGGGGGAGGGAGGATGGAGGCCTGTCTAACCTGTCTACAGGTTTCTATTCCTAATGTTTTATTGTTTCTTTAATTCTTCAAAAAGGAGTGACTGTAACGGATCACCTGGCACCCCGACTGGGTACCTTCGTTAAAGGATGCTCCTAGCGTTTCCTGAGGACTCCAAGCACTCTGGCCGACACCACAATCACCGAACCGAAGAAGTGTATACCTTCTCTCAAGCATATGAATGCTATAAACAGCTGAATAGGCAAAAACCATATGGATGGGTTTAGACTCCTAGCAGTCAAACTGGACCAGCATACAATAAATCCTCCCCCAATAATGAGACGACACTTCACTTTGAGGGTTAAGCAGGAACTGACTGTACTGGCACATACAGCCTCCTTTATTCCCAATCCACAAACCCGGTACTACCCACAGGGTTTTACAGAACAACCAATCAATCCGTACAATACACACAGACACTCCCACACAAAATCCTCCCCTCCGCCCGTGACACGACCACCGAACACAATGGGTAATCCAACCATCACAGACAGAGAAATACAGTTTCACAAAACACATCACAGGGACCCCAAAACATGCAACAACCCCATAAAAAGTATATCCTTGGAACCGGGGGATCTGGGTGAACCACACATCCAAAACTCACCCAGATCCGCTCAGTACTTTGGAAAACACAGTTCAATGCAGATTCTGCAGAACATATACAGGCTAAATTAAAAACAATCACTGTATAATGTGTCCCCTGCTGTATAGTCCAAAACCACTGCACGATGTCTCTGTGCACCAAACACTGGCGAGACGGCACCGTGTTGAAAAGTCCAAACAGTGTCTGTGAGCCAAAATGGCCGCCATCCATTGTTCTCACCATGTGCCTCCGATACAGGAAATGGTGGCCACCCAGTAACGCCACAGTATGTCCCCAGATGGTTCTTAAAGGGCCAGTAGCAGCACAACACAAATCCATTATGCCCAAATCATGTCTTTAAAGGGCAATACATCCCAGGGGCCATAGTCACATGGCAGGAGGCTGGCAATCAGTCTTCTCCAATGCCCAGTGGCGAGGTCGGTTTCGCCACAGTGACTTCATTTAGTGACTTTATTTCTATGCAGGCAATAATCACTAATAAATAACTTTATAATCAAAACCACAGAGACAGATAAGAATCAACTCAATACCTCTTGTATCTGCAAACATTTATTTTGTCTGTCAGTTACTTGATGTTATATATACCCTGCTGTAGCAGTTACAATGTCTCCTGGATTTTTGAATGGGTTTACTCTTACCTGGGTCCCCCTGGTAGCTGTGACCTTCTGAGGTTCTCATTATCACTAAAACTAAAGTTTTTATTCCACCTTAGCAATCTCAACTTTATGCAACTTTCACATCATTCATTAGATGAGAATGGCAGATGACACGCTTAGCCAATTAGTAATATCAAGACGACTGGAAGGATAGTAGACCCTCAGGCGACCTAAGTAAGTGTCAAGACATTGAAATATGGCTACAATCCTTATTGGTGGACATGTCCAGTAGACTACTGGAACCATAACAACTACAGCACATTGTAGGGGTTGTAATGTTTGGTGTGCCCATTTTATTCAGTAGTTAGATTAAATTACCGTAATATAATGGGCTTCAGACCTTTTTTAAATCAATTGCCATATAATATCTAAATTTACATAAAGTATACACACACTTTTGAATTTGATCTTGTGAAACATAAAGCTTAGTTTAGGTAAGTGGAACGATTTTACATTAATTCTGCAAAACCTGTCCTTAATGTACCCCATTTATTTCCCAAATATAACTGTATGGTACACTATTTTGAGTAGCTCTAAGCTGAGACAGTTAGAAAAAAAGTTATTCCCAATGCTGGTATGCATATTTATTAATGTACTTTAATATTGCAGTCCTTGTATGATCTGAAAATACAAGGCTCAACACAGCTGACATTTAGTGAATATAAAGTCTATTCCTCCTTCTTCGGCATCATTCCTCTTCAACTTTCCCATCTTCCCCTTAAAGATGATATAGCGGAGAAAAGGATAAAGATCGTGGCCTGATAGTATCAGAATGTTCTTTCATGACATAATGTATGTCAGCAGTGAGTCATACTCCAGTATTCCATCATGTCCCAATGCCAGTGTGTGAGTAAGGTAGTAAGGTATAGTTCTACTTCTACTAAGTTAAATAGTGAATGTAAAATCAAATGGCTTATGGGATCATAGGACTTAATGTGATACATTGTACAAGGATGTCATGAAGGAAAATCAGTAATATAAATTATTATTATTATTATGTTATTTATATAGCGCCATCAAATTCCGCAGCACTTTACAATGGGTGGACGAACAGACATGTAGTTGTAACCAGCTTACATGCTAGAGGGAGTTGGGAAAAATGACACAAAAAGGTATTTTGTGTCTCTTTCTCCCTTAACTCCACTGTGTGTCTCTTTCTCCCTTAACTCCACTGTGTGTCTCTTTTTCCCCTACCCCAGTCCATCTGTATGTATCTTCCCCACAGCCCCTTGGTGTCTCTTTCTCCCCCATGTAAGCATGTAAGCTCATTGAGCAGTGCCCTCAACTCCGCTGTTCCTGTGTGTCCAACTTGTCTGATTACAACTGCATGTCTGTTCGTCCACCCATTGTAAAGCGCTGCGGAATTTGATGACAAACACGCCCCCTCTCAAAATGAACATGTTGGTTAAATGCTCTTCCAGGGCAGACCATGCGCAGAGCTCTGCTGAAGAGCTCTAGCATGAGAAAAAAGCCCTGTATTTGTTCTGCACAGTGCAAGCAAATTTAATAACATGCCTGCACTGTGTTTCCTTGCAACTTGTCTCTGGTGTCTCTATAAATGGATACCAGGAGACAAAAGGGCCAGGAAAGAGTATTGTGCATGTGTTTGGAGCCTGCTTGTGGTATTGCGTGTGTGTAGAGTGAGCTGATTGTGGTGTGGTATTGTGTAATAAGGTCGGTTTTAGTTGTGTTTGTGGTGTAATGTAATGCATATGTGGCTAGGGTCTCTAGAGAATGTGTGTATAGGGGATGTAGCAAGTGTGTGCATACAGGCTATAGTGTGTGTGTGTGTGTGTGTGTATAGGTGATGTAGTGTTTGTAGAGAGTGTGTGTTTAGGGAATGTAGTATGTGTTTGCTTACAAGGAATCTAGTGTGTGTATAGGGGATCCAGAGTGTGTATGCGTGTGTATATATATATACATATATATACATATATTATATATACATATTTTTGGAAGTATTGTGTATGTGTGTGGTGCACTGTGTTGGGGAGGTTCTGTGTGTATGTGAGGAGTGCAGTATGTGTGTGTGATGGATGCTGTGTGTGAGGGGGCGGTGTGAGGGTGCTGTGTGTAATGTGTGTTAGGGTGCTGTGTCTGATGTGTGTGAGAGTGCTGTGTGTGAGTGTGCTGAGTGTGTGAGAGTGCTGTGTGTGAGAGTGCTGAGTGTGTGAGAGTGCTGTGTATGATGTGTTTTGTATAGTGCTGAGTGTGATAGTGCTGTGTGTGATGTGTGTGAGAGTGCTGTGTGTAAATGTTAGAAGGGATTCTGTGTTGGGGGGTAAATAAAAAAATTAAAAAATCTAAGCAGGTATTATATCCCCCCCTCCCCTCTTACCTTTATCCTGGGAGTGGGGGACCGACACAGTGGTATCTGGGAGTTGGGGACCGGCACTCCAACACCATCCCTGGTGGTCCAGTGGTGAGTGAACTCTAGCCTGCAGGATCGCGAGATCGGGAGCCGCAAAATAGAGCTCCGCCGGGTCCTCCTCTCCCTCCACAGCCGCATGTCTGTCCAAGTGGGCTGGTGAGGGAGATCTCCCCACCGGCTCGTCATGGCAAACAGCGGGGCCGGCGCTCGGATAGTGCCGGCCCTGCATAGACCAGCAGGGGAGATCCTGTAACCTCCCCTGCCGGCCGCGGCCCATGGCCACCGCTGCCCACTGGGCATTCGCCCGGTGTGCCCGATGGCCAGTCCAGGCCTGGCTGGGAGAAGAAAGAGGCACACGTTGGGGCTGGGAGATGAAAGAGGCACACAATGGAGTTAAGGGAGAAGGAGACACACAATGGGGCTGGGAGAAGAAAGAGAAACACAAAGCTGGCAATTTTTGTTTTGGGTTGGGGGGGGGGGGGTGCAAGTAGCTGGTCTTGTTTATGGTGCCAAATAGTCTTGAACCAGAAGTTACATCACCAGGGGGTGAATTGGGCTGCAGGGAACATCAGTAAGTTAATTCTCTTTTTCTTGCTTTATTTGGGACAGGGGGTGACCATGGCAGCAAGGGTTACTATAGCCAAAAGTGAATACACTCCAATATTCTCCACTAGAGCTAAATAAAACTTCAGTACACAGTTCAATTAGTTCCACTTGAGACAGAACATAATTGTTTTATATTAATTTGGGTATCAAAACTTTATTATATGTGCAGCTACTGTGAAAATTATGTTTTATACCTTTTAATGCTGTGTGTAAATTCTGTTATTGCTGATTTAGATTTAATAGCAAATAATACTCTTACAAGGTAGTTAGGAAATAATTAGATCAAAACAATAATTCCTTTTATATAAATTAACATAATAAATAAAGCTGTAGCCATTTCAATTAACTGTTTCACAATTCATCCAGCTGGTGCTCCTCTAAATTCTCTTTCAGACAGCTAAACCATTGTGCAGCCGTAAAATTAAAAGAGGTAACTTGTGTCCTGTTTATTCAGCTTAGAGAATGGAGTCTTGTTTTGTCCTTTTTCTAAATGAATATATACACATACTGTCCATTTCTATCAGTAATTTCAATTTATGAACTTTTGTGAAACATGTGAAATGTCCTCCCTTAACAGACCTAATCTAATATTAAATTAAATTCTATTAATTCACTTCCTCTAGCTATGCGGAACAAACATTTCCTTTAGTGGGTAGTATATGTAACATTTAATGAAATATTGATGGATAGGGAAATACGATAAAGAAAAAGGTCTGGATATTTAAAGAAAAAATAAATAAATCTGTTTTTATGTATGCAACTTGGTGTTAGATTAGCTAAATTAGATTATTGCATTTTCGTAATTTAATTGAAAACACAAAAGTTTCTTCACTGAACAACGATTTATCAAACTGCACAATCTGGGCAAAACAGCTGAATTGGAAGAATTTTGTACTGTACAAATGAAATCTTTTTTAGCATGTAGGCCAAGTGAGATGGAGTCATGCACATCCAAAGACATCTCCCATTTATTCCAGAGGCTGCAGGCAATGCTAAACATGCTTTTAGTGGCAGTGCATGGAAGTCAATCCATTCTAGAAGGAAGTGTCCTGTCTGCCATTGTGCATTTTTGTCTGGAGGTAGATCCTCAGCCCAGATCCATGCTTGGCCATACTGTACAACACCTCCTAAAGATTTCAGCTCTCCCATCGCTCACCGAAAATGACACAAATAGTCTGCACTGCAGCATGACTGGACTCCAACATACATTCCAGTATTTGCAACAAAATTTGGCATATCTACTGCATGAAAAGATAGCAGATCCACTACATGATACAATTGCAGATTACTGAAGAGACAGGGAAACGTAGACCCTAAAATATATCCATCTTTTATATTTTGATATTATTATTGCCCCCAACTCTATTTCTCCTTGCCGCCTTCACCTTCCATCTCTTCCCAATTTTACCTCTCTATTCCTCCCTCATTTTCTTGCTTCACTTCTCTTGAACTCATGTTATGTCAGTGCTCTTCTGAATCTTTTTTTTTCTTCTACTCCAGCCTGTTCTTTCTTCTATCCAATAGGAGATGACTCTACTAAGGTTCAGTTTTCATTTCTTTATATGAAAACGTTCTGAGGAAATACATTTATTTTCAGGCACACCAGATCTTGTACTGAATTGTTGCAAACAATCGGAACCTGTTTGACCATGTAATGTGATCACATTTGGTATTTTTTTTATTGTCCAAATTGTTTTATTGCCTTATTACACTTAGGGCTGTATCTATCACGAGGCTAACAAGGCATTTGCCTTGGTTGGCAATTTCCAGGGGGGCAGCAAAGAAAATGCCACCCCAACTTTAACAAATGTCTTGTTTGCCTCTTGCCTTTTGAGCCCACCCATGATTACACCCACAAGGTGCAACTCTAGCAGCTCAATGCAACCAGTGGCAGAACTACAGGGGTTGCTGAGATCGCAGGTGTGACGTGGCCCGCTGTGTTATGGGGGCCAAAGAGCTGGCCAGTTGGACACTTTAGGGCCCCCCAAGGTGGGCAGCTGTGCGGAATGGAGGTGGTGGGGAAGGAGCTGTAATCTTCCAGCTATTCTTGCTTTGCTCCCTCGCATGCCCTGCAATGATGCTGGGAGCCGGAATATGATGTCACTCTAAACCGTGAGCAAGGGAGCAGAGAAACAAGATGACAGGATCACACAAGCCACACTGGACCCCAGAGACAGGATCCACAGTGTACAACAGGAAGAGGATCCACTTTAGCGCACCAAAATGAGAAATAAAAATAATAATTTGTGAGTTTATGAGAAAATGTGTGTGTGTGAGTGTGTCAGAATCAGTGTGTGTGTATTTGTAAATCAATGTGTGTGTCTGTCAGTGTTTGTGAAATCAGTGAGGGTGTGTCTTTGGGTGTCTGTGTCAGTGTGTGTCAAATATGTGAGAGTGTGTGTCTGTCAGTGAGTGCATCTAACTTTTAGTGAATGTGTGTGTGTGTGTTTGTCAGATTGTGTCAAATCAATAAAGGTGTGTGTATGTCAGTGTGTGTCTGTCAGTGCATGTATGTCAGTGTATGCGTAAAGTGGCGTATACATGACCCATGGGGCCCCGGTGTGAAGATTGATCCGTGCCCCCCTCCCCGGCGCGCGGGCCGGGCCGCAACACATGGCGTTGGGCACCTGGTCGCACCGCAGTATGTACGCCAGTGCATGCAGATGCACACACACTTAAAGGACCACTCTAGGCACCCAGACCACTTCAGCTTAATGAAGTGGTCTGGGTGCCAGGTCCAGTTAGGGTTAACCCATTTTTTCATAAACATAGCAGTTTAAACTGCTATGTTAATGAATGGGTTAAGCCTTCCCCTATTTCCTCTAGCGGCTGTCTCATTGACAGCCGCTAGAGGCGCTTGCGCGCTTCTCACTGTGATTTTCACAGTGAGAGCACGCAAGCGTCCATAGGAAAGCATTATGAATGAGAAGAGGAGGAGAGCTCTCCGCCCAGCACTGGAAAAAGGTAAGTTTTACCCCTTTTCCCCTTTCCAGAGCCGGGCGGGAGGGGGTCCCTGATGGTGGGGGCACCACTCACTCTAACACTCACTCTAACACTCACACTAACACTCACTCTAACACTCACACACACTCAAATACTAACACGTTTTTTTTTTAAATGTAATCCCCCCAGCCTCCCTACCTTTTGGAGTGCTGGGGGGATTCCCTGGGGTCCAGTGGTGCTGCTGGGCTCCTGGGCGGGTGGCCGGTCGGGCAGGCGGGCGCGCGAGGGAGCACTCAGTGCTTCCTCTTCAGCTCCCTCTCGCGCCGCGTAGGGATGCCGGCGCCGGAAGATGACGTCATCTTCCGGCTCCGGTATCAGTGCGGTGCGCGAGGGAGTTGAAGAGGAAGCACTAAGTGCTCCCTCGCGCGCCCGCCTGCCCGGCCGGCCACCCGCCCAGGAGCCCAGCAGCACCACTGGACCCCAGGGAATCCCCCCAGCACTCCAAAAGGTAAGGAGGCTGGGGGGATTACATTTAAAAAAAAAAAGTGTTAGTATTTGAGTGTGTGTGAGTGTTAGAGTGAAAACGGGGGGCCCTGAGGTGGCCAGCTCCTGGGCCCCGCAGGGGAAGAGGCTGGCCCTGTGGGTACATACTGGGTCGCAGGGGCAGCCGGGCAGTCGCGACCCCTGCGACCCTGGTATGTACGCCACTGTATGCGTATCTGGGAGTGTGTGCTTGTCATTTAGTGGATGTCTTATTGTGTGTGTGTCAGTGAAGTGTGTGTGGGTTAAACAGTGTGTGCCAATGACTGTGTGTTTGTTAGTGAGTATATGTCAGTGTATGTATAATAGTGAGAGCGTGTGTCTGTGAGTCAAAGTGAGTGTTTGTCTTAAACAGGAAGAGGAGTGGCCTAGGAAGGAAGGGGTGGAGCAAATTTAAACTAGGGGAAGGTTTTTTTGGGGAAGGGCTGCAAGCATATTGCTGTTCCCACCTATTATGTTCCAGTGTATGTAGAAAAAGGTGTTTTTATAGTACTGCATAAGAACATCATGAGAGCTATTTCGATATTCTGTAGGCCATATCCTTTAGAATATTAAGGTTACATAAAGGACACAGAGCTAGACCCAGGACTTGGACTGATGGTAAACAGGGAACATTCAATAAACCTGATAGAGTCATCTTCAAGCTACCTTGTTATAGGCAAGTCCTACACTGTTCCTAATTAGACATATAACTGCACGAAGCCTCAGCTAAGTGAGGGCATGAAGCTAAATGAACAAATGAAAACATACTAGCCAGAACCAAAGGGCACAGCTAGAACAAAGCACTAATAGGTAATACAGGCGATCTGTGCTGAGCCACAAAATCCAGGCAATGTCGCCAGGAACAAATAGTCTGCACCGTTTTGGAGCTCACTCAGTCCTTACAGATTCACTCGCTCACCACAATCACTCACTTGTGTGAGTGGTAAATGCTAAATTTCTTATTTGAATTTTGGGGTCTGGCTTTTTTTTTCAGATGGATTGAAACTTCCATGCCTGGTAGCTCCTAAATTCAACTGAAGTTCCAGGTCTTTCACTACAAGTTCCAATAACAGTGTATATACTCAGAACAAGGACCAATGTGGGACAATTGAAATATACAAGAGAAGAAGAAAACATAAAATGAAATAGAAAATCAGAAATGAAATGGAACGCAAGGATAAAGCCAGATAAATTATCAGATCATCGAAATGTATCATATCATTCCTTAAACCATCTGCCTTGTCGTTATTATAAAAAAAAAAAATTAAGTTTATTTAAGTCTGAATGTACAATAATAGGATCAAAGTCATTAAAAATAATGCTGAGATATGGCAAAAGGCAAACATGCTAAACACATTTCTCTTTAAATGTGTTTAAGGTAGTTTGTTTTAACAAAATGAAACTAAGCCTTGCTTTCTCTATATATTCACTGTATTTAGTGTGTAATAGTGGCTGTAGGATATAGTGTTGATTTATAAATAAAAGATAATAATAATTTCAACAAGCAGCGCACTATAAAATTAAAATGGTGATTCCAACTTACTTTCCATGTGTAAAAAAATATATATTTTTTGTTTTACTTATTTTAAAACTAACAGCTTTAGATATGTAGGGCAACTGCTATGTGATTTATCTTTGCTGTTAATGTATCTGCATGCAGATCTACTCTGGTTTACCCTGCTTGTATTTAATACATAGGTGATATACATGATTCATTATAGATAAATCAGCCTTAGCGGATTATGCTGCATAAATAGCAAATGTCATGTATCCAGGAAGGCTAGCGAGCTGTTCAATAAAGAAAAAGAATGAATCTTCCAGTATTGCAATATTTGGGCGGATCCTCATCACAATATATCCCTGCCAATCTTCACATCGCCAGTAGGGAAAAATATATCCATAGCAACAAGCTCTACCATTCCTACCCACACCAGTGAAGCTTCCAATCTTAACTGTCAAATATTCTATGCACATCATGTAAAATAGGTCTCTCTTTCCCTATACCCCTGTGCATCTTGTTTCCGTGACTACATGTTTATGCAAATTAGAATTGTCACATTTCTATTAGGTTGATTGAACACTGAATTCGTTTTGCACCTTGGCAATTCAGCACCATGCTTTTGTGCCACCCGGATGGCAATTTAATTGCAAAAAATTACATGATATAATGGCTGTGCCTCTAAAATTAACTTGATGACACCATCCTCGTTTCGTACAATGTAGCAAAGTGTGCCAGCAAAATTTAAAGCAGTCGAAGTCAGCGGTAGGTGGAAGAATGGAGCTAAATGTGCATATCTCTTGAATGTTTACTATCTTTTATTCATCGTAGAGGAAAATATGTGCCTTATTTTCAGAGATAAAAAAATATTATTTTAGCTTCATTTTTTCCTATTAACCCTTTGCTTCTATTAGAATTCCTTTTTTAAATATCCCAGCTTATTTTCGTAATTTTCCCAGTCATAAGAAAATATCTCGTTATTAATGACCATCTAACGTGTCTGTTATCTTCTAAGCTTTCTTTGTCACCTCTGATGCATGGCTGAATATTTAATCGGCCTTCCTAAAGAGAATTACGAAATTTCACATTAAAAACAGCTTGCATTCAGCTCTCCCCTGAATCTTCTCCAATCCCCATATTTATTCTAACATTTTTGCATTTTTTCTGTATGTTACTAATCCAGTGTAGAAAGGGTTTTAGGTATTCAAATTAAAAGAACAACTGCACTGATCTGTTAATATTTGTTTAACTGATAAATGCATTTTTGCTTTTTAAAGAATAAAACAGAAACAATGAAAATAGCTTACTATGTATATTTACTGTAGGCATTTTATACATTAAAAAATAATTGTATTTTTTTTAAATGGAACAATGCCAATTCAAAAAATAGAAATGAAAGCCTTGTTTGTTTGTCTTTTAACAGCTTTGTTGCATTTGCAAATTATAAAAAAAACAAAATGAAGCAGGTAAAGATATTATCATAGCATGTAAATACTTGAAGGGAAAGACATGCATACAGCATTTCGTAAATACTAATGTGTGTTGCTTAAAAGTGTCAGACACAAGTATAAGGTCTAAACATATTAATTAATTCAAATAAATGATTAAAAAAATATTGACTACACATGCGCTGATATCCCTTAATATGAAACCTTATATGCAAGTTAAAGAAATACAGACATAGCGGAACACTTTAAATCAATATTAGGAATAAAAGACACCTGAATCTGAAACTGTTCTTGTTACTCTATCTTAGACCACTAAGTCAAAATGTAAATTGCAAGGCATAATAAATATGCCTACAATGCAACATTTAAGATTTTACTATGCAAGAATGGACACTCACATTAAGACTGAGGAGAACGTTGATGAACCCTCACAATATTTAGAACTCAAACTTTGCTTTGGATATATCCTTTCTAGTGCTTCTCTTATTTGTATCTCTTCTTTCCTTGATAAAAGTGAGAAAAAGAAGGGACGATCATTTCATCCTCTCTTGGGCCTTGTCAGTGAGATGTAGCTGATACCCCTTTAGGCACAGTGTCCATGGGGTCCTTGTCTGGAGTACCCTTTTAACTTGGGGAGAGCCAAGTTAATGCATTGCCGCAAAAACAGAGAATATGAGAACTCTGAAAATGGGCAAAGGCTAGGGAGAACTCACTAGCTTGCCCTTTCGGTAAATCTGGCTTAAGTCTCAGAATTGTTTTTTCTCACTTGTGCTATTTCAGAGAGAACCACTTCCAAAGCACATCAGACTAATCTCACCCATATAGGTAGTCCAGAATCAAAATGACACATATACAGATACACACATTGACAAACATACAAACAGATACAAAGATACACAATGACACGCATGTCAAAATATACACATTTTAGCCATCCTCTAGATTCCTACCTTTTGGGTGCAGGAGGGTAATTTCCCTGACATCCAGTAAGTTGGCTGAGGCTGTTGGGAGTCAAGGGCTGGCTCCCCCAATCCATGCCCCCTTTACGCTCTGTTCTCTTTCCTTCTCGGTGTTAACTGGGAAGAAGTGACCGGCTCTCACTATTAAAGGGCAGCAGTGCATGACCAGACCCCTGATGACACATTGCCATTGACTGGCCTAGCTGCATGGCCCACCTGATGAGCCCCCTCAGCATGCGAGCCCAATGCAGCCGCACTAGCGGTAGTTATTGCTCTTACTGTAAAACAATAAATGCTATGCCTTAGGTGAAATCTCCTTTCTTCCAGCCTAAATGTGTGACCTCATATCGTATGTATAGCCCTGTTTATGAATAGATTTCCAGATAATGGTTTGTACTGGCCCTGAATATATTTGTATAATGTTATCATATGCCCTCTTAGGTGCCGTTTTTCTAAACTAAAGAGATTTAATTTTTTAACCTTTCTTCATAGCTGATATGTTCCATTCCTTTTTATCAATTTTGCAGCTCGTCTCTGCACTTTTTCTAGTGCCATGATATCCTTCTTTAGAACAGGTGCCCAAAATTGCACAGCATATTCAAGATGTGGTCTTACTAGCGATTTATATAGAAGCAAATGCAGATTGACATTGCATATTGCTGCCTAATTTGTTGTCTATAACAATTTCCAAATCCTTCTCGTGTGTGGTTATCCCTAATTCTCTACTATTTAGGGTGTAATTTTGCTTGTGCATTCTTGACCCCGAAGTGCATAACTTTGAATTTCTCTATATTAAATGTAACCTGCCATTTTAGTGCCTAGTCCCCCAATTTATCCAAATCCCTCTGCAGCAAAGCAATATACATTGTGGCTGTAAGAGCATTATAGGAGATGTAGTCCAAAGCATCTGGAGTGCCAACGTTGCCTACCCCTGCATTTCACTTTTCTATCATGGCCATCATTAAGTTTTTCAGCAGTTTGAGCTACAGTAGCTCTTCTGTGTGATCAAACCAGATGGTCTAGCCTTCAATTCCCACGTGCATCAACGAGCCTTTGGTGCCTATGATCCTGACGTTGGTTCATCAGTTGTCCTTCCTTCCACCACTTTTGGTAGGCACTAACCACTGCATACCCAGTCATCTAGCCATCATTATTTGACACTTGTGAAAGTCACTCAGATCTTTTTGCTTTCCCATATTTCCTGTTTTAACAAATGATATTCAAGAACTGACTGTTCACTTGCTGTGTAATATATCCCATCCCTTGACAGGTGTCATTGTAACAATATAATCAATGTTATTCACCTGTCAGTGGTTTTAATGTTGTGGATGATCAGTGTATGGTCCACTATTAATAAAAAATAATATATATGCATCGGGTGGTATTTTATCAGGGCACAAACTTAATTACCATGTTATGCTTGAATTTAAAGTTGGTTTATTGAACAAAGGCAACATGTCATCCCAGAAAGCAGCAGTAATTAGGCATAGCCAAATATATATTCAACAGTGCCTCTGGAGTCTGGGAGGGAGGAATGCATCTTGTTATCAGCTTCCGTGGTGTAAAATACCAGTTGAAGAAATATTTTAAGACGCCTCCATGTAGGAGTACGTAAAGTCTATATAGCATGCTTAACAAAATTGTCAATAAGCAGGCCGAGGCCTGTCTAGCAGAATGAGGAAAAAAACATTTAAATACAAAATTCTGTAAACAGGTGAAAACTCCCAATGACAAGAAACTCATTCATTGGATCACATAAACCAAATCATTATAATATAACTTAATAAGCAGTTTATAAACAAATATAAGGATATACAGAAACTCTAGCCCTCCAGATGTTGCTGAACTACAACTCCCATGATTCTCAGCCTATCTATTTCATTCATAGAATCATGGGAGTTGTAGTTCAGCAACATCTGGAGGGCCAGAGTTTGAGGAAGCCTGCATTGTATGATCATATGCTGTAACTAAACCCCCATTATTTTTGCCTAGATTAGGTTTTTTTTTTTTTAAACTAATAAAATCTGTGAGCTTTGAAGTTGCTGTTTAGTGGATGAGTGAGTGCGCTGGGTCTTGTGTATTATATATATATATATATCATGAATATATAGGAATTTGTGTGGTATTTTATCAGGGCATGCCATCAGCGTTTCGTATGTTATTATGACATGTGATGGGATTTGTTGGCTTACATTCTAAGTTGAAGATGTAGCTTTTCAGTTTCCTAGGACAGACATAAAACTATCCACGGGGCAAATAGTTTGGGCTGAATTATTTATTTTTTGAATACTTTTCATGATTTGTATTTGGGTAATTTCGAGGCAGGCTAATCATTAATTTATAAGCACACAATATATTTCTACAGGAAATAAGGGCAATGGTTTCAAAAACAAATCCCGAGGTTATCACTAACTGCCACTTATTTTGGACAGACCTAACAATGCTTGTTTTATATACTGTTGACAGATATGTGTGGGATGGAAGTACAGTATCTCTTCTAAAATATGTTGTTCTCATATAACTAATACTACAAAGAATCCTAGTACTATCATTGAGTGCTATCTACCAATATGCAGCATATCCCATTGGGCCACATACAAAACGTGAAATTACTTTTAACAATGTTTTCTTTATTTTCTTCTTTTTTTATATATTAAGTAGCAATATAAATACACTCCTACTATAAGCTGAATGTCTCGAAAACCCAAGCCATGGGAATTGGGCTATCAACAGACACGCTAACAAGGCTTAAAACGGCCTTCCCCTTTAACTGGCAGACTGACCACCTAACATTCCTAGGAGTTAAAATACCACCCAATCTAGGCAAACTACTCGAGATAAACTACATCACCCTGAGGAAGGAAATAACTAATACACTCACGAGTTGGAAAGGGAAATACCTGTCATGGGTGGGGAGGATAGCGGCAATAAAAATGATATTACACCCGAAATACCAATACCTATTGCGCACCCTGCCTATAGCATTGCCAACGACATACCTCGACAACCTACAAAGAGTGCTAACTCACTTTATATGGGCAAACAAAAAACCAAGAGTAGCAGCAAAAATCTCACAACAGCCAGTAGCGAAAGGGGGACTGGGACTCCCAAGTATACGGACATACTATACAGCAGCACAATTGACAGCAGTCAAAGCGGCCACTGCAGAGGGGGAAATACTACAATGGACCCAAATAGAGGCTCATTGGATAGGCAGACAGAGCCTGAGAGATATCTTCTGGTTACCTGGGCCACTACACCCACAAACCATGCACCCCCTGCACACCACGACACTGACACTGAAACACTGGGATGAAACGCGAGCAAAAGGAGGGAACCCAAGGAACATATGCCGAGACGCACCACTATCATGCCTTACAGTAAGCATCCCAACGCTAGTAATGAAAACATGGAGGGAGGCGGGCTGCACAACAATTATACACTTATACAAACACGGCAACCTACTCTCCTTCCCGGAACTCCAAACACAATACAGCTTACCCAGCAGAGCAATCTTCCCATACCTACAAATGAAATCGCTACTCACCGGAATAGAACTATCTTCCCATAGCTACAAATGAAATCTTCCCACAAAGAGCTGGGGCACACCATAGAGCAAGATGAGTGGCAGAAAGCCTACGGGGCACATAAAGTGAACACACTATGCACTTCACACTTAGAGACCATAAGAAAGCTGCAATATAGATGGTACTTGGTACCAGAGAAACTAGCAGCGATATACCCAGGCTCCCCTAACAAATGTTGACGATGTGGGGAAGAAAGGGGCATTCTGGAAGGAGGTAGAAACAATAGCTAGGGACCTACTGGGCAGGCCATGACCATTGAATATCGAACAATGTATATTATTCATGTTACCACCCGTAACACACAAAACAGAAAAAGGTCTGATATTTCATTTGATGATAGATGCAGTGACACTTATAGCAAGATCATGGAAGTCATCACAGGTACCCACAAGAGAGGCGCTGCTAGATCAAGTCACTCTAAATTGGAAATATGAAGCGATGGCAGACAAATACATACACCCACGAAAACATATAAAGCAAGCAGGAGAGAGATGGAGGGAATACCAAGAGAAAAACCCACACAATACCTAACTAAATACATAGCAAACAATAAGGTACACATCAATATGACGCCACATCGCACAACAAAAAACAGACGCAATAGACCCACCACGAAAACTAGGGAAGGATAGACATGAGAACTATGCGAACTTTAAAAGGAATAAGTACGAGTCAAAATGAACCAATTGGAATGTGAAATGTGTAATGTGCAATATGTATACACCCCCAAAATGTAACAGACGGTACCTGCATACCCCTATTTTCTTTTCTGTATCCTGGCGAGCAGGCGCTGAAAGATGAACAATGTGAAACAATGAAAAAACAAGTTTCAAATAAAAAAATATAAAAAGAAGCAATATAAATAACGGTAGTTAAAATGCATCATTTACAAGTAGTAACCAAGTCAAAATCGGGCCGTTTTTATTTTTATAAGTAGAGAATCATATAAAATTATCCATAAAATGTAAAACAAACACATTTACTTTATGGAAGATTAAGATGGCTGCCTGTAAGGTAGTTTGATGAGAATCTGCTTCCATTCATGCCTCGATTAGCTGGAGTGTCATAACAAAGTATCTGCAGAGGAACTTGTAAGGAATAATTTGAACCATTACATTGTTACTGACCATACTTTGGACAAAGAGTGTCTCGTCTTTATTTTGTACAGAATTGTTTTTGTTACCAAAGAAAATTCTTAGAGTTACAGGCTGGTCTGATATCTGGAGAAGGAGGTGATGGGCAGGGTTGAAAGCAAAACTGAAAGCAAAAAAAGTTAAAAAATAATAAAAATATCTCCTCTACAAAAACAGATTGCTAAAAAAGAGGGGGGATATAATAATGATAATTATTATTTATTTAGTAACAATTTATTATTATTTTCAGTATATATTGGATGTCACACGCAGGCATTAATGATTTCGCTACGCACAGTGACTTTGTCTTATTGTTGATTCTCATTTATAAGAGGCACCTTGGTTATAAGTTCTCCAGTGACAAGATTGACTGTTAAGGCTCCTCCTTGGGCGTACACTGATTAGTGGTCGCTTGACATGTGGACACACCCCAGCATCATGTAAACAAAATATGCCTCTTGTAAATACTATATGGTATTTCCAAGTAAGTAGGTGCCATTTCTTTTCGGTCTGTATAATGACCCAGTTCAATTGTTTAAAAGCCACAGTATTTAAACAATGGTGCTAGCGAGATCTATGTATTTGTTTGGGACTGAAATGATCATGTGGTCACCGCCTTGACTGCGATCACATAACCGGGACTTTCACCAATAAGAGATGGGCGGGGATTTTAAAGACATGGTCAGTATGTGTGGGTTGCACATGTGATAATCCCGAATCTCGGGTAAAAAGCACGTCACGTGTTAGACTTGACCGTGTATTCATTTCTACTTTCCTTTGTTCACTTTTTTGCACTTTTGTAAACATTTTGTTTTGGAGACCAGTGTTGGGAGTACAGATAAGTAGAGATAGACGGAGGACCTTTTGACAGTGGCATTACTACATTATATTACTATATTTATTTGCCCCTCCTTTTTAGTTAATAGCACTTTGTTTCTGTTGGGGAGTTATGCTTATTATCTTTTAACTGTTTTTCCTTCAATCATTTATAAACTCTACTGCAGAATTCAGGCTGATACAGTGAGACCCCTAGTGGCAACACATTATTTGTGCTCTTCTGTGCCATCATAGGTGGGGATTAGTGACCCCTGGTGGTTATAAAATATTACTGCACTTGGTAATCAACTTAAATTCCTGACATTTTTAAAGGACAGTCTAAGGACAGTTTATACAGTGTTTGCATATTGAAGTTTTGTAATGTTTCATATTTATTAAATTAATTTATTTCTTTAATTCACATCAGAGCACAGTTATGTATAGCCGGCAATCGAACTGGGAGAGTTTGTGAAAGGTTACATGTAAGACACTTTAAAATCGCTAAGGTATTATTAAAGTGTCTTACATGTAATCGCACCAGCGTGGTAGGCTGTCTTTTATTTATAATCCGGTAGTGAAAAATATGTATAATAAAAAGAAAATTCCTTTCCTAAGCCTCCTATGTCTCCTCACCGCCCTCCCCCTCCCCCACTTCCCTTCCCCCCTATATATTAATTTGCTATTGCTAGAGTTGATTCAAAACACACACTATTGTTGTTGGATTGTCAAATGTTGTAATATTTTGTACAGCTTTGATTGTGTTCTGTTTTTGTTTTGTTTTTTGTGCTGGCATAACGTTTATCATGTTGTTGATGTAAGGGATAATATGTTAATGTGACACTTCTGCAATGTTGACGATAGCACATTGATGGAGTTATTTAGATATCCAATTAATTAATTCATTGTCATATGCTGTGCAAACATTTTGAAACACGAACATTTTGAAACAAAACATTGTTGAAACAAAGAGAATATTTTCAATAGAAAATTGAAATATTGAAAAAAAAGACACTTTAGTATCTGGTGTAAGCACATCCAAGGGGGTATCCATGAACGCTTTCTGTGTCCACTAGTAATGAAATTCTGACTGCAACTTGGTAGTCATTATACTGTAGAATGCTGTACATATGAGTTGGGATCAGACTGTGTATGCAGCCCTTTGACCCATTTGCCATAACTATTGTTAAAGGAGAGAAAGCTATTGTCATGCCAAAAGCATGAGTTGGTGTTTGATGTGTGTTGATATATGTTAAGAGTTGTTTTTTTTTTGTAAACCTTGGGATGACATTTATTGTGGTCTTTGATCTGGCACCAGGCCTAGACCATAAAACATCTAGATAGCCATCACCAGAGCTGGACACAAGGAATTGCATAGAGTGGGCAATAAACTGCCAGATCAACACCCTCTGATTTCCCACCCCCCAGGGGTCTGCCCACTGAGCAACAACTAGTTTAGATATATAATGAGGGTGCTGGACTATCCAGGGAGTTATTCATTTTTTTCTTTGGTCAGCAACTTCTAGGAGACATATACCATCTAAGGCTCCCACAAGAATTCTATATGGGGTAAATATAGTTGCAAGAAAAAGTATGTGAACCCTTTGGAATGATATGGATTTCTGCACAAATTGGTCATAAAATGTGATCTGATCATCATCTAAGTCACAACAATAGACAATCACAGTCTGCTTAAACTAATAACACACAAAGAATGAAATGTTGCCATGTTTTTATTGAACACACCATGTAAACATTCACAGTGCAGGTGGAAAAAGTATGTGAACCCCTAGACTAATGACATCTCCAAGAGCTAATTGGAGTGAGATGTCAGCCAACTGGAGTCCAATCAATGAGATGAGATTGGAGGTGTTGGTTACAGCTGCCCTGCCCTATAAAAAACACACACCAGTTCTGGGTTTGCTTTTCACAAGAAGCATTGCCTGATGTGAATGATGCCTTGCACAAAAGAGCTCTCAGAAGACCTATGATTAAGAATTGTTGACTTGCATAAAGCTGGAAAGGGTTATAAAAGTATCTCCAAAAGCCCTGCTGTTCATCCAATTGTCTATGAATGGAGAAAGTTCAGCACTGCTGCTACTCTCCTTTGAAGTGGCCGTCCTGTGGCCGTCCTGTAAAGATGACTGCAAGAGCACAGCGCAGACTGCTCAATGAGGTGAAGAAGAATCCTAGAGTGTCAGCTAAAGACTTACAAAAGTCACTGGCAAATGCTAACCTCCCTGTTAGCGAATCTACAATACGTAAAACACTAAACAAGAATGGATTTCATGGGAGGAGAACAGAGGAAGCCACTGCTGTCCAAACAAAACATTGCTGCACGTTTACAGTTTGCACAAGAGCACCTGTTCCACAGCAGTACTGGCAAAATATTCTGTGGACAGATGAAACCAAAGTTGAGTTGTTTGGAAGAAACACACAACACTATGTGTGGCGAAAAAAGGCACAGCACACCAACATCAAAACCTCATCCTAACTGTGAAGTATGGTGGTGGGGGCATCATGGTTTGGGGCTGCTTTGCTGCGTCAGGGCCTGGATGGATTGCTATCATCAAAGGAAAAATGAATTCCAAAGTTTATCAAGACATTTTGCAGGAGACCTTAAGGCCATCTGTCTACCAGCTGAAGCTCAACAGAAGATGGGTGTTGCAACAGGACAATGACCCAAAGCATAGAAGTAAATCAACAACAGTATGGCTTAAACAGAAGAAAATACACCTTCTGAAGTGGTCCAGTCAGAGTCCTGACCTCAACCCGATTGAGATGCTGTGGCATGACCTCAAGAAAGCGATTCACACCAGACATCCCAAGAATATTGCTGAACTGAAACAGTTCTGTAAAGAGGAATGGTCAAGAATTACTCCTGACTGTTGTGCACGTCTGATCTGCAACTACAGGAAACGTTTGGTTGAAGTTATTGCTGCCAAAGGAGGTTCAACCAGTTATTAAATCCAAGTGTTCACATACTTGTTCCACCTGCACTGTGAATGTTTACATGGAGTGTTCAATAAAAACATGGCAACATTTTATTCTTTGTGTGTTATTAGTTTAAGCAGACTGTGATTGTCTATTGTTGTGACTTATATGATGATCAGATCACATTTTATGACCAATTTGTGCAGAAATCCATACCATTCCAAAGGGTTCACATACTTTTTCTTGCAACTGTACATGTAAGGAATTTCTTGTGTTTTCTCCTATTTTATTTTATGTACTGTTTTGCAATTTGTTATCTGTATGTCATTTATTTCTGTATTTTGTACTCAGCACTGTGAATCTTTTTTGTCAGATTAAATGTTTACTTAATCAGCTTGTGTCTCTGTTCTCTATGAGCTTCACTCTCCAGAGGAAGGCTCAGGTAAACACGTTACCAAAAAGGGTTAATTATATATGTGTTTGATCAGTAAAAGTAAGACTAACTAAGACGCCCAGGTTTAAAGTCTTGGTGGTGGCAGTAAAGTGTGTACTAGGGGGTTAGTGTAGAAGGGATTGCAGGGGTTAATTGAGTGGTTGCTGGGACTAGCAACAGGTAACCAGGGGTCTGGTGTCATTAACTCTGTCACTTCCACACTCTCCCCACTGTCTCGGCTGGGCCTATAGCCCACGCTCGTGACAGTTATGTTTTGGTTATTATATGTCTTGTAGCTTCATACACTAATTTGATGGTAATTTTGCCAGAATAATGGATTGGATATAATAATTATGTCTTGCAATGACTGCTCATTGAGGTGCATTGGGAAGTCTGTGATTGGACAGCCATGGAATGTCTGGGCTCAGTTAGAATGGAGGGCTTGCAAAGGCTGCAGAAAAGATCTGCAGCTTTTGCAAGCTATTTTTAAATATACCCATAAGAAGAAATTCATACTTAGAGGGACACTCCAGTCACCATAACAACTTCATCTAAATAAGGTTGATATTGTGCCAGGAGGCTCCCAGGTGCACTCTTACCTTAAGAGGTTAAACTGTTCCCAAGGTGGACTGATCTTCAGGTCCCCCAAGCAGCATCCGGCTTCTGAATCTCAGTCTCAGGAAGCATGGAGTGCTGACGGGTACCACTGATTGGCTTAGCGTGACCAGCTGACAAGCTGCCTTGTTTACCATATTTTATAAATATGCATTAATTTGAATCTATTTTGTTGGTGAAATCATCACTTTAAAAAGAAACAAAAAAAAAAACCTGCAAATTTAGGACAAATTTGTTGATCGCAAATATAGGCCTTGATTTAATATTCGTGAATAAGCTTTCAAATGATTTAATATTTTACGATACACTTTTAAAACAATAAAAAATATTTAATATTGAGTTTTTATTTTTATAGATTTACATATATAAATATATGTTATATCCTCTAATAATTAAAATTTTGGAAAAAAAAATATTTTTGGAGGTTTATTCCCCCCCAAAAAATCACATAATTTTATATGTTTATCCAAAAATAATCAAATCAAGGCCACAATTAGGCTACTCTTATATTGTTTTATTTGCAGCTACGGAGATAGCCTATATCTTCTTGCATTCTCTGTTGTTCATGTACATTTGATTTTGTGTTTCTTTTTCACAAGGTAATTATTTATATCACTTTCCGTGTACTCACAGTCCCTCATGATGCTGCATTTATTCATTTGGGTATCCAGGCAGTAAGAATCAGGACATTTATGATGCAAAACCTGCTAATAGATTAGTCACAAGTATTGCTCGCACAAGGTGATGCTTAGATAGGCAGTATTTATTGTATCCATTTACATTAGACCTGCAATGGATTTAATTCAGAGACACTGCATATAATTTATGAAGATTCAAGTACTCTTGCAAACATCAAGGGGATGTTATTTTTGTACCATCCAAGTATTTCATCTATTTGGCAAATTCATTTGAGGCCAATATAAGACAATTTTTTTTTCTGACATAATTTTATCAACTGGAAGTGCATAAATTTACTGTGTAGGAAGTCAATGAAAACATGTTTGTATTGCTAACTCTAAAATGTTCCTTTAAATAGGAACCTTGACTTTCCAGGATATATGTATTTGTGAAGTGTAAATTTTTTTTATTAAATTTAGAAATTCACATCTATTTACCATGCTAGTGGGCATCTAGATCTTGGCTTCATATTTTGCTTAACTTTCTTTACTGCGTTTACTGCAACGATGGCAAGTATGACAACCAATCAAAACAACAATGATAAGTCATACAAGACCTCCCCATAGGAAGAACCTTCCCTTGCTTTTAATGAGACAACAGTATAATAACATTATATGAACAACAGGAAAAGGTTTAGGCAATTATATTTGAACCAAATGTCAAACAGCAACATTTCGACCTAAAAGGTCTTTCTCAAGGTCGAAATGTTGCTGTTTGACATTTGGTTCAAATAAAATTGCCTACTTGAACCTTGGAGTGCCTAAACTTTTTGCTGTTGTTCATCTATTGTACTTGGGACCTGGTGCTGGGTCTCAGCTGGGTCACTTATCAAACCTACCATCTTTGAGGTATTTAGTTAGACTCACATTTGTCTTCAGATAGGTGCCCTCGAAGGCACAGACAGCCTGACTTCCTCTCCAGATCCTCTCCGCCCTCGAAAGCACATATAGTTTTCCCTCCTCTTATGAACTTAGATCCTCTCCGTTTTCTCTTAGAGGCAGTCAGTTAGACTTATACTTATCTCCAGATAGGTGCCCTCGAAGGCACAGATAGTCTTTCCACCTCTTAAAAACTTCTTGACAGCTGACCTAGCAGTCAGCATATCCCGATCTAGCTGGCATCGTATCAGTTCAGATATTAGGCAGTGAATTATTCAGTCTTTTATGTCTAGATAGGTGCCCTTGAAGGCACAGACAGTTCTCTTTGTTACAGACTCTCCTGCTGCTACCGCCAGATTACCAGGCAGTGAATCAGTTCACACCACAAGATTACACAAGGATGTTCATTGTATCATTTGTCTACTTGCTCCTGCCATTATAATTACTCTCTGGCCTTTAAAATACTGGGTAAATGATTATTCTTTATATGCATGTATTTGGTACTTGGCTAATGACACATACATTTGGGGCATATCATCACACTGGTATTATTGGCTACTTGAGTCCAATACAGTTTTATAATTTTATTTATTTATTTATTTATAAAATATTTTACCAGGAAAGATACATTGAGATTTCTCTCGTTTTCAAGTATGTCCTGGGTCCACAAATCATTGCATTGATACATTAGGGTACAATAAAATACAAAAACAATATTAATACACAATATATACAAAATTTTACATAGAACAGGTACCTTTAATCATGTTAGTCATCTCTAGCATTGATTATTAATTCTGCACCATAGTTCTAGGTGGTGCACTAGACTTTTACCATCAACAACATTCTTGTACTATAATTATTTTTGTAGCAATTGTTTAGCTACAGTGTTCCCCTTATCGATATTGACTTTCTATTACATTTGCATTTTCAATGTTATAGGAACTCGATTGGGTATCTTTATCCTCGAGCTATTTTTTACCCAGATTGTGTTCGTCTTTTCTCTCTCCTCCTCCCACACCCCCATTATTATTTAGACCTAGGTTTATTTAGCAATTAACATGTGTGTTGTCAATATATGTATATCGTATTAGAATATTACTAATAAACATTTACATTTTATCCCTACCTTGGGGTTTTTCCACGCTTATGGTAAAAATAGAGTCTGAAGAGGCTCTGTAGGAGAGAAGTCGTAGGAGAGGAGAATTTGCCTTTGAGTAATACTAAATATTTCTTTACTTTTAAACAGAAAACATTGGCTTTTAAATTAATTTTCTTTTATTGACCATTAAAATATGAGACTTCAGCAGTGAGAATGCTGGGGCGTGAGCTGTACACCAAAACTGCTTCATTGGGTTTAAGTTGTTCTGGTGACTATAGTGTTCTTTTAAAGTTCCTGTAGCTACTGCATAGCTCCAGGTAGACAGCAGTAGTAATGAGATCGGTCCACAGTAGTAAGTAACACAGCCAATCAAATGTTTTTCATTCTGACCTTTTGGGACTGAACATATCCCATATAAACCTCTCTCTAGCAGGTGGTTATTGAATATACAGCTGAGCCCTCAGCAGCAGAGTCATTCATCAGATCACTTTTTTATAACAGAGCTGTACACATTGAGGGTAAAATTGTATGGCTGTACATGGGTAAATCAATGGTTCAGGTTCTCTCATAAAGTTAGTCAGAAGTGGTGGGCTCTGATTTACAAGCACCCATGCAGAGTGTACATGTTGTGTCTGAGGCTTATTGCTGACTAAAAAACAGGGCATCCCAGAACTACAACCTATGCCGTAGGTAGGCAACCTTTCAAACTCCAGATGTTGTGTGATGCTTTGCCAGCAGTATGATTGTAAAAGCATTATGGCAGATGTAGTCCACAACATCTGGAGTGTTGAAGATTGCCTACCCTGACCTAAGCAATGAGCACAGGTTGTCATGTGGCTTGGAGTATCCTTTTAACAGCAAAATGAACTCCCCCTTGGTAGATATGAACACATCACTTGATTTTTTTCCTCATAAAAAAAAACTGTCTAATCACACATGAAAAATCACAAAAGAAAAACTCCTTTTTGGAAACTTTGATTTGAAATTCTAAAAAGTCTAAAAAAGTTTAGTATTTTTTTCCATAAAATGACATAGTTCATTTCAACCGTACTTACACATCACTGGTGCAGTACAACATACAATATATGACATGCCCCTGATGCCCAGTATAACACCATGTATTTATCTACATAATGAATTAGAGCACAAAACATTTTATCATTGGGGAGAAGGGTGATAAAAGGGGGACAAAAAAGTCATCTTGAGGTTGAGGGGAAAGAGGGGCAGAACGGAAAAGTAAAAAAATGGCATAGAGACTACTGCGTACCCCTAAATCGTCTTCTCGAAGACTGCTTATGATGTGAGTCTTAGAAAAGGCTGTAAATCAACCCACTACAGTCTCAGTAGGAGACATGCTCTCTCCTTAACACCACATGATTTCACAGAAACTATAAAGAACACGTCTTGAAGCACATTAAGCACCAAGTGTCCTCATTTGTAGGCTTTGTGCGAGTCGCTACTTGAACCAAACATTTGCATGATTCAAATCAGTTGATTCTTCCAGTAATCCCTGCACAACTCGTGAGCATCTCAACTATCTAAAGGCCATATCACATAGGTATCCAACAGTTACCTCTCTGGCTATTCTAGAACTGCAACATCCATGATGCTCTTCAGTTATTTAGGTTTCATCTTAAATGACACACATGACAGAATAATGCATTAGGGTCTTCTTCAATAAACAGTTGGCTGTTGGAAATACATTTGGACTTTCATATGGTGTTTATTGTTCTTTTTTTTTTTTGTTAAATCCAACAATCACTGTTTAGTGAATAGATTATCAAACCTTTGTCTTAAAATATTCATAATCTACTCTGCAGAAATATCGTTCTAGTGGTTTTGCGTACAACTGCTCCTAGCAACCATCGTTCACTATCTTTTATCCAGACTAAAAACAAATCTATGTACACAGGCATTTAAATAATGCAATATACTCCCCATAGTTCATTCTTAAAATTCCCCATAATTCATATTCACTATATTTTTTCATGTGTTCTTTTACAATGAATGAAAATAATGGATAAATCAATCAATGGATGGGTGCATCCTTTAATTAATAAGTTCGCTTGTAAGCTAATTCTCGGATGGCACTTTACAAGTTGAAGTCTGAAACATTTATTTCGAATAAGTCTTTGACTTTATGCCTTGACTAACGGTGAACTTATAAAATGCTGATTCACAACAAAAGGGTAGAATATTCTCTTTGTTCTTAGAAGGAGTTTGGTCTTGGGGATTCTTTAGCAAGATGGAAATAAAAAGATAACATAAAAAATACATGTATATACTTGATATACAAAACAAAACAAAAAAGGAAAAAAAAGAAAATGAACAAACACAACATAACAAAATGGCACTACATTCATGTATATTATATTAAATTAAAAAATGTAGCAAATCACAGAAAAGACATTAAAGGACGCATCAGAAGTATATGGAAAGTGCATAAATTTAACTGCTTAAACAACAAATACAATGATGTAGAAATTAGAAACGTCATGGAGAAATTTTTTAGATGTTTTCCATCATTTGCTCGAAGATAATTTTTTTTGGTTACTCGGACTTTCTAGGATATGTCTATTCCTTTCGACCAGAAGTCATCTATAACCTTTGATAAACTAACTAATTTCGGTCAGTCATTAATCTCTATTATAACGGAATAAAGCAATACAAAATAGAATATTACATGTAATTGTCACGACTGCTAGTGTGGTCCAACACGCAGAAAATATGTAAACATATACATACAAAAGAAAAGGAAAAATAAAAGGACAGAGCGTGAACCGGACCTTAGAATGGCCGGACTAATATGCTAGAGATAGAGAATGGGAAAGCCGAGGTCAAGGAAGCCAGAAATACTCAAATACCATTTAAACAAGCCAAGTCAGGGAAACCAGAATTCGGAATAACCAGGGAAAAGCCAAAATCAGGATACCAGGAAGTCAGATTCACAAAGATAAACGCACTCTCGGGAACCAAGAACAGGAAACCACGACAGGGCAAGAACTGGAGTGAATTAGGGATTTAAATATGCCTCTCTGGGTTCTGATTGGTCAGAGGATGATCTCTGACCCCAGAACGTGCGCGTGCGTTGACATCGTGACGTCAAGCGCACGTTTGTATTCATTTGAGGGGCTGAGCTTAAGATGGGCGCAACCACGTGGTCCGTGCCATCTTTGATTTGGGCGCGACGCCCAGAGAAAGCAGAGGAGCGGCTCCAGGCTCGCCGACGAGCAGGTAAGCTCGTGGTGTCGGCGAGAACGTGCCGGTCGGACACGGCTGCGGCATGTGGCGGGTCAGGAGCTGCAACAGTAATGAAAGGCTTATGGCTTGCTACTGGTAAAACTATGGCTAAATAACTATGCAATTTGTCAATGCTTTAATATTCAGTATTATACATATGTTGCACACTTTGCACAGTGCACACACACAGTCAGATTTATATGAGACTTCAACGTGAGCCATGCGGCAAATGTGGCAGACTGACAGATTGTCTGGCAGTGACTTTAATATTATCAAGAGGGTGAATCACCGCACTGGCATCCTACTCCCAACAACCCCTAAAAGGGAAATTTGAATTTGAAATTTGTAATAATCTGAAATCAGATGTCAGTTGTAGTACAATGTCTCTACCCAAAGTGCTCTAAAAAGTTAAGCAACTGAGATTGTGCTGTATTACATTGGTGCAAAATAAAAGGAGGACTTTGCCCATGGGATTCTAATCTAGAATTTTGTACAAAGCATTATTTTACTTTGTACAAAGCACTAAGTAAGATAGTTAAATAGAACTGATAAAGATAGAAAATGTGACAGAAGGCTGAAAAGTATACTTTTCATGGAGAACCTGGGTTTGAAACTAAAAAACCTAATTCCAGAGAAAATATATAAAACACAGTCCTGTTACAAATGTCATATGAAACCTTTCTCTACAGCTTTTGTTTCATCTTAATTTTCTCACTTAATTATTATTTTTTTCTAACATGTGGTGGCTCTTTTTCCTGCGATACCATTAGACTTTGATGTCCTTTTGCTTTGATTAAGTTGCTTGGGGGTTGATGACCCTGAATGTAGCATCCAAAAATGTTACGATCACAAAATAATCTATAATGATTCATTTGTACCTCCCTGACATACTGTTCATTATACTACTCGTTTGACTTATTAGAAAAAAACTAAATAAATAAAGGAGAAAAAGAAACAAAACATTTGTGGGAGAATAAGTTGCACTTAAACATTAAAAAGTTTTGGCAGCATTAAAGGGACACTCCAGGCACCCAGACCACTTCTGCCCATTGGAGTGGTGTGGGTGCCAACTCCCACTACCCTTAACCCTTGGTCGTTGAGTGTCTGGAACTCTAAGTCGGGCACTCGACCTCGCGAACACTGGCAAATTCACATGAACGCCTGCTTCTTTCCACTACAAGCCAGGAGAGCTCTGTTGAGTAGGATTGTTCTCACGAACAAGGTGAGCAATCGCTACCTATGAGCCAGGGGAACCGTTCATCTTTTTGTTCGTTTTCCCAAAATTGACCGACCGCTACCACTGATTCTATTGAACTAAGTTGGGCAGGTGCCAAGTGTGCGGTTGGTCACAACTTTACCCCGGTGGCGATTCGGCTTTGTTTGTAGGATCTGAGTGCTATTTGGACAACTTGGGTGCTCAGACCCAGGCTATGCGGGGATATAATATTTCCTCTGTGTATTATGTGTATTTTTAATATTTTATGTTTTATGATTTGTAACTCTAGTGCCTGAAAGATCATTAGTTTAAGCAAAGTATTCTAAATTATCTCCCAGACACAGAGACTCCAGACGTGTTGTGGGAATGTTATGCTATGTCCTTGCTTGAGACCCCCTGCTGGGGGTTTGTGTATAAAAGTGGCCATTTGGCCATAATAAAACATTCCTGTTGTGCCCTTCATCAAGTCTCGACTGATGTTTGAGAACGACGAACTACTTGATTTATTCTCACGAACAGCTTGGATTTCAGGAATGTACGTATCAACGTACCATGTGAACGGGCTATAATCACTAAGTCCCTAGCCTTTCGGGAGTATATGAACGAACGGAGTATACGAAATACAAGACATTCATTACAATATATATATCAAAATACATACATGTATTTAGTTGTATATATTAATTCATATATTAATGGTGACAGCAAGAAAATAGAAGAATCTGTTATTCATAATTGCATTTTTTCACGTTTTTCAAGCCCTGGACATATCTGGTTGTGATTTGCTGTGTCAAGTCATACTGTACAATATAAGGCGTGACATTATGATAATATATATATATGTATCAAAATATGCACACATATTTAATTTTGTATACTGTTGATGGTTACTTAAACATAGATATGGCAAAAATGTCATAGAGCCCTAGCGCTCTAATCTTTATTACAAATTAATGTTGTCATATGTTAATGTGACAAAATAAAAATAATAAACCTGTTTCAGAAGGAATATGACATTACTGAAGACAGAAATGGGACAAGTCACAATTACGAAATACAAATTACAAATATGTTCATGTCTCTGAGTTTCTTACAATTATTTGTCATATTGGACTGTATATGTTAATAAATACAAAGGCACAGTCACAGATATACAATACACACTATGCTACATTTATCTTCTATGGAAACTCTGCAAAAATAGCCTTAAATTATGCAAACTTTGCAGTATTTGGTTTCTTCCTTTCAATATTTAGATTAGCTTCATGTGATAATATCAAGCAAGGAATGCCCTCTTGTGGCCAAGCTTCTAGATAGTGAAATAATTGGAGAAATTTAGAAAAACAAATATACTAGAAATCAGCAGTAAATATATTATAATGTTAAATGTATCTTCAGATAGATAATATTCACACTGGGGTTTATTTATTTTAAAATCAAATATATTTAGATTTATTTCATTTTTAAGCACTTTGATAGTAATGTATTATTTGTGTACCATCCCTTATATGGTGCACTTATTTAGGTATATTACATGAATTATAAACAGTACAGCTTATTGTATAGCTCAACAAAGCAATACTATAGGCAATCCCAATAAAGACCATGTCCCCTCCTTTAACCGAGCTGTTGGAAAGGTCGCCATACTGCAGGAACGGCAATGTGTACATTGAAGGGTTAATCTGCCACTTGAGGTGCTTCCATAAAATAGTTGCGTAAAACTGAGGAAGAAGTAAACAGAGGAGATAGATGTTGTGAGCGCTAAAAGGTAAGTAAATCACCTTTTTTAACCCTGGCAGCATTTCCCTGGTATATAATGTTTACATATTTGTATTCCTAATGCTAAAGTGTTCATTTAATATACATCCATTAAAACATGCAAAAAAAATGGCATTAACAGGACTGGATAAACACAGGGGCTGACGGAGCAGATGCTCCACACCCAAACCCAATGGTGAGATAATTTTGCATTTAGAATATGGATTTTGAGATAAGGTTTGTTTTAACTTCACTGTCATTGTGCCTGTAATGTGTACCCTGGTGCTTTGTAGACAGTCATGCCTGCTGCATCCTTTTTCCACCTCCTCATTTATATGTGACACCATGATCCCATAAAACAGATGGAACAGTGAGCCCCAGATGGGTCCAGCATCCTGAGAGCTAGAAAGCAGACCATGCCTTGGCATTCTCAAACAGGCTCTCTGAGCTAATGCCCATTCAATAGTGTTAAAAAAAATTCTATTAGTCACAATGGACTTACAATGCAGTGGTAAGACCCCAACTAAGAAACCAGCCTATTCTATTGTGGAACCCATCTACATTCTAAATACAGTACATAGCCTGGAAAGTGGGGCTGTAATACATGCTGCAATCTGGGCAGATTTGTGTATGGGAAGGCAGAGAAGGGTAGACACAAAAAGAGATAGGACAGGGTGAAGAGACAAGGAGCTCAGGGGGAAAGACGAATAAGGGGGACTGGACAGACATATAAGGAAGTGAGTAGTGTGGATAGCCACACACAAGGGGGTAGGGCCATGTGAAAAAACTATTTGGTTGGTGATGAGACCTAAAAAACTTTGCTAGGTGATGAGAACCACAGGGGGATGGAAGGAATGAAAGCAACAAGATAAAAGTAAGGGAAAGAGACATAAGTGGTAGAGAAAGGACACAGAGAGGTACATGTGGTGGGGACAAGTAAAAAAAGATGGATGGGAGAAAGGTATAAATAGAGTGGAAGACAACTGTAGAGTGATGGAGGCACATGTGCTGCAGGATAGGGTTGGAGATAAGTGGGAGAGGACACAACTAGGGAGAGGTTGGATGATTGCTCACAGATAAAGCTATCAAAGGAATCTATTTTTATGATCTTAGACAAGGAGGTGGGCTTGGGGCAAAGCCAAGCGCAACCCTGGCCAAACAGCAACTACTCATAGAGATGCATTGAATCAATGCATCTCTATAAGGAAAGTTCAGTGTCTCCGTGCAGAGGCTGGAGACACTGTTCCAAGAAGCACCTCTAGTGGCCATCAGAGGAGTGGCTACTGGTGGTGTCCCTAGGCTGTAATGTTTTTCACTGAAAAAAAACCAGTGTTTACTGCAAAAAGTCTGTAGTGACCGACTTAAAGCTGTATTTGTTCTGGTGACTATAGTGTCCCTTTAATGTGAGTATTTTGTTTTTGCAGTTTCACTAGTTACTTTCTGGTTCTGGGGGTTCCTCACTTGTATATTTATTGTTGTCCAACCAAATACCATTGATTTCATTCTGGAATTAGAGTGTGACATCACAGCCCTGTTGGTCTAGCATGTAGCCCTGGGAGTTTCCAATAATCTTATTTGATAAATGTTTTAGAATTTGACAGCTAAAAGAGTATTTGTTCAACATGAATAGTCAGTTCAAATTCACTATTTTTTCTTAATTGCTTTCTTTTTCATGAATTGGTAAACTCGTAATTTAGTGTAATTATTAAATTACAACCTTTAAATGACTAGAAACTACTTTTTCAGCCAACTTTTTTCAGTAGTTGACGTCCACGACAGATTATTTGAATAGGCTTTTCCCAATGAAAATTCTGCATGGGTTTTATGGCAGAGGATACATGTTAATTTTGAACAGACAAATGAATTACAATTAACAGTTTCTGTTTCAAAATATTAATTGCATGAACAATAGTTTCATAGCAACAATTATTACGTGCAACATGTCTATATCTGATCTGACATTGCTGGCTGAGGTATTCTCCCCTCATTTCATAGTCTCATTCTTGCACATTTTGGCAAGAAGGTGGTTTACACATTCGTAATCTCAAATCTTTAAATTCTCCTGTTCGAAATGGTGAGAAAAAAATACATAAAACAAAGTAAAGACAAACTGATGAGAAAGTCATTAGATCGTCTGTTTATTTTTCCAGGCATGATAGTATCTTTATTTGAAATATTTTAAATCCCTCTGCGTGCTGACTGTCAGAATCAATTGACAACAACCTTAATCACCTGTTTCTCTTCAGTTCTACTACATACCGCTCCAATTTTTCATATATTTACTCCTGCTTTTAACTCATCCACCAAGCTGTCAATTTTTTTCAATATTACCTGCTTTCTGGATGTCTACATATTTGATACTCAGAAACGAACTCAAAAATGCCTGGAAATCATATTTCAGCACAAAATATTGAACTTGGAGAGAGCATGGAATACAGTTTAGGTTATTCAAAAGTTAGCTCCTTAGTGCACGTTGCTCTATTTGAAGTTATTACAGGGAAAGTTTGCAATTCCCAAAACAACATTAAAGTGGTTTAAGAAAGTTGGGAATGTGGGTTTGTTAGAGAACTATTACAGAACATCCATTATTTTGTAAAGCAATATATTAACCGCTTCACACCAAAGAGACAATTCTCATCATATTATGACAGTCCAAGCAAGCCACGCGCTATTAAGTGATTAAAAAAACTTAAGATGAACAGTCGCTAATTGTCATGTGTGCAATTTACTTTGGCTGAGTCAGTCATAATCAAATGATAATTTATCCCCAAATCTACTAATATGGTGCATACAACCTTTTTACTGTTTAGACATTCAAAGATCTTTCTGAAATAAAAACAAAACACATTTTTACAAAAATATGAATTCAAAGTGAATTTCAAGTTTAAGGGCAGTGTAGTCAAACTGACGGCACAGCTGACAATTTTCTTTTCCAGTTTGGCTTTTTTGACCCTTAAATTTAATATACACTTTGACTTCCTATTGAATTCTCACATAGGGGCTGATGGAGCTGCAGCTCCAGGCACATGCCTATGGAATAGGCCCATTGATTTAAAAAAAAAAAAAAAAAAAAAGTAATAATAATTTTTTTACTTTTTTTACTATACTTCACATGCTCTTGCTTAAGTATGGAAACTTAAGAGGGATGTAGAGGGACAAAACTGGAGTGGACTGGCTGACAATGAAATGATTGAAGGTAAAGCTGTCTTTGCAAACTATGCATATGCTCTTCCTGATTTAGTCTCTCTAACACTGTGGCATGTTCCCTTTCTTCTACACTCACTACATACACCTTTTCTCTGTCCCAGACTTTATAACAGGAGCTTCTGCCTGCTAGTAAGAAGGTAAAGAGAGGAGTGGACTAGCGAGTGCCAGGAGACAGTCCTTAGAAAGTGTAGAGCTAGCACATCATTAGATGCATTTATGCCAAGCTCAGGGTGCTGTCTGCACAGTATGCCCTTGGTTGGTCATCCTGCATGATTGGCAGGCTGACCATCTAATTCTTAAAGGACCACTATAGGCACCCAGACCACTTCAGCTTAATGAGGTGGTCTGGGTGCCTGGTCCATCTAGGGTTAACCCTTTGTTCTATAAACATAGCAGTTTCAGAGAAACTGCTATGTTTATAAATGGGTTAATCCAAAAATTGTTCAACCAAACCAAATTTTCTAACCACACCTAAGTCTATTCCTTATGTTTAATGCACCTTATTTTTATTTAAAAATGTTTGCCTTCTTCCTCATGCACTACGTTATTTCATTTTTTTATCCTCTGCGTTGAACTTACCTCAGGATTCAAATGGGATGTAGTCGCTCCTCCAAAAATTAGGAAAAATTGATAAGGGAATTACAAATTTACTGTTTATTACTTCTGTGATTTTCCTTCTTTTTTGTGAGTTAGGGAAAGTGTGCAAGAGTGCATATGCTATTTTACATTCCTTAAAAATATTTTCTCATTTTCCCATTTAGATGTACGTTTTCTCTTTAAAAAAAAAAAAAATTCTAAATGAGCCAAGTCATGTTCCTCAACATATATTTAATATTAAAAAAAGGTTCTGGTAAACCTCACACTGAAATAATATTTATGTTGTAAAATGGAACCAATCCATTAAGAATGAGGTGATATAAATGATCAATAGATACATCATTTATCCCTTGAAATCACGTAAATCAAGCTTAAACAACGATTTTACATAAAATTCCTTGCCATGTTACTAGGTAGCAAAGAGGAAGCAATAATAATTTGAGCTATAAATATTTTTATAAACTAAGCCTTGTGGTTTATATCAGCCATGCATCTCTGGTCATACCTTATTTATTATGTTAGAGTGTCTACCACTATTTACTTAAGATAGTCTATTCACCAACTGTAATCCACTAAAGCTAATAGAGTGACATCATTTATTGAATTTCCATCACTTATCAAATTTGGTGCAAGCAATTGAGGTTATCTATGGTGGCATTATTTAAAAAATAATCCATATTCTAAATTTTTTCATAAATCTGATGATGATGCAACATAACGGAATTGTATCTTAATCCTCTGAGTTCCAAAGTAAGGAATACAGTTTGACAATATATTAAAGACGAATCAATAGTTTCAATAGTAAGGATTCAAACTGCCACTTTGTTGCAATATTTATCTTTATAGTTGGCATTGACTAAAATTGTCTGTTGACTAAGGTCGGCATAAAGGGTAATACGACTGTTTGCGATTATTATTAAGTATTTAACCTGTGCTTTTATAATAGAGAGAAAGGTTTATCTACTACCTGAGACTTTGGCATAGGCTGTATCTTCCTGGCATTGTCCAAGGGTTTTCTAACTAAAACAAATCCATCTTGATCGAAGTGCAATACGTCTGGCAAAAATATTTCCATTTCTATTTTAAGATTTCAGACCTTGTCTAAAATATTACAATATCAGGATTGCAATATAATCTTCAAAAGTCTTAATCCAGCCACTATTTCGGTAAAAACTGAGTGAATAAACAACAATGTATATTTTAAAATATTTAAACTTATATAATTTATTTTAAAGGGACACTATAGTCCTATGAGAAAGCATCGTGATTGGCATTGATCAACACTTATAATGATGTAAGCCAAGGAGGCAGATCAGGGGTGTAGTGGAGCTCCCTGTACCCTGGCTGGGTACATCTGCCAAGGACCGCTTCCTAGCTGGAACAGGGGAAAACCTCAGCACTTCTGCCCGTCGCCATGACTTCACTAGGGTTCTCCTGCAGCCTCTCTGTTCTGGAACCGGATAGGGACTAGCTCTATTCCCTCCCAGGGACTTGATGACACATAGTCCTGGGAGCTGTAGTTCTTACAAGGACTATCCCTGCTGAATCATCCACGAGTTGGAACAAGGTGCTGAGCAGTGATTATAGCCCTTTACCCCCAGATGACTCATAGTTCTGGGAGTCAACTGATTTCAATGAGCCAAACTTAGCCTTTTATGCACAGACCCCAGCAGGGGGTCTCCATTGTATTCAGCACAAGCCCCTCCCAGGAATCTCTGGGCCTGGGAGATAATTGCATTAAAGACCGGTAAGCGATTAATTATCTCCCAGAAACAGAGAGGCAATCACAAAAACATAAAAAATAAAATACCCCAAAATATCATAAAAACATAAAATAACCCCACAAATATATCCTAAAATAGCCCTGATCTGAGCGCCCAAGTTCTCCAAATAGAACTTAGATCCATGCAGTGTAGGTGAAATGCCACCGTGTTAAAGTTCTGATCGGCCTCACACGTGGTCCTATGCCCAAAATAGTTCCAGGGCGTTTGGTGCTTATAACAGTCAACTTTCGGGAGCTCCTGCGGCCGCAATACGGGGTGCTCTGCCTGGCTCTTAGGCAGCGTTTGTTCCCCTTAGTCTCAGACACCTTCCCTCCAAAAAGTGGTTCAAAACCCAAGACCAAGTTGTCCAGGAACCACACGGTCATCTCATGCCGAAAACAGTTCCATAGCGATCTCTCGGACTATTCGTGTGTTTGGTTCATGCAAACGGCCGCCAAAGAGCTAGCGTTTGTTTCCATTTGCATGAAGAGAAAGTGCAGAAACAGGGGCACCCAGGAAAAGGTACTAATGGCGGCTTTGCAGGATAACCCCCAAACGGTGTCCCAGACCTGGACCGTAGTCAGGGGGCAAGGAGGCCAGCTTCCACACTCCTCCATGAGTCCATGGTAAACATATGTGGGAAGGAGCATTTGTCACAAGAGGCAGAGCCAGCAGCAGCAAACTGGTATTAAAAGTAAGATTTTACTATATTTAAATTTTTTTAGTAAATATGTTTCTTAGTATTCTTTGTTGTTTTTTTTTTGTTTGTTTGTTTATTAGTTTTCTTTCTTTCTTTTTTTGTCAGCAATAATAGAGTACATGTCAGTGACTCGCAGGTCGTTTCATATATTAAGGCATATTGTTTAATACAGAGACTCAAAAAGGCTTTTGTAATCTGTCAGACACGCAGGTCCCGTTTCATACACATAATTATAGGATCGTTAAGCAACATTGAAGAGTGGGTGAGGCTTTTCACATACGTTCCCCGTTTATCTTTGATGGTATAGCCCGGTATAATGTGGGGAATTTATGTTAGGTGTAATCCTGGCATTTTGGAATTTACTATATTTAGGGAGGCAAGGGGAAACCAGGGGGCTACATAGTGTTTTTAACACTATAGGGTTATGAATACATGTTTATGTTCCTGACCCTGTAGTGTTCCTTTAAGGTATCCCTGATCTATAATCTATAACTGAAACTGTCTTAATGAGTTAATATGCAAATTATTGATCCCTGGGGGATTTAAATGCTCAAATGCTGCAAGACTATACAAATAGTAAACATATAAATATGTCTACAAACAGTACGTATATAATTGCCTGGAAACAACAGGCACATGTGATTCAAAAACACTGTAGCTTGTATAACAATCTGTGCATATACAACACACTGCAATGTGCTCACAGTCCACATCCCTCTCTCCTTCGCTCCCCAGCTGTTACATATACCACACAATATGAAAATAATCTTGCAGTTTTCTACATTTTGTAGGGCTAGGGACATCATTTTGATTTGTGTTTGTTTTGATATGTAAATATCTCTACAAATTAATCTTGGCATGCCTTACATATTAAAATATATAAACATTTTGTTGTTAATCCTGCATGTGTTGTATTGCTTTCTTCTATTGAGATAGACAGACAGACAGACAGACACAAATAGACAGATAGACAGACAGACAAACTACTTCTGTTAACAATCTATTTCAAGTTCTATTTCAATTTACGTCTATGCCTGTAACATTATATAACTCTCAGTTTTATTGGAAATTTCCCACATTTATCATATTGCAAAGAGCTGCTGAATAAATTGGCGCTTTATAAATGAGAATAATAATAATAGTAATAATAATAATGGGATCAACAGATATTTACTTTTTCATATATTTTGCTGTCTCTTTCACCCTTTCCAGTAACATCGCATTGTCATTATATAGGTGGGTTTCTGAACCTTGGTCCTTAAGGAGTTAATGATTTGCATCACATACAGTATTCTACGTCTTGAAGTTGCTCAGGATAGAACCTTATACTTTCGATATAAATGACAGGTTTACTACATGTGTTGCTCATAATTATGCAACCCAAGAGAGAGGAAGAAGTGGGTGGGAGGGTGTAGGGGGGTTCTAAATTCAGTTGTTCTGTTTGCTAAATCTCAGTTCCTGTGTTTTTTCATATTCACTTAATATATCTTTGCTATTGCTTATTTATTATTTTATTTGTTTAATGAAACTCGCCACTGACAAAACTAAAAATGTCGTACATTAACTTCACAGGATAAACGTGTTTATTAAAAAGAACTAAATTAGGTTCAGCTCTTGCAGCATTTAAGCAAATTCTGCCGGTGATAAAAGCATTATATGCACAGCCAATCACATGGTAGGACGATAGTGCCATCTGAAGTAGGAGCCTGGTGTTTAAAATAAACCTTATGAATAATTCATAGTAAGTTGATGTTTATGCAAATGAGGGAGAATATGTACTCACATGACCACCAGAAGGAAGCAGAAAGGTAAGACTAAAAATAAACTCTCAATGAAGTACGAAGCATTCTGTAAACAGATGCTTGCTTTTAGTTAAAGCAATTCCAAATCCAACCTTGTTTTGAGGCCTTCCGGAAGACGATTCTTCGAATTTGAACTAAGAATCTGATTACGGATCTTTACTAAAACAAAGACACTGAATATTCATGCCATGCCTCTTTTAATGCTAATGATCGTGCAGGATATCCCTCGGGATTTGGCTGGGACACTACATAAAAAATGCAACACAACAGTTCACTGAAAACGAATAAGAAATGCATGACATCAAAAGCAGTAAAATATATAGTGCCATATCTTTCTTAATAATTATTTACAAAGTTTTATCGTGTTATGGCTATTCTAATACACACATAGCCTGCAGTATTGTTTATACAATAATTTACAGGGACGTGTATTCATTAAAGTGTGAATTGCTGTGAATTCAAAGTGAATTGCAAAGCAGTTTAAAATCTTAGGTCAAAGTTGCTGAATTTGAGAATGATCTACAAGGCAGGTATGGTATCAGCTGGGCTATTTTAGCGTCAAATGTGAAATTCACTTTGGATTAACTTGGAATTAACTACAATTCACACTTGAGTGAATAAACATGCGGGCATACTAGTTATTAATTATACTGTAAAAAGAAATCTGTATAAAATATTTGCATGCTTTCCAACAGTCTCAGACTCTGTGAGACGGTCTCGGATTGAGTTCCAGTTCCACAGACCTCGATTTGCTCCTTTGTCTCTCTTATGGAGAAACCCATGGCATGTCTCCAATGAGAACAGTGTGAATACTTCATTTGACACACAAGCTTTATTTAGACTTTGCCTGTTTTAGCCTACATTTTGCAATACAGTTTTCAGTTCACCACAATTTAGTTAATAAGCCCTTCTGATACACACAATATTTACATTTGATGTATGTAGAAAATGCAGAGAAGGATTAAGATCCAATAGGGCCCTGTGCAGGTTAAAAGTTTGCAGCCCTTTGATTCCGCCTTATAAGCACGGTGAATGTTACCAAGCAAATTCATGGTTCCCAAGTCTCCTCTCTAACCCCTGAGCCCAAGCGGCTCCCTAAGTTCACTATATGGTTAATCATGCTTAGAGAGATTGAGATTTGATTTTCAATATGACTGTCTTAATAGCTTTAGTAATAATTATGGGAAAAAATAGCATTATACATGTTGTACCTGCTTCAAGATGCTCTATCATACTGAACGGCACAGAAAACTAACAGAGCAAGTCTTTTGGGAAATCCAACATGACTCGCTCTGTGTTCCGTTGTGATAGATTAGATGCAAGTTCAGCCAAATATAATTCTGGGAAGGGGGACCTCGTGCAGGAGCATAAAAATACCCCTGTCCTTTCAGTAAGGCCTCATTATTATATGGTTCATATTTGATGTAAATGTAACAATGTACAAATAAACTTAACATATACACTGATCAGCCACAACATAAAAACCACTGACAGGTGAAGTGAATAACATACATTATATTGTTACAATAGCACCTGTCAAAGGGTGGGATATATTAAGCAGCAAGTGAACAATCAGTTCTTGAATTTCATATGTTGTAAGCAAAAAAAATTGGCAAGGGAAAAGATCTGAGCGACTTGAGCCAAATAGTGATGGCTAGACGACGAGAGTCAGTGCATCTCCAAAACAAAAAGTATGTATTGCTGCAAAATGTAATGCTGATAGAAAGGTGTCAAATCACAAAGTGCATCATAGTTTTCTGCCTATGTGGTTGTGTAACTGCAGAACAGTCAGGGTACCCATGATGACCTGTGTCCACTGCTGAAAGCACCTTCAATGGGGACATGAACTGGACCATGGAGCAATGGAAGACGGTTGCCTGGTCTGAATAATAATGTTTTCTTTTAGATCAGGTGGATGGCTGGGTACATGTGCATCATTAACCTGGGGAAGAGATGGCAGCTGGATGCAATATGGGAAAAAGGCAGGAAGCAGTGTTGTGCTCTGGACAATGTTTTGTTGAGAAACCATGGGTCCTGGTATTCATGTGGTTGTTACTTTGGTACATACCATCTAGATAGAAATGGTTGCAGGTCACGTACACTCCTTCATGGCAATGGTGTTCCCACGTGGCAGTGGCCTATTTCAGCAGGATAATGCAACCTGCTACACTGCAAAAAATGTTCATGAATGGTTTGAGGAACATGACAAAGAGTTAAAGGTTTTGCCTTGGCCTCCAAATTCCCCAGATCTCAATCCGAGTGCGCATCTGTGGAATGGGCTGGAACAACAAATCCGATTCATGGAGGCCCCACTTCGCAACTTGCAGGTAACTAAAGTCAGATACCACAGGACATGTTCAAAGGTCTTGAGGAGTCCGTGCCTTGATGCATATTAGACAGGTGGTTTTAATGTTGTGGCTAATCAGTGTATATATGTAACATATTACATATATGATGCATTTAAAATGCTTTGAGCACTATATGCTCAAAGCATGTAACAAAAAAAAAATAGCGTAGACATTCTCATGACTACCCATATTGTGTAAGCAAGTTCTTAAAGCGACACATCAGCACAACTTTTGAATTTGATAGATTTTGGCCTCATTAACATTATTCCTTGATAGGACAAATCTTTTTTTCTGCTAAATAAACAAATATTTTGCAGAATTAGGCACCTGTTTCCGAAGCAGTGCACCAACTCTAAAAAAGGAAACCAAAAAAACATCAGTATATGTGTACATACACAGCTCATCCACTGACAGGACTGAGTAACATTAACAGCTGGAAATTCTGTGTTTTTTGTAAATATAGGAATCCTATATTTTATATAGAGTTATATATGAGTATTGCTTATTTTAAAGCAGACTACAGATTTGATCAAATTACGTGTGCTGATTTAGTCTTCCTCAATGACAATCTCATTTGCTTTTAGTGAATGCACAATTTGCAACTTAAGATGGATTTCACTTGCTTTGACCATATTTAGCTTGTTTGGTCAAGACCTGGTGCTTACTGAATAGACCCCTTTCATCTTACTTTGAATTATTGACAATTAACAGTTTAGTAAACAATTGTAGTAGTGTTCCAAGTGCTGAAGTCAAGCTGTATGTTGATGCATAATGACTTGAAATTGTTACATGTTACAGGGCAGTCGATGGTGATTCCATCATGGCTAGATCTCCATGTAGTAGTGTTCCAAGTGCTGAAGTCAAGCTGTATGTTGATGCATAATGACTTGAAATTGTTACATGTTACAGGGCAGTCGATGGTGATTCCATCATGGCTAGATCTCCATGGCAGGAGTTTGTACTATTAAAAAAAACAACAGATTTTAGGAAGTATGGGTCTGTCAAATTAGAACCAATTTATACATTTGGAGGATTTTGAGATGTTCTTAATACCTCTGTCTGATCCACAACTAATTAAATAACATACAAGAATGATGATGCAGCTTACCTATCACTATATATCAGACTTCAGTCTGCAATATTCTTCGCCTGCCAGCAGCTATGAACCCTGACACTAGTACCAGCAAAGCACCTTGAAAGACCATCGAGAATAGTAGATGCTTGCATAAATAATAGATCAGGTGTTACATACTGTGGAATTCTAGCAGAATCACTTACATTGTAACCTGTTCTAAATCTAGAGTAAATGCAGAACATGGGAGTGTTAATAACCATTTATGCTCACATTAAAGGTCCTGGCGTGTAACAGGGTTATAAATAATCACTTTCTTAACCATGATCACAGACAATGGATTAATAATAAGCCCTGGTTTGATGGAAATGCTTTTCACTGGAATATCAGGAATTTCATAGAAGCAGTTATAGCAAGAGCTCAACGAAATGGTTTTACAGCACTATCGCTGGTGAAATAATGGATGCTAAGCTGGGTTATCAGCAAAATGAAATCCAAACAAGTGGCACTGATATCCCAAGGATTCCAAAACCATTAGATGAGTTACATCCGAGAAAGAAGTATCTGTCCCTTCCTCTGAAATATGTCAGTTTTCTATACAATAGGAATCTACTTCCTAATTCCTACAACATAACTGCTTGTTTTAAAATGAGATTAATTTCTTGGACAGGTTGTAGTCATTTTATGATTTAGCTACTATTTTATTTCTGCACACGTTGGGGCATATATTCTGAGCAGGGTAATGCGATTCACACACTCTCTAAGGCTTGATGAGAGTATAAATCAAGAATACAGAAGAGATTAATAAAATAGTATCTTGGAGCAAAAATTCTGATTTCTGAATTCCTGGGGTCACTTATTTGAAATATGCGATATATGCACTAAACAGTGAGCTTTGCTAATAATGAAAAACGTAAACCTTCAGATTTTGTACTATACTTTCTCAACAATTTACTTCAAATGGATGTTATTGCATTGCAATGGTAGTAGAAGTTGGTAGTAGAAGTGTGCTATCATAACTCTTACCTGCAACTTATAAGAACACTTTAAAAACCACACCGGTACTGCATGCTGTATTGGTTATGGTGCCTGGAATGTAATGGTACCCCCATCCCTTTGTAAGAAGTCAAAATGTTTTAGAATGGTTTGGCTTCTTACCTGGGATCATCTTAACCTCCTCTATTTCAGAGGGAGAACCAAAGGCTCTGTCTGAGTTAAGTTTGGTGGTGCAGGGCTGAGCTCATTGTCTGAGAACGATCAGCTAGGGTTCTTTGGAGCATCTGGATCCCTGTTGGAAGTGGTTGAGGCAGGAAGTGTGGTGCCCATAGGACCAAACGTAAGAAGGCAATCTGTTCTAAAACAGTTGGATTACTCACAATCCAGGTGTGCCAGGGCACTCTTGGCACTATAATCAATATCTCACGTAGCAAAAGTGTGGTGTCCCTTAAAGCTACAGATAAGAGTTATAAATGAACACTTCTATAGGATGCAATATATTTATAGTAAATTGTTGAATGTTTTTAATTAGTGGCTAAGACCTCACTACTCACTGTTTAGGAGTTTGATCCAAAATGTTCAATAAGTGACCACAGGAATTCAGAAATATAAAATTCTCCTCCAAGGCACCATATTGTTTATCTCTGTGTTTTTGTATATTTTTTTAAAAAAAAATTTACATCTACACTTAAAGGTACACTATAGTCATGAAAACCATTACAGCTTAAAGTAATGTTCTGCAGCATTTACTCCATGTCCCTGTTCTGAGAAAAGGCAGTGTTTACATTACTGCCTATGACAACCTCAAGTGGGAGTCACTTGGACAGCCACTAGAGGCACTTCCTGCGTTTTGTCCTGCAAAGATTGTAGAACTGACGTTCAAAGTCTCCACGCCCTGAATGCTTCCTATATTTTATCAATGCATCTCTACGAGGAGATGATGATTGGTGCAGCTAGGGATTGATGATCTCAGTTGAGGAGGCAGCTTGGCACTGCGAAGACCAGGGCACTGGTATTAGGTAAATGATTCTGCTTTGTTAACTCTCATTGGGGTGGGATTTGATAATCTAAATAGTGAATAGAACACTATAGCGTTAGGAACACATTTTTGTTTTCCTAACGCTATGATGTACCTTCATAAGATAATTGTCACTTCCCAGGACTTTTAATATTACATTTACAAAACCCCTATATTCAACAAATAAGTGTTTGTGAGATCTGAAAAAAATAAAGAATATAGACATGTATACTTCTGTATTTTACTCTTCGCTTTTACGCTTAGGGCCTTCATATTGACTGTGACAGTCATATAGTTCTTCTCTTTTCTGTCATTAAAGATAATTTGTGAAAATGGAATGAAGACACAGTGATCCTCCTTTTAATACAGCATTTCTTGGCTGTGCCTGGAATTAAATCCTTAACATGTTTAGTACATATTCAAAAGAAAATGAAACATCACATTTTTAAAAGCTTAACATACATTGTGGGTAATTTGTAATGTTTTATTCGGTGCGGTAATCTCCAGAAAAGTGATGGTGTCTCTTTAAATGTTTGTCCAAACAAAGTTTTAGGAAGGGGCTTATTAATGATAATACTAATGAAGGGTACATTTAGATTTAGTTAGCTTTCAAGTTGATTATAAGAACTTATAACCACCCAATGCATTGGAATTTCCATTCTAATGACCTTTCAAGAATGAAATATTGATTTTACTTTGCCTGGAATCATGCCTGTTACTCCAAGTTACTGAAAACTAGATTTATCCATTATTCAGACATCTAACTGCTAAAAAGGGAGTTATGTTATCAGGGCCAGTGCAAGGATTTTTGCTGCCCTAAGCAAAAAAACTCTGGCCGCCCCATTTGCTGCACAGTGGCCCTGTAGGTTTAACCCCACAAGATAAAACATTGCCTTACCTTGAAGAGTTAAACAAGACTCTAGTAACTGTCACAGTGACTGCCACTAGAAACACCTCCGCTACAATGCCATGTTTATATATACACACACATACAGACTCACATTCACTCACTCACTCACACTCAATGGTCCACACAATCAGTGACCAATGCACACATAAATTCACTGACTCACGCAGAGTGACAGATACACACACTGACTCATGCAGATATACACTGACTTGTGTAGACTGACATACACACATACACACACTGGCCCAAGCATGCACACACTGACCCAAGCAAACACGCACACAGAGAATGAAGCAGACACACACACTGACACAAGCAGACACACACAGTGATCCAGACACACACACACTCTAAACCAGCGCACTCACCTATCCACTAAACAGCAACTTCAATGTTGACACATTTTATTAGTTGTTTTTTTTTTTAAACACCTAATCTAGGCAATGTCTGCTCTTATGAGATTAACTTGGGGGAAACATTTTAATCTGAGGTTCTCAAGCAATACAAGGCTAAATAGGGCCATGAGATGAGGCACCTGTGACAGGGAGGGGTGCAAAACCAAGGAGTTGGCTAGACTCCAAACTATATATGTATATATAAAGGGGGCTGCACTCAGCTAAACATGCATAAATGGGGTGCTGCTGGGGGCCAATTTATACAATACACAAAAACACAAAATCCAGCGCACTCACTTATCCAATCAACAGCAACTTCAATGTTGACAGATTGTATTAGTGTTTTTTAAAAACACCTAATCTAGCCAAAAATAATGGGAGTTTAGTTACAGTATATGATCATACATTGCACAAGCATGCCACAACATCAATGTACTCCATCTTTGGCAAGTCCTACTCTAACAGCCTAATAAAAGCAGACATTAGGTCACTAAGTCATTTGCCATCTTATCACACCTTGCCATTTAACGCCAATAGCCTCAGTAATACATTATGCCAAAATGATGACTGCATTATATGTACTGAAGTATAAACGGTTCTAAATTCAAAGTGAATTTCAGTCTTTCGGCTGCTGTAGATAGATTTAAAAAAAAGGGATCTCCAAAGGATATTTTGGTGCAAAATGTGAAATTTACGTTGAATTCTCAGCAAGTCCCTCTTTAGTGAAATGCAGATAGTGAAATCCAAATACCTCAATTAGAATATGTACCTCCAGGGTCCAATTACACTCGTTCTCTAAAAGACAATAATAAAGTTGCTCTTGTCATATACATTTAATAGCCAAAGACATTAAGATTAATGGAGACTACTCTTTGTAGCAAGTATATCTTTTAGGGAGTAGGTTAATGGTTATTGCTGACAAGTTTTGCTTTTGATATTACTAAATGTCCATTTACTAAAGTTTTCATTTAAATTTTGGTATATCTTGCTTATTGAATTACAGGTAAACATAAAGTATTCATTTCTACATTGATCACTTGTAACTCAGCAGGCAAATAAACCTAGCTTTATACAGTGTCCTGAGTGCTCTGCAAGTCTACATATATAACATTGAAAATCAGATCTAAAAGCTCTGAAAAAAAAAGCAGCATGTATTTAGTGATTGAATAAAAGTGTCTCCGTGCTGCAATCACAGCTTTTCAAAGTAAGGAGCAGACAAGAAACAAACTGTAAGGCACTTTAATAATAAACTGAACATATTTAATTCAGTATCACACAGCCTTGTTACAATGCTGCCGCCCATCCCATGTGTTCCCTATTAAGGGTTAATAAGTATATAGGGGTGTATATAAAAATACCCCTCTCTGTCTCAGTGGAGATAGCTTTGCCAGAAGCTCAAGGAAGCAGGCTGAAGGGTCAGTGTAGGACCCGCTTTAGGGGGTCTGCCTTGACGTTGACAGGTGGGCATTCCCTCCAAAGGCCATTGGAGCAACTAAGTAACCTCCATTTGTCTAAATATACATAGGGATTAAGGAGAGAGCGCAGGTAACTTTTTCTTTTCTTTGGTTTTTACTATATATTGGGGCTGATGTGTACTGTAGTCATTGCTGTTGGCCCAGTAGTGATGGGAGTGAGCGCAGGACTTCTCTTCTTGTATTTATATTTAATTAAGTAGCACAAGAATGAATTCTAAACATGGATCATTATAACAAATAGAAACTGTAGCGTTAGTTGACGTAAATAATATAATTACATAAGTCAGAAACTTTCAGTGGAAAAGAAAAAAACAAACAAAAATAAGCTGCGATAAAAGAAAAAAAGAAAGTTACACAAATGCAAGGTGACTTACACAGAAAACAATTGGTGTCACTATTGTGTCGGGAAGAATAGAGATACAAAGTAAATATATTATATTTAGTAGTTTACAATAGGCAAAATGGACCAGAGAAATGATTGAAGGTGCAAAGAATGTTACAGAAAGCCCTTTTATTTCCCTTCGTGAATTGGAAGGTAAATGGCTCCAGGTTGAGGTATTCATAAAGTAAGGTCAAGACATGACTATGCTACAATGTTATTGAACAATTTCTAAAGGGCCTTTAGAAATGTGTGTTTGCCAGATATTAAAAGCACTTTAAAAATACGTTTAGAGCTACATACTATATGCCAACTTCTGGGTGGCACATTGAATAACTAGAGTTAAGAATACACAGGATTCTTGGATGCACCTGGCAACAATTTAAATATTAGAGCAATGGGTGGTAGGGTAGCTATCTTAAAATTAAGATAATTAGTCAGCCTTAAGACTGTATGATTGTCATCTAAAACAAAAGATTCAGGAGTATCTAGTGTACCATGCTTAGCCACCCCTGGACTAGAAAACACAGACCTGTTCCTCTAGCATTTCCAAGAAACCTGGAAATGTCCCCTAATATCTCTTAATATCACTTTTAGATCTATGTCATATGCCTCTTCCAACTTAGTAGACAAGGCTGTTGTAACAGTAGCAATTTCCTTCTCATACATTTGGAAATGCTCGTCTGGTTCTTCATCCTTCATAGTGGTTCTGTTATAGAAAACCTTTAACCTCATACCACAATGTACATACAGTGTATAAAAGGAAAGTGGGTTGAGTTAAATGTTTTGTTTGCCATATACATTGAATAATAAATCGTTGTTCATGTTTGTATTCCTGACAATATAGTGTTCCTTTAAAGGGACACTGTAGGCACCCAGACCACTTCAGCCAACTTCCATCACCCTTAACCCAGCAAGTGTAAATATTGCAGTTTTGCAATAAGTACCCTGCAGGGTTAAGTCGTCCTCTAGTGGCTGTCTACCAGACAGCCACTAGAGGGACTTCCGGGTGCTTAGAAGACTTTTGGTTGTCTAAACGATGCTGGACGTCCTCACGCTATGTATGAGGACCTCCATCGTCGTTGGACTCCCCATATTAAAGTATTGAATAATGCTTTTCATATGGGGAAATCCTAATGCGAGAGCGGCCATTGCTGCACATGCATATTAGGTCTCCTCTGCAGGCGAATGTCGGTGGGGTTAGGAGCGTGGGGGGAGCCTGACCCAGCCGAGCTTGACAAATGGGTTTGTTTTCCTGACACTATAGAATCCCTTTAAAAAATACGTGAATAAAAAAGTCAACAAAGAAAAAGTCCCAGATCCCTATGCACATTTAATTATGTTTTTTTTTTCATTTCACTCCAATAGCCATTAAAGGGGTAAGTTCACCTGCCACATCAATGGCAATTGGATTGAAACTGAAGAGCCTCCAGGTTTTTTTTTTGTATGTTTGTAAATGAATAAAAAAGCCTATGGGGGTCAATATGATCCTCATTTTAGGCCAGCATATAAAATGGGACACCGTTCCTTCCATGCCCCCCAGCCATTTACATTGGGTGGGGGCTTAAAATGAAATAATGGGGGGGTGGACAAGTATTCAATTTAAAAATGGGGGATCATTCTATAGTCTCCCCTAGCCATGTGCATGATGTGCTGGATGTTTGAAAATAAAAAGTGGCTGTACATGCCTTTGTCAACCCAAATGTCGTACATGTACATGACTTTGTCGATCAGGAACATTCCCAGGCAAATCTCGTGAGAGATGAGACTTGACTGTCAGAGCCTGTGTATTATTAGCAACTGGCAGCTAGTCTTTAACTAAATAAAGTAGTCACTGGGTGCTCACAGGTAATAGACATGCCTTCACCAGTGGTCATCTAAATATGTGGGTGGTATTGACCCATGAAGACTTTTTTTTATTTTTCATAACTTTTTAAGGAGGCAAGTGCTGTCCAGTGACCATATAATTGACCCTTCAATTGCCAAAGTTATTTTTAGCTATTTGCAAGGGCTAGTAAAGTTTGAATCACACAACAAACAACATGGAACACCATTTTGTTTGTTTCATGACCTGTCCATTGACCAATGGGGATGAATTCCCAAAATTCAGGCAAATCATCATACATATGAAACAATTATACAAGTGTGCTATCATACAGCTGTGTGATCAGGTGTTTCTATGCTTGTGTGTGCTTGAGTATGCCAAGTGTGTGTTCTAGAGTATGATTTTGTTGCTACTAAGGTTGGTATGTGGAAAGTTATACATGGATAATTCTGTATGCATAAGTATCTAATTAAATGTTTGTAAGTGGTTAATTATGTATGTGTCACTGATCATGTATAAAATGAAGGTGTTTCAGGCCAGGATGAGCATGCAGATGGAAATTTTTTTTTTTTTTGGCATTGGTGCACCACCATGGAACCAGAGTGACTGATTAACTTGCCAATCATTGGACCATCGACCTAGGAGTGAAGAGGATTGTGGTGCAGCAGAGTGGGAGCCGAGTCTCTGATAGTTTCACTGCAGCTTTAATTAACCGTTTCCATTGCATGACAATTTATGGGCACTACTAAATTGATCCCATTGTTCATACAATTTCTTTCTGATAGCCTAAATACCTTAGTGAGCACATTTGTGAGAAATTGACATTAATAAATAAAATGAAGTGCATTGTTGTGTAAATTATAGTGAAATGAGACCAATGTGTAACAGTGGATAGCGAATTCTAGAAAATTAGATTTTTCGTTTATTATCATAATTGGAAAACCATCTGTCATTCCATTTCTATCAAAAACAGCAGCTCAAAATGTTGACAATTTTCATTTTCTTTTGTCACTATTGGATAGTATTGCTTTCTGTGTGTTCCATTTACAGACAAAGTAATATAGAGAACATTTACAAGCCTGTTTCAGAGCAGCTGATAGAATTTTGGTAGTTCTAGCTGTTACAGTGATGGATAGGCTGCATTTATTGTACACGTCCAGCATGCTGAGCACAGTAGGCCAATACGTATGTTGAGCCGACCAACCATGTCCTGTAAATGAATACATTCCTCTGGCCTCACCTTACACCTGTTTGTTAACACAAACAGTTAAACAGAGAGCTATGTAGCAGCTGCAGCTTAATATGTAAAATATATGTGAGGTTTAGGTGTTGTTTAGTTAAATGTTAAATACACCATAGTATACATGTTGGTGGCAGGGATGATGGTTGTAGTATCTATGAAACAGCTACTGACCTTTTTGAATTTTAAACCAATCAATGGATTGGCAGCAACAGAAGGTTTAAAAAATCCAAACTTTATAAGGGCTTACTGACAGACTGAATTTTGTCCATGTGGCATTTTTTGTTCGGATGAATTTCAGCCTTGTGATTGTGACAGGAAAGACGATTCTGCCGTACCAAAATGGTGCAAAAATGCACCTATTAGTGTATATAAATAATATGTATATATTTTACAGTACTTTACATGGCCCATTTTTTCTCCATTTGGTTCACAGATCAAGTTCAAAGAAGTGACCAATATAGCAAAACAAAATATTCTGTCTTTATACATTTCTATAGTATGCATTTAGTAAATATATAGAAATATATATCTATTAATTTTTACAGAATCTTCTTTTTTCTCTCTGTTGGTTAGTTCACAGTTGATTTATGAATAAAATCTATATTTACAGGGTTATTGTTTGAATCCACAAAGTGAAATTCAAATTTAAGGTAAAAATAGCGGAGTTGGAAAGATCTCTAAGTCAGCTGTGCTTTTAGTTCGGCCTTAAATTTGAAATTCACTTTAAATGTTCCGTTTAGTAAATAACGCTGTCTATGGCTGTCCTCTAACCATCAGCCATTTTGTTTATGGCACCACAGATGGAACTCTGAATCACAAATAAAACAAAATGGCTGCTCCAATGCCCGTTTCAGTATTTGTATATGGTGATTCAGAGTTGCAGAATTCGGAAGAATCAATAATCACCAACAATTCTGAAAAAATGTGATTTGTTTCAAACTAAATGCACAAGTCTACACAGTTATACTCAGGGTAAATATGAAATAAAACAAACTGAGAAAGAATACAAAAAAATTGGCAGTAATAAAAAGAATGCAACTTATCTGTACACATTGTAGCTGTCAAAAGGAGCACCTTATAGTCAAATTTATACAAATGTTGCAATAGCCACACAGAATACATTATAGTATTTTGACATCACAGTCTTACCAACAAGGCAAACACCCCATTTGGGTAAAGTATTGATAACTTACTCCATATCCTTACTCCATATTGACAACGCCGTGCTGGCGAAACGCGTTTATGGATATTATTTTGTGTATTTTTATATATTAAAGTTTATTTGGTTACTTTTTATCTGTGCCATATATCTTTTTACACACATTTATTTATTTTGCGACCTGGCATCTTCTCTACATCTCGGACTCCAAGCAATCCTAGGTGGGGATCATACCACCAGCGCTTACGTTTAGGAGCAGTTGTTCTGCTCCCGTCTTGTGAGTACCCATTTTATGTTATTTTATTTTATCTACATCAACACTCAGTGTACACTATTGGCTGTTTCTTTTTATCCGAGTATTGAACACACCATTGACGGAGGAAGCTCACCGTATATCACGCAAGCGGGAATCAAACCGCTGTATGCCTTTCATACCGGAGCGAGTCTTACGCTCTGACAAATGTGAGTTTTATTTCAACTTTTTATTATTATTAACCTTTCAGTTTGAAGCATATTGCACTATTTGGGTCTCTACTTTTATTTTATTTTATATATACCAACGGACTCACACGGAGGAATTTTTTAAGCACTATTGTTCTGGATCAAGCCTGAATAGACTCTACGATCACAACAAGAACATTTTAGATAAGACTTTTTTAACTTTTTCCTCATTTTCTTGGACTATTTTTAAAGTTTTCCTTGGTGCAGCCCTTGCCTTTTTCTTTTCTCTTTCCAGCTACATTTAAAAAGGTTTCAAAAGCTCAACATGGAAAATACAGACCTGTGAGTTTAACATATATGGTTGGAAAATAATTTGAAGGGCTGTTAAGGGATAATAGTCAAGAAAATATTTTGAAATTTTGTTAATTTTGAAAAACAATCTCATCAGCAAGAATGAATATGGTAATGAAAAATAGGTCATGCCAAACTAATTTAATTGTGTTCTATGAAGAAATGGGTCAAAATATTGATCAGAGTGATAAAATTGATATGATCTACATGGATTTTGCTAAGGCATTCATTAAGGTTCCACACAAAAGATTTCTGTTAGAACAACAATCATATGAAAATGCATGTTCTTGGATTGAGCATTGGCTTAAGTATAAAATGCAGAGAGTAGTCGCATATATAGTTAATATACATTCTCTAGAGAAGGATTTGGACAAATTGGGGGACTGGGTAGGCAAGTGGCGGATGGGATTTAATACAGGTAAATTAATCATTCATTTTGGAGGAAACCACAAGCTACCTATACATTAAATTGGGTTAAATTAGGGATAGCATTAAATAAAAATGACATGGGAACAAAAATAGATAGAAAACTAGACAACAGTGTGCAATGTCAGTCTGTAATTTGACATCCATTTAAAAAAATTATATCACACAACTAGAAAAAGTGCAGAGGCAAGCTAGAATTTTAATAAGAGGTATGGAAAAATTAGTTATGAATAAAGGTTAGAAAAACACTTTCATTTTCCTAAGAATTAGTTTTTCTGTCTCTCACTGTTAAAATACACTGACCATTAAAATTATAGACTGATCATTTCTTTGTCAGTGGGCAAACGTTTAAAATCAGCAGGGGTTCAAATACTTTTTTCCCTTACTGTATATTTTACACGTCTCCTTTATATCCTCTGTGGAGGTAACATATTCCTGCCTACAGGCAGAAGATGGTCGCGGGTTGACTTGGTTGACTCATGTCCCTCTCAAATCTTAGTAATAACTACTGTACCTCAAACATTAAGGGATTAACAGTTTTAGTATTGATTGTAATATCTCTTTAATTCCCTTCAGGTGCACTATACCAGCATTTGAATAATCTTGTTTCAGATCATGCATATATTTTTTTAGAAGTAATCTTGGAGATTACAACATCATCAGCAAATTGGGTGCTTTCAAGATCTCAATTTAATATTTTGGGATATGTTTTTCAAATGATCACAATCTGTTCAAATATAAAATAAATAAACTGTTCAGATGATCAACCTACAAAATTCCTATAGACATTAATGGTGACTTCTGAAGTTTTTTTTTTTTTATAAGAGATTGTGATAATTTGAAAAGTTTATCCAAAAATATTAATTAATTAGTATAAATTATCTTTAATTTTAATTGTATTGGCAGCAATGAATGCTTAATTACCGTGTCTCAATCATATTCTCCATCATCTTCCATATAATGTCTTTCAGAAATGTTTCATTTAATGTCTTTGTCTCCATGTTTTTTGAAAGTGTTTATTAAGTGGTTAACAAATTAACCCACCTTGACTTTAAAGGACCACTTCAATGGGAGATATTTTATTATATGCATTTTTTTTCATAGAGGGTATATCTAAAAACAGCTTGCAGAAGATGCAGATTACGTATCTACTGCCTTTGCAAACCCTTCCTTTCTAAACCCACCCAGACTTTCTATGGCTGCCCAATCACAGACTTCCCAATGCAGCCCAATGAGAAGTATTTGCAAGGCAGGTGCTCTGAGCAAGTAACTGTGTTTGGCTTGTGCTGGCTCTGCCCCTGATCTGCCTCCTTGATAAGCTCAGCCAATTCAATGCTTTACTATGTGAAAGCATTGTCATTGGCTCAGATCAACACTTATGATGATGTCAGCAAAGCAGGCCAGACTGGAATAAAAGTAAGATTTAACTATATTTAGGGGAGCAGGGGGGAAGCCAGGGGGCTAAATAATGGTTTTAACACTCTAGGGACAGGAATACATGTTTGTATTCCTGACCCTGTAGCGTTCCTTTAATGAACACATTGTTTCTTTCTTTCTTGTTCCTCACCACTAGTCTGTTGCAGCTTTGGCAGTACCCAATTGTATACGTTGCCATGGTTAGACATGGAAACATATTCATACTGACCATATTTTTCTTTACCTGACTATTATCCATGGCAGAATATGTTTTTTTTCTCCCTTGATTAGTCTTATATTTACATTTGAGAGGTTTTCAACACAGACTGAGTTCCAGATAACAATGGGCTCTACAGGGAGTGCAGAATTATTAGGCAAGTTGTATTTTTGAGGATTAATTTTATTATTGAACAACAACCATGTTCTCAATGAACCCAAAAAACTCATTAATATCAAAGCTGAATATTTTTGGAAGTAGTTTTTAGTTTGTTTTTAGTTTTAGCTATGTTAGGGGGATATCTGTGTGTGCAGGTGACTATTACTGTGCATAATTATTAGGCAACTTAACAAAAAAACAAATATATACCCATTTCAATTATTTATTATTACCAGTGAAACCAATATAACATCTCAACATTCACAAATATACATTTCTGACATTCAAAAACAAAACAAAAACAAATCAGTGACCAATATAGCCACCTTTCTTTGCAAGGACACTCAAAAGCCTGCCATCCATGGATTCTGTCAGTGTTTTGATCTGTTCACCATCAACATTGCGTGCAGCAGCAACCACAGCCTCCCAGACACTGTTCAGAGAGGTGTACTGTTTTCCCTCCTTGTAAATCTCACATTTGATGATGGACCACAGGTTCTCAATGGGGTTCAGATCAGGTGAACAAGGAGGCTATGTCATTAGATTTTCTTCTTTTATACCCTTTCTTGCCAGCCATGCTGTGGAGTACTTGGACGCGTGTGATGGAGCATTGTCCTGCATGAAAATCATGTTTTTCTTGAAGGATGCAGACTTCTTCCTGTACCACTGTTTGAAGAAGGTGTCTTCCAGGAACTGGCAGTAGGACTGGAAGTTGAGCTTGACTCCATCCTCAACCCGAAAAGGCCCCACAAGCTCATCTTTGATGATACCAGCCCAAACCAGTACTCCACCTCCACCTTGCTGGCGTCTGAGTCGGACTGGAGCTCTCTGCCCTTACCAATCCAGCCACGGGCCCATCCATCTGGCCCATCAAGACTCACTCTCATTTCATCAGTCCATAAAACCTTAGAAAAATCAGTCTTGAGATATTTCTTGCCCAGTCTTGACGTTTCAGCTTGTGTGTCTTGTTCAGTGGTGGTCGTCTTTCAGCCTTTCTTACCTTGGCCATGTCTCTGAGTATTGCACACCTTGTGCTTTTGGGCACTCCAGTGATGTTGCAATATGGCCAAACTGGTGGCAAGTGGCATCGTGGCAGCTGCACGCTTGACTTTTCTCAGTTCATGGGCAGTTATTTTGCGCCTTGGTTTTTCCACACGCTTTTTGCGACCCTGTTGACTATTTTGAATGAACCGCTTGATTGTTCGATGATCACGCTTCAGAAGCTTTGCAATTTTAAGAGTGCTGCATCCCTCTGCAAGATATCTCACTATTTTTGACTTTTCTGAGCCTGTCAAGTCCTTCTTTGACCCATTTTGCCAAAGGAAAGGAAGTTGCCTAATAATTATGCACACCTGATATAGGGTGTTGATGTCATTAGACCACACCCTTCTCATTACAGAGATGCACATCACCTAATATGCTTAATTGGTAGTAGGCTTTCGAGCCTATACAGCTTGGAGTAAGACAACATGCATAAAGAGGATGATGTGGTCAAAATACTCATTTGCCTAATAATTCTGCACTCCCTGTAATTATAGAGTTTTGTTCTTTTGTCCTATCTGCTGTGAGTGGGTGGAGCTAGCCCAATTATATATGCTGCCATACATATGATAATAGCCAGTGTGACGGACCGCCTGGCACCCCGACCTGGTACCTCCGTCAGTCAATGCTCACTGAGGACTCCAAGCACTCCACCCAACACCATCAACACCGCAGTCCCCACGTCCAGCGTTACAGCTTGGCTGGGAACTCGCTGTCCTCCACCCACCCTGGACCCAAGACCAGGATCCAGCTTCCAGTGGGTGAACCTTTCCTACTCCAGAGAGCGTGGCAGGAACAGCTCGTAAAAGAGCTAGTGATTATAATCCCAGGGGAGTATAGTGATATAGCAAACCGCAGGGTAGATAAAGCTGTTTCCCTCACACATGAGATGAGACTCTATGTTGAGGGTAAGCAGGAACTCAATTTTAATGGAGGCACACTAGCCTTTTATGCAAGTTTCCCAACAAGGGAACACCCATCTTTTGGGCACAGGGACACAAAGTTAACAAACGAATAAAAACAGAGTTATACAGTGAGACACTCCCGTACAATATACACAATCCATCCCCTCTGCCTGGAAGATAATTAAGGCAGATATTGCATTAACTTAATTATCTCCAGGCAGAAAAAACTAATTTTTTATAAAGTCCCATAGGTACACCAACACAACACATCCCCTGATAACCCTGATCTGGGTGAACAATATATCCAAAAATCACCCAGATCAGATCAGAGGTTCAGACATTTTATGGAAGTCATAGTTTTGCCCAGGCCCAGGCATGGTCCCATGCCCAAAACAGTTCCATAGAATTAAGTGCCGCTGGAGGACCGACCGGGAACCGGAAGGTTTTCAGGCCAAAAATAGTTCCAGGGCATTCGCGGCTAAGTCACCCTGAAGTCTATCAGCGGTTTTGGTCCATGCAAACAAGCGGCCACTTCGACTGTTCGGGAGTTTGAAGTGCCACTTCGAAAGTTCAAACTGTGGCCATAAAAATCCAAAAAGGCACAAACAGTGATTTAAACCAAAGAATAGTACACCATAAAGTATAGTGTGGGTTATCCAGGAGCTATAATTTAAGGCTGAGATACAGATAAGAAAATTGAATTGATGATAAAATTGATATTTTCATCTATGAGATCTATGGGACTGATTACACATTCCATATTCTGCAACTCTGTGTATCTTATTCTGGACTTTTCAACTACACACATTGTATCAACAAGTAGTCTACATTATCTGTATCTGTATCTACAGTAGTCTACTTAGCTACCTTTAACCATTGAAAATATCAATTTTATCATCAATTCAATTTTCTTATCTGTATCTCATCCTTAAATTATAGCTCCTGGATAACCCACACTATATTTTATGGTGTACTATTCTTATGTTTTATAGAATTTGGTAAACTCCTCCTTTTTTCCAGTTTTAGAGCTAATTTATTCATTTATTTATTGTATCCAATTTTTGTCTAATTCCCTCTTATTTTTTCTGTTATATTCATTTTTGTGGATATCAGATATCAGAAAATTTATTTTTAGAACAGTACTAATACATTTCACTGTTAAGGAATGCTAAACTACTAAACTTGAAAAAACTTAAGTTTCAGTTTAATAAATAGGATACGGAAATTAAATGGCGGTGGATTTCCACATACTTTGTTTTTTTATTTTGTTTTACCTTATTTTAAGCATATTTTCTTTCAATGTACAGTACATTGAAATTGGAATATGTGATAAATGGTATTGTCATTACTTTTATAATCTTGAAATTTCTGAGCTCCTATGAGATTTACCTTCAAGCAGTTTTGAACTGCGGTGGTTGTGCTGTTGAAGCCCAATCCAATTGCTATGACAGTACAGTACAAAATAATTTGTGCCTGAAATTGGAGCTATTAAAATACTACAGCGCAACGTGGGAATCTTAAGTAATAAGAAGAGCTAGAATTAATATTGTCTCTTTGAAAAAAGCTTCAATATTATATTTTTCTTGCATGCTCTGGAACATTAAGATTTTCCTAATTCTCTATTTAAGCTGAATCACAAAGAGAATGTTCAGACATTTTAACACACTGGGGCATATCCACTAAACTGTGAGTTGTGTTAAGATGAAAATGTTAGCCTATATTTTATAAGTTGGAAAAAAATATGCAGCATTTCACGTTCACTTAATACAGTTTGGTGAACAAATCCTTCTGTATAAGTTAAATGTCAGCAATATTGTTAAGCGTATTTCTTGTAACATGTTTCACGGCCTACGTTGCGAGGCATTATCCACATGGATCTTACTGCTGTCACTTGAGGGTTCGGGTATAAACCCGTTTAGACAATGATTGAAAAGTGATATGCCTTTGAGATCAGGGAGCGTTATGACGTGTGGACGTGCGGACGTACGCTCACCGTGATGACGGAGTACCCGCGGCAGAAGCGGCAGAAGCTGCAGCCGCTTCTGAATGCCTCTCTCACTTCTGAATGCCTCCCTCTCTCCCGCGTAACCGAAGATATCTAAATTATATCTCTCCCTACCTGAACGACAATTGGATCGATTATATAATAATATTAGTGGTGAAAATACTTTATTTGACCGAGAGTCCGCACCCTCAGTACTCCGAGCACTCTACTCCGAAAAAAACCCCAAAAACTACCTTTTTTACTCAGCAAGTTTCCGGAGGTGCTGTTTGGAGAGAGCCACGTGTGCGCTGATATAAACGCCAGCAATATCACGGTGCAGAATCCTTTTCTACTCTGAAAACTCTGAATTTATTGCAACTCGAATTTCCGCACTGACTGCTCATATCTGGCAGTAAGTATAATCTTGCATGGCAAAAGTTATTTAAATCATATGTGGATAATTACAAATATATTTCTTATATATATCCAAATGAAAAATTGGGGATATTGGTATATATACTGAAATTATAAAGAAATCACAAGATGGGAGAAACACAGAAGCAGAATTAAGAGAAAAGAGAAAGAAAAGAAAAAGAGAGAGAGGGGAGAGGGAGGAGAGGGGGAGAGAGGGAGCAGAGGGAGAAAAGGAAAAAAAGGAAGCCAAAAGAGAGAAGTAAAGATAAGCAAAAGCAAAGAGATATCACAGACACAGATACAATATGGGCGCTTAAATTTGTCCAAAAAGAAAAAAAAAGCCCGAAGACTCACAAGAAATAGAATATTTAATTACAACATATTGAATTGAAAGAACCAAGAGTAAGACTAAAAAGAAAGGAGAAGAAAAGAAAGAAAGACAGAGAAGGACCCAGAGAGAAAGATAAAGAAAAAGGGGAAGGTGATAAATGAAAAAAAGAAATAAGAAGAGAAGGAGATGAAAAAAGGAGGAATAAAGGTGGAAGAGAAAGGAGAAAATTTTTTAAAAAAATTAATAAAAGTAAAAAAAGAAAGTGAAATTTAAAGGGAAAGTGGAAGTAGAAGGAAAGGAAAGTGAAAAAGAAAGGGAAAGAGAGAAAATCTAAACGGAAAGAAGTAAAAGGAAAAGAGAAAAGGAGGGAAGAAAGGAACAGGGAGAAAGAAAAGAAAAAAGAAGAAGAGAAAAAGAGGGAAGGGAGAAGGGAAAGAAAAGGGAAAAAAAGGGAAAAAAGGGATAGAAAAAGTAAAAAAGAAAAAAAAAAGAAGGGGAAAAAAGGAGGAAAACGGAAAAGGGAAAAAAGGAGGAAAGAAAGGAAGAAAAAAAAAAGGAATGAATTAGAGAGAATCTATCAAAAACTAAGATTCGTATGAAGACTAATTGTTAGCGGTTTGATGTTTCCATAGTGTTGAAACTGTCATAACATGGCTTCAAAAAAACTCCAAGAAACTAAATCCTCCTCAAGGAAAGATAAAAAAGATCCCATTCAGGATAAAGCTCAGGCTAAATTATTAACAACTTACTTCTCCCCCAAGCAACATAAGATTACTAAACACAAATTAAATGAAATGGATCTGAGTTCAGAAAATCTGGAGACAGACGATATAAGAAATCCTGATAAAGATTCAATAACCATTTCCATGCTACATACCAGTCTTAAGGCCAATTTAGATGAGATTAAAGCGGAATTGGCTTCAACCGCTGCAGAAATTAAATCGGATATCAAAACTGAAATAAATGCACTTGTTGCAAAAATGGAAAGATTTGAAGATCATCTAAACCAACTTGATTATCAACTTAAAAATCTAACAGAAGAGTGCGATAAGGCACATCGGGCTATTTCAAATTTACAAAATAAAATATCTGATTTAGAAGACCGATCTAGGCGAAAAAATTTACGCTTTAGAGACATTCCAGAAAAAGGTAGACAAGAGGATGTAAAACAGATCTTGATGGAATATCTATCTACACTGGATGTCCCCTTTAAATCTTCAGACCTGATAATAGAAAGATGTCATAGGACATTTAAACCACAAGTGATCCAAAACGATTCTCCTCGAAACATTATTGCATGTTTCTATTCCTCTGATTTCAAAGACACCATTTTGAAAGTCGCAAGAACTAATCCAATCTCTGATGGTCCCTTCCAGAAAGTTAAAGTATTTCAAGACTTATCATTTGAAACCAGAACAAAAAGAAAAGCATTTAGTATCGCCACAAGATCTCTGAGAAACCACAATATAAAATATAAGTGGCTTTTTCCACTAAAACTTAGTCTCTCATATGAAGGCAAAAGAGAAGTATTTGAGACCAGTGCGAGTCTAATAGATTGGCTTAAAAGTAACAAATTATTGCAGTAGTTTTATAATTATTTACTGTAGAAAGTTAATATGAATATGTGTGTTGGAGGGAGGAGGGAGAGAAAAAGGGGAAAGAGATGAATATAAGCATTTTTCTCATGTAGTATCATGAGAGATGTGCTCATGTTCAAGAAAATATATTGTCACTTTATATAAACCAAACTAAAACTCTTGTGAAGAAATTAACACTTGAAAAAGAAATATGTATCTACCTCTTTTGGTGTTTTTAGACACTATAAATTTATCATTTTCTTCACAAGTTTAATATATTACCTATTAAAGGTTGGCACCTAATAGAATTAGAATATATGTACTATGTTTAAGGTAATGATAGTGTAATGAAGATATTTATAAACTCAATTAAATATTTTTTTTTATTTTTTTTTCACAGAGTTTAGACTTGTATTACAAGTATTTTTCTCATGTAGTATTATAAGAAATATTCTTACGTTCAGGAAATTTTTTAATTAATCTATATATATCAAGCTAAAGCTCCCACGAAGAAACTAACACTTGAAAAAGCAATATGCACTTGTTACTTTTGGTGTTACTATACACCACAAGTTTATTAATTTCTTCACAAGCTTAATATATTAATCATCATTGGTTGGCACTTAATAGAAGTACACTATATGCACTATGTCTAAGGTAACGATAGAGTAACGAAGGTATTTATAAATTCAACTAAATCTTTTTTTTTTTTTTCAGAATTATATTTTTGTTTAACTTATCTAATTATTACTATATACTCATTAAGACAAAAATTCTGAGAAGTAATTACATTTTAAAAAGCAAAATTTATCTGCTATTGCTGGTGTTTCATATATTACAAATTCACTAATTTGTTTACAAGTCAAATATAAATAGTTGGCACTCAATAGAAATATACTATATACACGATGTTTATGGTAAAGATAGACTAATGAAGGTATTTATAAATTTAATTTAAAATTATTGGGGTTTTTTCGTTTTCTTTTTTTCTCTCTCTCTCTCTCTCTCCCTCTCTTCCTTTTACAAGGAAGATTTACAATATGAAAGAGGGAGGTTATTTTTTAGCGGTAGGTTATCAACTCAGGCATGGTTTGGGGTTTCCACTCTTGTGTAGTTTTGCTACTCCATTTTCATTGTCCCTATATGGTTGTCAATGATTATTACAGTATTAGGTTTTTACCTAATAGCTGGATGAATGATGATGTTGGACTTATTTATAGCCCAATGATAGGTAGTATATCTTGTCTCGGGTTTTCTTTTTCAGGAAGTCAAGAATATTGTTTTGAGGTATTTCTATGTTGAAGTTTTTATCCTTGAATGTACAGGGGCTTAATACAAATAAGAAAAGGCATAGACTGTATGACTCTTTGATAGAACAAAATATACAGGTTGCTTTTCTACAAGAAACGCATTGGCTTAAAGACACCAAACAAACATGGGGTGGAGATAATTTTGTAACAGTGATTCATGCCTCATTAATTAAAAATAAAAAAAGGGGTGTGGCAATTATATTCAAAAAAGATATTAAGGTAGATATTCTACATACTGAACTCGACCCAGAAGCAAGGTTTATTATTTTGGTATGTAAGATCGAAGATAAAATCTTCACATTGGTCAATGTGTACTTACCCAATGTTGATCCAATGACTAAGTTTTCTCTGATAATGGACAAAGTTGATAAAATTAACAAGGGATATTTGATTATCGCGGGTGATTTTAACTGTGTTAGTGATCCATTCCTGGATAGAACTACGGTATCTACCGCGCTTAATAATACAGGACCTACTAAGCAAGCCAAAAAATTAAATAATATTTGTAGCCAATATAATTTATATGATATCTGGAGATTACTTCACCCCCTTAAAAAAGATTATTCCCACTTATCTGGTGTCTATGGTACTTACTCTCGGATTGACTTTTGTTTAACAAATGCTAATACAATTCCGCTCTTTAATCATATTGATCTTAAGGAAAACACATGGTCAGACCATAGTTTTGTTTTATTTGATCTTGGTAACTCTCCTCCTCTCTTTCGTAATACTTGGAGATTGAATGATGCTATTTTAAAGGACTCCAAGCATAGGGAGGATTTGACCAAATAATTAGAATATTTTTGGGCAGAAAATAATCTACGAGACACTTCTCCGTTAATAAATTGGTGTTCTCATAAATCCTTAATGAGGGGTTATATAATTAAAATAGACCACTTCCTTAAGAAAAATAATGGTACAAAATTGCCCGATTTATATATTGAATTCTACTCATACGCTAAAATGAATAAAATACAATCTTCTCCTGAGCTGAGAACTCATCTAAAAGACCTACAAATTCAAATTAATCTAAAAGAAGAGGAAAAAATCAAGTTAAATATAAATAAACTAAAATTAAATCACTATATTTTGGGCAACAGAGCGAGTAAAAGTCTAACCAGCAGGCTTCGTAATCAATATGCCAAAAATAGAGTAGAAAAATTGGTAGTAGATCAAATTGTATACTCCTCTCCATCGGAGATGGGACAAAAGTTTAATCAGTTCTATCAAGATTTGTACAATCTAAGCTTGTCCCCAGAATTAAAGGACATTAAGAGTTTTTTATTGAATACCCAAATCCCGAGAATTTCTCCCCAGGATCTGACCAATCTGAATAAAAAAATTTCTCCAGAAGAAGTGCAATTTCAAATTGATAGATTAGCCACAAATAAAACTCCCGGCCCTGACGGCTTTACAAATCTATATTATAAATATATGAAATCGTATCTTCTAAAACCCCTTACTGAAATGTTTAATCAAGCAGCAGAAAATGAGGTCATACCAAAGGAATTATTACAATCAAATATTGTCCCTATTTTAAAACCAGGCAAAGATAGTACGGACCCAAGAAATTATAGACCGATCGCATTAATTAATGTTGATATGAAAATATACTCAGCTATTATTGCCGAGAGATTGAAAACTGTTATTACTAAACTTATTCATCCAGACCAAATAGGGTTCATCCCAGGAAGATGGACATCAAATAACACCCGAAAGCTCATAGATATTATTGGTTTAGCTAAAGTTCATAATGAGCCCCTCCTGGCCCTGTCTTTGGACGCAGAAAAAGCGTTCAACAGGGTCAGGTGGGGCTATTTAAGAGAACTTCTTAAGGCATATGGCTTTAGGGGTTGGATATATTCCGCAATTATGGTATTATATTCCGCTCCTTCGGCCAGAACTGTAGGTCCCAATATTACTTCGACTTGGTTTGACCTTAAAAATGGAACAAGACAGGGATGTCCCTTGTCACCGCTTCTCTGTATTTTATCTCTTGAACCTCTTGCTGTTAATATTAGAAATAATCAGTCAATAAAGGGGGTCTTTACAAAACTTCAAGACATTAAAATTGCATTATATGCCGATGATGCTTTGGTTACCCTTACATCTCCAGAAGATTCATTGGTAGCACTAATGGAAGAAACTGTTAATTTTTCTAATATCTCCAACTTCAAGTTAAATGTTTCAAAATCTACTGCTTTAACTATCAATCTATCTTTGACTCAGGTTGAAAGGCTATCTCAAAAATATCAGTTTATTTGGACTGATTCAGAAATTAATTATTTGGGCCTTAGTTTCCCTGCTAACGCCTCCCATATAATGGAGAGGAATGTTATGCAGTTAATGAAAAATATGAATCAAAACCTAAAAAAATGGAAAAATTTTGAAACATTATGGACAGGTAGAATTAATATTATAAATTCTTATATTTTACCAAAATGGTCGTATTTGTTTTCAATGGTTCCTCTTAAAATCCCTAAGGTGTGGCTATTTATGATACAATCCGCCATTAATAAATTTAGCTGGAAAAATAAAAAGCCTAGAATAAGTCAAAAATATATTTCCAAAAAATTGTCCCACGGAGGGCTAAACTTTCCAAGTATTACTAATCTTTACTATGCCAATACTATACGACATATTTATATTTTACAAGAACCATCTTTTTTTTCTGAACCTTGGTACATTCTGGAGTCCGAAGCTTTACATGCATCTAGTCTCTATTCTTATATATGGTCAGATCCTGGGAAGCTCTTAAGGGATTTGCCTAATTGTTTAATATCATTGGCTCACTCTTTGGAAATATGGGTCGAAATTAGGAAAATTTTGGGCTTAAGTTATTTAATTCCTAGAACATGTAAATTAAATATATTAGAAAATAATGTAGAGGATTTATCACTGAGACATTGGCCCAACAAAGATACATTAACCTTATCGGACATTATGCAGGGAGATAATATTCTACCATTTCAACAGATTGTGAATAATCTCCATATACCATCTAAAGAAATATTTACATACGTTCGTATCAAACACTATATCCAGAAACATGTTATCCAATCTTTTTTTCCTCGGGCTAAAGAATTGCAAACTCTATTTTCATTTCAAACTGTACCCAAGATTATTTCGGTAGCTAATTTGCTCTTTAAAGGTTTTGATACCTTTCCCCATAAATTGGTTAAAACATGGGAAAACGAACTTAACTTAGTGATTTCTCCAAAGGAATGGTCTTCCTCTATAATTCTAGTAAATAAATCGGTCCATGGTCTAAACTTGACTGAGTGCCATTTTAAGTTACTTCATAGATAGTACTATACTCCGACAAGACTAGCTAAAATGTATACTTCTCAAGACCCTACTTGCTGGAGATGTGGTACCTACTCGGGTACATATATCCATACATGGTGGTTCTGCCCAGTAGTAAAACAACTCTGGGACTGGGCCTATAATATCTTCTCCGAAATATCTTTGAATGAGGTATCTTTTAAAGATATAAACAGAAATCCAGCCTCGGCCCTCCTCCACCTGAATTGGCCTTTTAAATCTAATAAACATATTTGTTTAGCTATCCACTGCTTTATTGCAGCTAAAATTATTATAGCTAGACAGTGGAAATCTTCCGTTCCTTTTCAAAAAATCTCCTTAATTAATCAAATTAAATTCCAACTAACAATGGAAAATGATATGGATAAAAATTGGTCAGCGGTCTCTAAAAAAAGAGACTGGTATTCAACTTGGTTAAAAAACTGCTCTCTACTTTAAGGTAATTTATAAATTTTTTAGGTACGTGTTTATGGATGATGTAATTCTATTTGGGTAGCTGAATTTACATTATTGATAACATGTATCTAATTTGGCGCTTATTTTCATTGATATACCTCTCAATATTTTGCTATAGATTTTTGTTTACTATATATTAACGATTTCCTGATTCTTGTTATGTATTTTTTTTTTTTTCTGATTGAGTGTCATATTTTAATGAAAGTATCCTTTTTATATAATAAGATTTATCTATACAGGGAGTGCAGAATTATTAGGCAAATGAGTATTTTGACCACATCATCCTCTTTATGCATGTTGTCTTACTCCAAGCTGTATAGGCTCGAAAGCCTACTACCAATTAAGTATATTAGGTGATGTGCATCTCTGTAATGAGAAGGGGTGTGGTCTAATGACATCAACACCCTATATCAGGTGTGCAGAATTATTAGGCAACTTCCTTTCCTTTGGCAAAATGGGTCAAAAGAAGGACTTGACAGGCTCAGAAAAGTCAAAAATAGTGAGATATCTTGCAGAGGGATGCAGCACTCTTAAAATTGCAAAGCTTCTAAAGCGTGATCATCGAACAATCAAGCGTTTCATTCAAAATAGTCAACTGGGTCGCAAGAAGCGTGTGGAAAAACCAAGGCGCAAAATAACTGCCCATGAACTGAGAAAAGTCAAGCGTGCAGCTGCCACGATGCCACTTGCCACCAGTTTGGCCATATTTCAGAGCTGCAACATCACTGAGTGCCCAAAAGCACAAGGTGTGCAATACTCAGAGACATGGCCAAGGTAAGAAAGGCTGAAAGACGACCACCACTGAACAAGACACACAAGCTGAAACGCCAAGACTGGGCCAAGAAATATCTCAAGACTGATTTTTCTAAGGTTTTATGGACTGATGAAATGAGAGTGAGTCTTGATGGGCCAGATGGATGGGCCCGTGGCTGGATTGGTAAAGGGCAGAGAGCTCCAGTCCCACTCAGACGCCAGCAAGGTGGAGGTGGAGTACTGGTTTGGGCTGGTATCATCAAAGATGAGCTTGTGGGGCCTTTTCGGGTTGAGGATGGAGTCAAGCTCAACTCCCAGTCCTACTGCCAGTTCCTGGAAGACACCTTCTTCAAGCAGTGGTACAGGAAGAAGTCTGCATCCTTCAAGAAAAAACATGATTTTCATGCAGGACAATGCTCCATCACACGCGTCCAAGTACTCCACAGCGTGGCTGGCAAGAAAGGGTATAAAAGAAGAAAATCTAATGACATGGCCTCCTTGTTCACCTGATCTGAACCCCATTGAGAACCTGTGGTCCATCATCAAATGTGAGATTTACAAGGAGGGGAAACAGTACACCTCTCTGAACAGTGTCTGGGAGGCTGTGGTTGTTGCTGCACGCAATGTTGATGGTGAACAGATCAAAACACTGACAGAATCCATGGATGGCAGGCTTTTGAGTGTCCTTGCAAAGAAAGGTGGCTATATTGGTCACTGATTTGTTTTTGTTTTGTTTTTGAATGTCAGAAATGTATATTTGGGAATGTTGAGATGTTATATTGGTTTCACTGGTAATAATAAATAATTGAAATGGGTATATATTTGTTTTTTGTTAAGTTGCCTAATAATTATGCACAGTAATAGTCACCTGCACACACAGATATCCCCCTAACATAGCTATAACTAAAAACAAACTAAAAACTACTTCCAAAAAATATTCAGCTTTGATATTAATGAGTTTTTTGGGTTCATTGAGAACATGGTTGTTGTTCAATAATAAAATTAATCCTCAAAAATACAACTTGCCTAATAATTCTGCACTCCCTGTATCAATCGGATGTATTTTGTATGATTGTATGTATGTACTTTTTGAATTGCTATGTAACTTAAATTTTTTTTTTCTAATAAAGAGTAATAAAAAAAAACAAAGAAAAGTGATATGCCTTTGTGAGAATTACACAGTAGTTGGAGCAAAAATTTAACGAGAAAGATCCTCTCACACTTAGGGACACTCAATGAGCATCTGTAATCAGGAGCCGGCTAGCAGTGCGTCTGGGCCCCTGTCAGATGGCACTGGGAGGAGTAAGTTCATGGGAGGCTGGGAGGACGCAGAGAGAAGAGGCAAGAGAGGAGGCACAGAGACAAAGGAGCAGATGCCCAGCAGCCTCAGTTCAAAAATGTATTAATAAGCACTCACTTTTACCATTATTTAGTACATTCCGCAGGGTAAAAACTGTGATCTAACGTAATAGTGCAGCATTTGTTGAAAAGACTCCTCTAATTACAGCACATACAATGAAATTGCATGATCCAAATGGTACAGGGTCCGGCAGCACTTTTCTCAGCCTAAATATATAAAACATACAAGGTCTACCTATCAACTTTTGGAAGTATGGGATTTGGAGAGGTTGCCGGCCATCAATAGGGCATCAGCAGTGACTAAACTTGCATCACATTATTGGAAAACCATACATTGTTGCATGGTTTTTCCAACAAAATCTGCCTTAACACCACCTTTATGTGCCCGGTCCAACTTTCTTCGTGATTATTGTTAAGTTGGGAATGGTCCACGCAGGCGCTACAGATAAAAAAAAAATACACTTGAATAATTTATGCATATTGTACTAGCATCACTGGCAACCCCTACAGTTGTCAGGCCTGCCCAGAAAGTTGGTTGCCTTCTGTAGGAGCATTTCAGCATGGCACCAAGCATGCTAGGCTGACTTACAGCCTCCTGACTGCCCTCAACATATAGGACCGTGCAGAGAGCACTGCTGAAGCACACTCTGCTTGGTTCTAGAGCCCAATGCAAAATGCAAGTGTGTCTAATGAAGCATTTGCACTGTGCCGTCTGGGGACGGTTCCCTGGTACAGCACGAATTGAATTGGTACAGCAGGATAGGATCAGAAAATAGGGATTGTCCATCCAAGTGCAGGTCAGTTGGGATTTCTGGGATCCAGACAAGAGGCGCTTCCTAGCAAATATTTGGGTTTTATTCTCTAAAACACATATTAGGGATATTTCACTAAGTGATGGACATTTTATGCCAGCCAGTAAAATGGCTGAATGGTATCATTTTTCTAAAGCGTGCCCTTAAGTTTCTCAAACCTGGGAAAGCAGATCAGAACCTCTCGGTCGGGACCATCTGGACTTTGGTGGTATGCAGGAGGAAGGAGACATAAATAAAGTTACCGTTCTATATTTTCAATGATTAAACATAAAATTTACCATAAGTCCTGCAGCAGCAATTTCCTTTGAAACAAGAACACTTAACCTGTCAAAGAGGATGGTTTCTGCGCAAAACACCAGGTTGATGTTGATGTAAACTATGTTATATATTTATATATATTTTTGGATTAATCGTTGTAAGCACATACATTACATACAAGCTCATAATGGGCATTTTAACATAATCCGTGTCATGACAGCAAAATAACATCTGGCTGTTTAAAAGTCCCAGAGATAACTTATGGTAGTATCAGGATAGGAGAATGAACCTATCAAATTATCACAACATAGATAGAACTATCTAGCAAGAATGAATGACATTTTACAGGAAAGCCCAGTTTAAATATTAAAATTTTTAGGGTTTATTCACTGAAAGGTGCATTGCAATGGATTGAAAACTACAAAATTCAGGTCAACATAGCTACACCGAGTTAAAGCATTATTCAAAATCTGCTGATTTTGGTCTAGATTTTCTGTTACTGTTTCTTTTACTTCCTGGACAGCAATTGCTCAGAGCACCTATATTGCAAAGACTTCTCATTGAGCTGCGTTAGGACACCTATGATTGGACAGCCATAGAAAGTTTGGGCAGGGCTAGAAGGGGAGGGCTTGCAAAGGCTGCAGACAAGAGATCTTTTTGAAGCTACTTTTAGATATACTCGCAATGGAAAAATTTATAATTAAATGCATGCAAGTTTTGATTTGGGGTAAACCTACTAAATAGTGATGTTTACTTATTTTATATTTGGGCAGTGTAGTGTCTCTTTAACCCCTTAGTGACGGCAGACGTACCCTGTTTGTCCGCAGCCAAAATGAGCGCTGGAAGTGATTGTGATTGCTTCCAGCCACTCTAAGGGTATTCTAAGGGATCGTGTAATACCTCCACAGTGCCATGCACCCGAGCAATCACTTCCGGGTTGCTGCACTTGGCGCCCGGTAGTGTAGAGCAGAGCATCGGAAGCAATCAGGCAGGCTTCCGATGCTCTGTCTGTACTAAGTGCCTCGAGGGGGGAGTAATAATTTAAAAAAAAAGAAAAATTTAATTAAAAAAATTAACCCTCTACACTCCCTCCTCTCCTTTGCCATGTACTTACCGATCGCCGCCGTTCCCCTGCCGGCGATCGGTCTTCTTCTGAGGGGGACTGTCTGGGCTCACCCCCAGTGTGACAACTCTAAAAGAGAGGACACCCACAGTGTTGCCAGCAGGGGGCTGCCTGAACTGAGAGGCAGTCCCCCTGCTGGTGAAAAAGTAAAAAGAAAGTTAATATATAATATTTTAACTGTCAATGTCATAATACTGTTTGCTTTTACTGCAATAAAATACACATATTTGTATTCAGCAAAGTCTCACGTGTAAAACAGCACCCCCTATGTACAGGTTTTATGGCGTTTTGGGAAGTTACAGGGTCAAATATAGCAAGTTACATTTGAAATTGAAATTCGCCAGATTGGTTACGTTGCCTTTGGCACTTTATAGTAGCCCAGGAATGAAATTTACACCTATAATGGCATACCATTTGCAATAGTAGACAACCCAAGGTATTGCAAATTGGGTATGTCCAGTCTTTTTTAGTAGCAATTTGGTCACAAACACTGGCCAAAGTTAGCGTTAGTATTTGTTTGTGTGTGAAAATGCAAAAAACGCCAATTTTGGCCAGTGTTTGTGACTAAGTGGCTACTTAAAAAGACTGGACATACCCCGTTTGCAATACCTTGGGTTGTCTACTATTGCAAATGGTATACCATCATAGGGGTAATTTTCATTCTTGGGCTACCATAGGGTCTCAAAGGCAATGTAACCAATCTGGCGAATTTTAATGTGAAAAAAATGAAACGCAAGCCTTATATTTGACACTGTAACTTTTGAAAACACCATAAAACCTGTACATGAGGGGTACTGTTGTACTCGGGAGACTTCGCTGAACACAAATAGTTGTGTTTCAAAACAGTAAAATGTATCACAGCAATAATATCGTCCGTGTAAGTGCTGTTTGTGCATGAAAAACGCAAAAAACCTCACTTTTACTGGCGATATCATTGTTGTAATAAATTTTACTGTTTTGAAACACTAATATTTGTGTTCAGAGAAGTCTCCCGAGTAGAACAGTACCCCCCATGTACAGGTTTTATGGTGTCTTGGAAAGTTATAGGGTTAAATATAGTGCTAGCAAATAAAATTCGTTTTAGTTTCGGCATGGGTTGTCAGGCAGGTCCCGCTAATTGTAATTAATTAAGATACCTAATTATGTAAAAATATTACATAAATATATATGTAGAATTAATATATGTATATTATATATATATATATATTTATATATATATATACGTATGTGAATCTATATGTGTGTATATATATAATTTTTTTTAAATATTTTTATTTATATATAGGTATATATATATAGTGATATATACGTATATATTTATATATATAGATATATATATTATTTCGTTCTATATGTATTTTGATATAAATATATATATATTAATATCACAATACAGTTAGAACGAATTAACACACATCTATATATTTTTTAATTATTTTTTTTAATTTTATTTTTTAACGTATTTACATATTTAATTTTTTTATATTATATATAAATATATATATATTTATAACAATAATTATATATATATTTAATCAGTATCAGTTTACGTGTAATTTGATATTAATATATATTTTTTTTTTACACTTTATTCATTTATTTTATTTTTATTTCCAGCCAGCAGGGGGACCACCTGTCATTACAGGCAGCCCCCCTGCTGGCAATGCAGGAGGCAGCTATCCTGGCCATGTGATTGTGAGGTCCTCGCAAGGACCTCACTCTCACATGGCTGGGGGGCTGCCAGGGGGTCGGACGTGCCGCGGGGGCGACCGGTTAAGTAAAGAAAGACCAGAGGGCGTACTAATATGTCCGGCGGTGTTTAGAGCCACATAAAATAGGGCGTAATAGTACGCCCTCTGGTCTTAAGGGGTTAATAGACCATAAATTTAAAAATCATATTTTTTCTAACTGTATTTTGATATAAATATATATATAAATATATATTTATATCAAAATGCACTTACTGTATAAATAATTTCATTCTATGTATATTTCCTTAATGACCGTGGACGTACTGAGTACGTCCGCCAAAAAACGGTCATTAAGGACTGCAGACGTACCAAGTATGTCCGGGGGAAATAGGAGCCATGGACTTACCTGGACCGGCGATCCGCGGCGATCACAGTCGGGGGAGACTGACGGAGACCCCGGCAGTCCCCCTGCATTAGCTCCGGCCACCCCGGCTCTCCAGTGCCATGTAATCACCATGATCACATCACCGCAAACGGACTCTAGGAGAGGGCTGTCTGAGCTGTCTGAGCTGTCAGGCAGTCCCCCAGGCTGCTAAAAAATAAAATAAAATAAATATGTTATACATATATTATATATGTATAATATATTATAAAATAATTAAAGTATTTTTAAAATATATTATACATATATAATGCTTATATATATATATATATACACATCTCAAAATACACTTATAATGAAATCATATATGCATTATATCTGTATAATATATTGTAAAATAATTTAATTCTAATATATTATGCATATATAGGGGGAAAAAAGTGTGTTTGTGTGTGTGTGTGTATGTATGTATATATATATATAAATATATATATATATTGCAACAAAAAGAAAACATTTATAGAAAACTGGAATGCGCACCCTCCAAATAAGGTCTTTTAGCCCCCAGAGAACTGACACACCTGTACATGGGTGGTATCCCTGTACTCAGGAGATGTTGCTGAACACATATTGGGGTGTTCTTTGGCAGTAATACATAACAGGAGCTGAGAATCCATCCTAAAGTACAATGTGTGTGAAAAAATAACACAAAAAAAAAAAGTCCCCAAAAAGTTGATAAAGACTGGTGGTAGATTTAGTGTATGGAAAGTGTTAAAATACCACCATGTGAAATACCCTAGGGCAGGGGTAGGCAACCTTTCAGCAGTATTGTGCCAAAAAAAGATCTTGACGTCCCTTGGCGTGCCGTTCCTATTTTTTTAAATCGAGGTGTGTGTGTTGCCATATACTGATTGCCTTATTTATGAGTGCTACAGTTGCTTTGTAACGTTGTATTTGTGTGTATGTGGCTGTTATATATGTTCATGAGTAGTTTGTGGTATTGTGTATCATACCTATGATTGTGGGCTGTGTAAGGGGGCTGCTTGTGGAATGGTATGGATGATATGTCACATTGTGTGTTTGGTGGTTTGTGTATGTGTAGGACTGTTTGTATTATTGCATGTAAGAGGTTGGTTGTGGGTTGTGTGTATGTATGTGGATTGTCTGTGGTGTTGGTGTTTGTGGGGACTCTATGTCGGCTGTTTGTATTACTTGTATGAGGGGGAGGCTTCTTCTCCAGCTCCTTGTATATCTAGCAGTGTGGTTTGCTTTCCTGAGGTCCAGTATGGACTGGGTAGCCCAGACACAGGTCACGGATAGGAGATGTGATAGCTGCTGTGGGTTGCTCTGTTCCAGTGTGGATTCCATTTCACAAGTGCTGCGAGGATGTTTTCTGAGATAACCTCCTCTAAGTGCTGCAAGATTGCCCCTCACCACCTGCAATCACCACTCCATTTGCACTAGCAGATATACAAGATCACACTGGGTCTCTTCAAAGGCCAATGTCTGTTTGGCCCTGGCAGCCTTGAGTGCCGTGCAAATGCACCTGTAGTGCCATGCACAGCACACGTGCCATAGGTTGCTGACCCCTGCCCTAGGGTGTCTACTTTTCAAAAATATATGGTTTGATGGGGTAAATTACATTAGCCGGCTTCAAAAATGTCCCAAATATTACATGGGTGCATGATGACCATCTGTGAAAATTTCAAGTTGGAAAACTGGAATGCGCACCCTCCAAATAAGGTCTTTTAGCCCCCAGAGAACCCGACACACCTATACTTAGGGGGTATCACTGTACTCAGGAGATGTTGATGAACACATATTGGGGTGTTCTTTGGCAGTAACCCTTAAAGTACATGTATTCTTAAATTGCTATGTGTGTCAAAAAAATCACCAATTATTATTTTCTTTTTTTAAATTTGGCATAGGTTGGTGGTAAAATGGTTGCATGAAAAGAGTCAAAATACCCCAAGTATAATACCTTCCTGACAGATATTAGTGTTACAATGTAACTTGCGTTAATGTTGAAAAAAAAAATGGTTTGGAAATAGCATAGTGTACTTATTGCCCTACAACTTTCCATAAAAAAAGCTAAGAACATGTTAACATTGGGTATTTCTAAACTCAGGACAAAATTTTGAAACTATTTAGTACTTGTGTTTTTTGGCGGTTGTAGATGCATAACAGATTTTGGGGGTCAAAGTTCGAAAAAGTGTTTTTTTACATTTTGTTCATCATATTTTATATTTTTTTTATAGTAAATTATATGATATGATGAAAATAATGGTATCTTCAGAAAGACCATTTAATGGCGAGAAACACTGTATATAATATGTGTGGGTACAGTAAATGAGTAAGAGGAAAATTACAGCTAAGCACAAACATCGCAGAAATGTAAAAAACAGCCCTGTTCCCAAACGGTAAGAAAATTGAAAAGTGGCCTGGTCACTAAGGGGTTAAAAGGGCTAAAAGATTGTATAAGACCATTTTCCATTGCTTGTAGGCAGGACAGAGAGTGTATAAGTGTCTCAAAACAGATAAAGGTAACATTGCAGAGAAATTGTTGAAAGTGAATTGTTATTGATACTACAGAAAAAAAACCATATTTTTATATTGCTACAGGCTCAGCATGTTAACCGTATTCTGCGAATAATATTTAAGTAGGTTCTCTTTGTGTCATATCAACCTCAATTGCACAAGTGAAAGGAACTAAATTTTTCCATAACCTCAGCTAGTAAAAAAATAAAAAAAAAATAAGATTGTTTTATGGATACATTTCTTACTTTATAGTAGTGAAACAGGGAACTACTGAATGATAAATCGCAAGTGATGTACGTGTGGGATTAAGATATATCATGTGAGCATTATTTAAACATTAAGCCTTTGCAATTTCTGAATAGTTCAAATATCATTTGTATTCTTGATGAGAGGCTTAATTCTGCGTTTTTTTACCATCCTTAAAAATAGCTGGTATCTTGAAATACATTATAATAAACATAACCTAAAGCCACAAAGCAAGTGACAGTGTCTCACAGCTTAATCCCTTTTAATGCATTTCACTAATCTGTGACTGAACACGTGAGAATAGCAGTTATATTCATTTTGACGATTTCATAGCCGAGAGCAACACTATTGATTCACATTTACCTACTTTAGACAAATGCATTTTAAATGCTTATCATCCTGTAATATTCATTTAATTCTCCTTGAGATCATGGAGTGATAAAATACCGCAATACATTTTAATTGGTAATACATAGTATTGCTAATTTTGTTTGGAAGAAAAAAAAAATCACATAATAGATAAATAGGTTAGTATCAAATGATAGTTGTATGCAGGACTTTTTTGCAGTAAGGGGCCAGCTCAAGCACTCACTTTCACCAAATCTTCAAATGCTTACTTGCTCTGGTGCTCTTTATGCATTTCAGCCACATCTTTATCCGAATTCTTCAGCACATGTAAAAACTGTGTATACAGTGTTGTCTCAAAAAACATGCAGAGGATGAAAACTCTTTTGGTGTAAGAGAGTATATCTGCTAGTCTACTTTTTAAACAACGAATATTCAAGGATTTTGCTTTTCCTGGTAATGAGTAAATCCAGAAATGTTACCCTTATTGGCTGCGATTAATTGTCATTCTGAGTTAAATGTAGTACTTTGACCTTGTCCATGTTTTTCTCAAAGCTTACACAATCTCCATGCCAGATAATGAACCAGTTATCAATATAGCATTTATAGAATAACATCTGGCCAAAGGTTCATAATTCATTGCTGCACTCTGGAATATTGCTGTTTAATGTGATTTGGGTAGTGTATACATGAACTGGCTACTTGGTAGAGGTTGTATGTCCAATTTGGTTGTAGAGGATAGATGCCAGAAGGGGTTAATTTAAATTACATAGGAATGTGATAGGTGTCGGAAGATTGGCAACATGAAATTCACATTTGAAGCTGCCACTGCAGAGCTCCTCTGTAAGGTGTGAAATGTTGTATATGTGTTGCCTTTAAGTCTGGCTTGTAATGTAAACAAACTGGCTTGTAGCATATGTCATATATAAGGAGAACCATTGTCTTCCAGTGTCATATCCAAAATAAACATTAATAATAACCACGGATGAATAATCTTGCCTCCTTTCGTTCATATTCAGAGAGGGAAAGCAAACCCTACAAAAAGAGTATAAAGATGGCTAGCGCAGCATAAGCCACTTGAAAAAAATTATGAAGTCCACTATATTAGGTCATAAGTAGGAAGTGTGACATATCTATGGAATTGAAAAATTGCAACAAATTCATAGATGTCATCATTGTTTTTGTGGCAAGTACAAAAGAATAGAAAAAAAACAAAAGTTTCCATTTGGACTGATGTTGGTCTCAAACACAAGAGGAAGGTCAATTTTTGTTCCATTAAGGTGCACCTTCCCTTCCACATATACAACCTCTGGGCTAGCTTGCAAACCTGAGATAAATCCAGGAGGTATAAATCTAATCAATGGCAAATGTTTAGTGTGCTTACTAGGGGCCAAGATCAAATTTTGAGTAATTTGCCATCTTGACGCGATGCAGAAAGTACTGTTACTTTACCAACTAAGTGAGTAGTTTGTTTTTTCTGTTAATTTATCTTTTTTATTTTTAACTGTTGGTGTAAATAATTTGTTTGTCTGCTGTTTTTATATGCACTGTGATTATATAAATATTCCTTTATTAAGCTCTGCCTTTGTCTAGTAAAGACTCGCATTATCCGACAAGATCAATTTATTAATGTTTTGAAATTGCATAGATATTGTGCTAAATTGTACTTGGTGGGTATTTGTTTTAATTTACTTGGGGGATCAAGGCAACCCATTTCTAAATTGTCTTGGTGGTGGTAGTATTATAAAATAGTAATATTTATATTATTCTAATTTAGTGTGGGATTGTTATTTCCGATGCAGTGCAGACAAATAGTGAATTTTAAACCTTTCACCACCAGAACCAAGTCACATGCACACTTGGAGTAGAGTGTTAATGGCACTGGTCACCATAAATCTCTTTCAAATAGGTGCGCTGAGGCGCAAATACAAAAAATGTTTGTGTATAAATATATCCATATCGACCCTGTCTTAGGTACAGCATCAGCAGAGTATTTACTTTCGGGCTTGGAGGAGAGTGAATAGGTCTTTCTCTTATTGACCCTGTTCAGAGCTGTGAAGAAGCTAATGACTGCATAAGCATTGTGCCCTGCCAGTTACAAACCATTTTGCACTGCCAGCAGCCTCCTGTGTGAGATAAAATAGGAACCTCACAGGAAGAGTGAAAAAAAGAAAACAGACTTAGAACCCTTTATAGCATAAGATTACGATGAGTACTTTATGTTTTATTTATGTATTATGGATTTCAAATAGGTTGTAATCACCAAGATGAGTAAGTGTATATAATATGTTATATTATGCTCCCTTAATCTGCTTCTTCTCCCTCTATCAAATTCTTCTCTACAAAAAGCATTTGATTAGGCACTACCCAGTACAAACAAAAAAAAGTTGTTTTGAGAAAAAGCGGGCAGATCAGCTCAGCTAGTGAAAGACAGTTCTGAAGTGAAGAAAATGTAGAACATTAGACTGTTGGGAAAAAAAATTGAGCGCTAATAAATGCATATTTTTTTACTGCAGACATATTTGTAACCTAGACAGTCCCTTATACAAAATTATGTATACAATGATATATATGAATAAAGAAACAGGCTTAGTTAGTGATGGATGTAGAGATGTTTATAATATTGCTACTGTTATGGCTTAATATTGCACAAATTAATATGTCATGCATCCATGTATTTACAAATAACATTATAACATCATGTAGTAATTTTATTCCCATTTTGTGCTAGGTTCAAAGTTGGTTTCTGGAAAGCGGGATACTTACTTCAGCTGCCCAGACCTCTTATACCAGTGATGGCGAACCTTTTTGAGCCCGAGTGCCCAAACCGCAATACATGCCAACATTTTTTTCTCCTTAAAGTGCCAACACGGCAATTAAACCCAAATACTGAGGTTTAAGTTTAGAAAAAAACAACTCGTACTGTTGTCCGAACTAATAACTTTTGTTTTAAAAGAACACAGAGAGTTCAATGATACAAATTTTAAATAATGATATAAATAGATAAAATTAAGCTTATATTTATTAGTATCTCCAACAAATGCAATACATACACACAGACTGCTGAATACATACACACAGTCTGCTGAATACACACACACAAGACTGCTGAATACAGAGACTGATGAATACACAAACAGACTGCTGAGTACACACACACACACACAGATTGCTGAGTACACACACACAGACTGCTGAGTACACACACACACAGACTGCTGAGTACACACACACACAGACTGCTGAATACACACACAGACTGCTGAATACACACACAGACTGCTGAGTACACACAGACTGCTGAGTACACACACACAGTCCGCTGAATACACGCAACACACACACAGATTGCTGAATACACGCACACACACACACTGCTGAATACACACATACTGCATTGAGGTTGGGGGTGCGTGTGTGAGTGTTGTATGTGAGGGGTGCTGTGTGTGTGTGGGGGGGTGCTGTGTGTGTGTGGGGGGGGTGCTGTGTGTGTGCTATATGTGTAAGGGTGCTGCGGGGGGTAGGGGTACTGTGTGTGGGGGGTAGGG